>CM055403.1:173175601-173251114 GCA_029228625.1 Pseudolycoriella hygida
TTTCTCTAAAAAATCTTTCTCCGAAAAAATTTTTCTCCAAAAAAATTTTTCCTTAAAAAAAGTTTTCTCCGAAAAAAAATTTTCTTTCCGAAAAAAATTGTTCTGTAACACCTTCGACTACCATCGGAACACTTCGTGTCGCCTTCGGCTACCTTCGGAACACTTCACGTCACCTTCGGCTACCTTCGGAAGACTTCGTGTCACCAATTCTTCGCACTGATTCATATAACTTTCCTGAAGAAACCAACTGTCTAGGTATTCTAATTCAAAATTTAGCAAAAAATCCAAGATGGTGTCACTTTGACAGTTGGCAGCCATTTTCTTAAGTGGAAAAACTTAAAAGTTCACGTATATATGGCTCCTTGTCTCAAAGGATTATGTATGGAGTTTTTTGGACACAAAAAAAATTGAATTAAAAAACGAAGGACTGACGCCCTTTGCATTTTTGTCTTTTGCAGCGGTTTTCTTTGTCGGAATATCAAGCTTACTTGAATTCCTCCACCTTACCCCTCTGAATTTCGATTACTTTCGAGGAAAAATCAAAATCGGAAAAGATCTGACCAAAGTCAGAGGAATCAGAGATATCAGGTCACGCCGGTCTGGGTTCCCGGACACTCTGGTGAATAGGTGAATAGACGAGAATATGCGCGGCAACGTTGAGTCGGAACCTCTTATACCCATATATACTCGGCAAGAGCTGGGTGAGGTCGGAATTCGCTAACTATTGTAGCGCCTATGAAGGAAGAATGCACACGAAGCATTTCTTCCCGCTGCCCGATGGAAGGTGGGCCAGAGAACTACTAAACATGGACAGGAAGCGCAGGGTGGTGGGTGCGATCACCGGACATTGCGGACTGAGCAAGCACCTGGCAAAAATGGGAACCTCTTACGATCCCAACTGTACCTGCGGCCTAAGTGAGGAAACGAGCGTTCACGTTATAAGCGAATGCCCGAAGTTTTCTTCACTGAGGCTTAGGACTCTAGAAAGTCTTGTGGTTCAACCTGCAACAGTACCCAAAACGGGACCTGCCGCTCTAGACAGGTTCCTTGTAGGAACTGAGAGGTTTTCGAGATTTACATGATGAACGGGATACGAAACAAAGGATCATCAGATCTGTGTTTCAAGGACCGACCCAATCTGATAAATCTATAAAAAAAAGGTTAGAGGAATCGACGTATGGCCGGTCTCAAATTGTTACAAATGTAGTAAAAATTGAGGCACAAAATACGCACTTACCTTTTTAACCGGCATCATCATCGTTCCCGGCGATATAGTACCTGGTCCATTATTTTGTCGGATGGGCACAACACCAACATTTAAGTTTATGGCACCTAATTGAGTTTGACTTTGACTTTGTAATGGAGGATTTGGTGATTGCTGCACGGCTGTGGCGAGCTGTTGCTGTTGACTTAAACTCAAATGATTTGCTGACGGATTAATAAACGTTCTTAGTGATAGTGGTGTGAACATTGCTGCTGCTGCAGCTGGATGTAGCTGTTGATGCAATGCGGCTGGATTGTGATGTTGTAAGGCTGGATGCATTTGATGTTGATACGTCTGATGGGGTGGTGGCTGTTGATGTTGTTGTGGAGTTTGACTCGGTACTTGTATGGGTTGTTGGGGTTGATGAAAACTAACCGCACCTGGATGATGCATTGGTACGGCTAACATTTTTTGCAATGGCACGCCCCATGGTAGATACCATGAGCCAGGATGGTGATGTTGCATTTTCTTTCGGTTATTTGCTTTTTTTTGTTGTTGTTGTTGAAAGAAAAATCAGGAAAACCAACTAAAAATGTAATTTTTTATGCTTTTCTTTTCTCATGTATCGTTCACCATTCACTCGTTCCACTCAAGTATTTTCTCAGTTATTTTTATCACTTTAAATGTTTAAATTGTTATTCATTATCACAATGCTCGGTCATGTATCTGTTTCTGCACAGTTGATCTAAAATAAACTATAAATTTCAATTTGAAAACTTCGAACAGGTGAGGTTTGATTTATTGAAGTACAAAAGCCATGAATCATCATCAATGAAAATTTATTGAATTTTTGTTTAGTCACTTTTATAGCTGCTAATCAGCAAATTTTTAATTTTTTTTTATACATTTTAACTCGTTCACACTGAACTCATATATTATTCGAAACGGTTTTTCATTTTTTAAACTGAAAAATTATATCAACAAAAAACTACTCGCAAAAAAAATGTTCTATCGATAAATTTCTTTCCTGTTCAATACACATTTGTATAATTTAAATTGAATTGATTTCGAGTGTGATTTCGCTCTCTCGCTTGTTTCGTCAATGCAAATGGGGCTATATAGTCACTTAAATTTATGTACGTGTGAAAAAATGTTTTCAAAACTTTTACATTATCGAAGTAACTTTATTGTGAAAGAGAACTCGAATAATACTCTATCTTCGATATAATACAAATTATTTCGTTAAAAGTTTTTCCATGCCTCGGCTATGGCGCACCGAATAATCGCCAAAGTTTAATTTAGTCGATTTGAATTCTATAATAGCAATAATTTCCTGTTTATGCAAAACTTAATGTGAAAGGATCAATGAGGAAATCGCTTCATTGAAACGATTTATTTACCTTAACGAATGCGAGACAATTTAACAAACAGATTAACCAAGAAGGTTTGTTCCGGCAATGTCTAGTTGTCAGGCAATAACATTTTTCAGAGTTTTGTTGTTAACGACTGACTGTATTTCTTGATCTGTAATTTCTACGCATATTATGCGTTGGTAATTCCTTCGAAAAATGTATTCGCGATGATAAAACAAAAATGTAAGTGCTTTTCGCACCGGTTTCAAATAGTTGGTTGGTTTATTTAGAAAACATAATTCAGTTCGTGCTACAAATTACACTTAAATACTATGAAGCTAAGTTAAATGCACCTCAGTCTGTTGAACGTCTTGAATTAAAGCACTGAGGTCATCCTTGTTGGGCCTACTGTGCTGTATTTTCTTTCTTATTAAGTTTCATACTACCCTTTCGGGTTCCATCAGCCGCCTGCTCCTTGTTATAAACATAAGCACGTTGGCTAACTTCAGTTTCAACTGCTCTTTAGGGGTCAGATAGAAGTCTTCTTTAAAGGAGTCCCTTTAAAACCGGAGAAGTGTTGGAATCATTTAATGTTCAACTGGTCATATGGTCTTTTATAGTATCGACCCGACTCTAATGTTATATGAAATAAATGTTAATGTAGTTTCAAGCGTTGAATAGAAGAGTTGTGTTTGGTACTCATGTCAATGTGACTTTATTGTCTCTTGACAAAGTTTCCAGCGTCTCGAAGCATTGATGAATCAGCTTCGACGAAATCTTGACCGATGACAGGAAAATTCACAGATCAAGATTTTCTTATTTCTGATGCCATCTCGTTGCATCATATCTGAACTTTCACAGGCGGCGACTATCTCCGACTGAAAAACGATGGTGTATGAACCCAGAGCCATGGATACATCGTGATCCAAGTCCACTGAGTGTACACTTGCGCCCGTTCCTTCATCTGTCTTCCATTCAGACCTCTTTGGCAGGTGCGTTTTGAAACGTCTTTCGAAGCAGAAACGCGCTCGCATAGAGTCTTCTGGCATATAAATCCTTTTAGAGTTGCGAGAGAATACTTGCATGACCAAAATTTCGATCTTGTTCAATTCAATTTCCACCTTTGAACAGTCTACAAACTATCACCTCGGCCTCCGGTTTTAAAAACAGGTCTTGGGGCGGCAGTGACAGTCGCTGTCAGCGTCGATGTAATCGCTCCAGTTATGCTCAGGCATGCTAGCCTCTGTATGCTATCAACTTTCTTTCTCGTAGCGCCTAGTTTAGCACGCGGTGCCTATAGCATACATCCGTAAGTTGGTATAGGCCTTACTATGGCTCTATACTCCAACGGATGGTCTGAGCCCCCACTTTTTGCTTAAGGATTCAAATAATACTTCGCATCAGTGAATTACATAATGTATGGTTATCACATAACATATGATTATGACAAAAATATAACTGCAACCGTGACGGTTCTAACAAGATTTGGTAAAAACTAACACTTTTACCGTGGCGGTGGGTCTAAAAACTACGTAATTTATGAAAGGATTTATTTTTGTTGAATGTAAAGTTAAGAAAACTGCATACTTCCAATGTCATTTTAATGTTATACTGAGGTCGGGGAAATTTTGGCCCACAATTAAGGACATTAGGCGTGGTGGTGTGAAGGGGGGCTGCCGTAGCATTTTAGACAATGATGGCCAGTACAGATAAGGGTCTTGAAGACTTGACGGAGTTACTTTCAGGATCTATTTACATTTGTCAATCAGGTAGTAGAACTTGATAAGGTTCCAATGTCGGAAGTGGGGGTATGGGAACTGATCAAAACAAATTCATGTTATCAGTTTGATTCCTTGGTCTGTAATATTTTTTAGATACTGTTTCAGCAGTTGAATTTTTCATAGGTATGGCTTCAGGCCACCTAGTAAAGCGATCAATTATCTTTAAACAGTATTTATATCCTTCAGATGGAGGAAGGGGTCCGACAATATCTACATGAATGTGGAATTGTGGAATGTCAATCGGTTGTATTGGGCTAGAATTGTGCTGTGTGATTTTTGATTTCTTGCAAGCAATACAAGATTGACAAAATTTCTCGATGTATTTTGACATTGTTGGCCAAACAAAATCTTTCTTGATAAGTTCTGTTGAAGCTTTGATTCCAGGATGTGATAATTTGTGAACATTATCAAAAATTATTTTTCACGTCGGGGTCACCAATTATATGGGAACTGATCAAAACAAATTCATATTTTCAATTTGATTCCATATATTTGAATGAATATTTTCTATAAAATGCATTGCTTATATAGTGAATACAAACATAATTTGATTTGATTTCAATGAATATTTGATTTATAGGTGTACCACAGGGGAAAGAAATTACACTGTAGAAGGTATCCCATAGGGTGGGCACATTGAAGACAGCAAAATCCGCAGGGGTAGATGAAATCAGGACAGAATTTATTAAGTATAGTGGATCAGGTGGGATTTGAATTTAGCCATGGTCTTTTACAGTACCTGCTCCGATTTTAGAGATGAAAAACCATAAGGTTTGCAGTAATTACAGTGGATATCGCTATTGGGCGTGGTTGATATGGTGTACGCAAGTGTCCTTGTAGACCGGCTTAGGGTAACAGTGGAAGGTGTATTGGATGAGATTCAGCGTGGTTTCAGGGGTACCCTGTGAGGGGTAGTCAGGATCAGATTTTCTATCTCAGGCAGTCTATCAAAAAGCTTTATGAAAAGAACAGGCACTTATACCTCTGCTTCATCGACTTGAAGATTGAAGATAAGTGTAGGGAAAACTAACGTTATGCATGTCGACAAATCTCGGAAGGAGATAGTTTGCAGTTTCAATGGGGAGGAGCTGGAGCAGGTTTCTGAATTGAAGTACTAAGGAACCATTTTTTCAGAGGATGGTAAGTTAGTTAGGGAATTTGAGGAAAGTAGGAAAACGGGATACGCGGGGACTAGTCAGTTGAGGTTGCATGTGTTCAACAAAATGGAATTAAGTAGCGGAAGAAAGTTAGTCAATTTTCAGTCCGACGATTCTGTATGGTAGTGAGAGTTGGGTAGAGTGTGTAACTCTGATTTCATGCCAATGTAAATTTTGTAAAAACTAACATTAAACTAAGAAACAAATTTGAACTAACCCGCTGAATTATTTTGAAAACAACAGGTGAAAGTATTGAGACACAGATGACGACTTGTGACTTGACGGTGTCGTTGAGATAAACGAACGCCAGCTGATATTCTGTCGAAAGGAGTAAGTTCTGCCTTTCGTGTTTTGGACTTCGACGAATGAAGTATTCTTGATTTGATTTCGAGTAGTGAAGTAGTTTTGATTTTCGGGTCTGAACACAGCGTTGTAGTGTGAAGCGTTGTAGTAATCTTATTTGAGAAGGTAAGAAGTTTGGTTTTGTTCGGTATTTTGAACATTTTCAAGAAGCAAAAACAGCTTGCAGGATACAATTTAAACTTTGATGTTTAACGTTTAGTTTTTTGAATTTGATTCGCTTTAGTAAAACAAAAAGGATTGCATTAAACAAAGCTGTGTCTCACAACGTGTCTTTCACCCAACGTAAATTATTCAAGTTAGTAATTTAAGGGGCAGCGCTATTAGTTTTAAGTTTTTCAATCCACATGAGTGGTTGTATTGTATGAATAAAGTGTTAATTGTGTGTTTAATTTGATTAAATGAATTTTGATTGTCCATGAGAAGAAGAATTTATATTAGCGGTGTAGAGAATCGTTACAACTGCGGATATCTCGTACGTGACCTGGAAGTTTCTGATATGAGGGTTCTTAGGTATATAGTAAAAGTTAATCGGAGGGAGCAGTGGGATAATCATATTGCGAACGAAGCTAGTCGAAGGGCTAGTCGTCTGCGCTGGTTCGGGCACGTTCAAAGGATGGGTAAAAACATGATACCCAAAGGGGCCTTGGATGCACAGGTCCCTGGTGTTAGGCACAGGGGTAGACCAAGGAGAAGGTTTCTTTCTTCTTGGATCCAATTAAGTGTGGTTTAACTTTCACTTAGTGAAGAAATCATCTCCTTGGCGGGTGATAGAAGGGCATAGAGGGCTTAAATATCTCACGCCGAAATGTACTAGAGGTCTATGAAGTTTAATGATGATGACTGGGGAAGTTTTTCGCACTTCTCCTTACCTTAGTCCACGGAAAAATGCAAAAGTATGTTTAACCGACTGTTAATGGTATACGAAAAATTTCTACGCTTTTGCTACAAGTCCCATGCTCGTTTCAATTGTTTTTTATTCAATCCAAACTGTTGATTATTTTCTACCCAATTAGCGTCGGATATCTTAAACGTTAACTTCTTCTTCTCCAAAGTAGAAAATGATATTTCAAATTTCGCAAAGTTATCAATAGTATCAAATACAAGAAAAATATCAATAAAAGACAATGATTGTCGATATCGATTTCGTCGTTTATGAAAGAAATTCTCATCCGTTTCCATTATGGTGAAGAATATTTGAAATAAAAGAATTTTTGTCTATGAATATTTATTGCTAACAACTTTATCAATAATTTGATAAAACATTGGGCAATAAAACTATCGAAAATCGATCATAAGTTTCGTTGTCGCACATCCCCATTTTTGGGACAAGAAAAAATTTGGTGAATCATCAGAAGAAAGAAAATGTAAAATTATTCTACGATGATTCTGATCTGAGATTCTAACTACAATATGTCTCGATTTTAAATTATGCATCAAATTGATACAAAAAATCCAATTCCTTTAATTTTGTCTTTAATCAAAACAAAAAAAAATGTAAAAAAATTCAATGAAACAATTTTTCACGTCTTCCAATCCATAAACGTAATTTTCAATTTGCATAATTGATCTGGAAAATGTGAATCGGTTTGAAAGTTTCCAATAAAAAGCAAAACATCGAATACTTTTTATTCGCTTGGTTTTTCCTTGTTGTTCGTAAAGATCAATTTCATATTTTTTGAAGAAAAGAACATTTTCCGAGACATTTTCTTATATTGATTTCAAATTGCTTGGTGAAGGTGCTTTGTGAAATTCATTGTGCCTCTAGGGTTTGTAAAATTGTAACGACGATTCATTAAAAAAATTTCTTTCACAATTTGATTCACGATTCTATCTTAGAACATTCAACACAGAATAAGGGAGAAAAATATGTACAAAAAACTCATCCAAAGTAATCGATTTGTTCAACAAATTCTTACACGACTACCTATCAGTTATCCATTGTAGGAAGTCAATTTTTAGATTAAAGTTAAAACGAAATGAGGACTTGTGTTACATTAGATCAAAGAATCGAGGGTTCGGTGTATGTGTAATACCGATGAATGCCAAATTTATATCTTCCATACACAATCTTCTCATACTATCAAATCAAATTAGATATCCTACAGGTGTACTCATCACGTTGATTGAATTAATCAAAATAATTCAAACATTTCGTTTGTGCAAAGATTCTACATTTGATATGCTTTTATCCTCGTGAAATGGTTTGGGTTAGTGTAATGTTTATGCCGACAATATTTACGTTTAAATTTGTAAAAAAAAACGCAAGCTGACAATAGTCCGAAAAGAAATGTTACAAAATACAATTCATAAATATTTATTCAAGACTTTTGTGTATCGTTTTGTATTCCCGTCAGGGACTACTTTTGTGGATTTTCAGAAACAATCAACTAAATCAACTAAAAAGACAAAATTTTGAATTTTTTTTTAAATATGTGAATTTTATTACAACATGTGTGCGTTACAAGAGGGACTACCTAGTGGTAGTACACATTGAGTGTTCTTGCATAAGGTGAGAGTGTTTGGTGTGAACGAAATAGTCATTAACTGCATTGCGAGGACACCTCGCCTTCAGCTCGGACATCGCAAGCTTTCGCATGTATGTCACAACTGCATTACATAGCCAATTCAGTTCAAAAGTTTAATGCAAACTTATAATGTGTAATTTCGTGGCATTTCTTTTATATGTGGGTAGTTTCACGATGTAGTTGTAATTCTACGTTAGAATGTAAAGTAGGAACACTCATATCACTGTTTTCTGAATGATATACAGCCCTAAAATCTTCTGGGAACAGTCTGGTGCCGAATTGAAACTTATGTGACTTTATGTTACCTTTCTTCGGTAAAACCTTGTAAATGGAAGAAGGAGCGAGGTTACCACCATCGAAGTCGGCACCAGGCTGTGTACTTCTGACCAAAAATTGGTAATAAAGTAGGCAGCCTGGTGCTGAACATCTGTTTTCGCCAAAGTGAGTTCTTTACGTCACATAAGTTTCAATTCGGGACCAGGCTGCTGCTACTCCAGCATTCAAAATGTCATACTTCAAGGACGCAGCCTGGTGTGACGTATAGATCTCACTACCTCTTACAGTTTGGTAAAAACAGATGTTCAGCACCAGACTGCCTTCTTTATTCCCAGGTATAGGGCTAGAGTATGCAGCCAGTCAGCTTTGCACCCTGCACAGGAAGTTATTGGCTATATGCGATTTAGTGAAAAATGTTAACGTGATAAAAATCGCGGTGTTTACTTAATAAGATCCGAGTGTTCCTTACGTTACATTTCCCATGAAAACTATACATATACAAAGGCGATGAACTGAATGTGTTGGAATCAAAATTTGGTCTATTCTAACTGTCAAAGTGACGTTTTGAACGTCAAAGTTAGAAGGCTAGAACACGTACAGCAATTTCTCGTGAAGTTCACTGGTGTGATTTATATAGGTAGACCTGTCAAAGTTAACTTAACGAATAATTGCATAGCGAGTAGTTATAAAATAGTCGAATGTTACGAATTTTTTATTTTATTCTTTTAACGTCAGCAGGCCACGGCCCATTTCTGACGACAACTAAACTATTTTATTCCGTGACGCGCTAATGTCGATCACGCGCCTTTACTTTTGTCTCTTCCACTATGGTGTCTCCGCCATTTTGTTACGAAATCGTATTTTTTTACAAACTATGGCGTTACCGCCTTAACACACAATCTTTTTCTCCTTATATTGGGTAAACTTAATCCGTAAGAAATCGTTGGAACTGCTTCCAATAGAGGGCGACTGTGAACATTTCAGTTACAATTCACTAGCCCCGGAAATACCTCTAACTGAGATAAATAGAAATGATAACAAATCGCCCTACATGTCCATCAACATAGTAAGTTGAATGACTTACCTGATGATTGGCACGATATGCCGAAATGTTGATCTCTTCTAATAATCTCCACAACGCAACTATTCTAGATGTGTTAATGTCTGAGCGTCATGTCAATGACAAAATAATTCATAACATTATCAAGTAACGAAAATGGTTTTACGCTTTGAGATGAGAAGCGGACTCTATTCTTCGCAAGTTTAATTCCTATGTAGTAGTTTCAATAGGTAAATAATTCTTCGATTTAAACTTAATCCCTTTTGAGCACATTCCAACAGCCGAAACAATATCAACCCGTTCACCCCCGAGATTCCCCAACGAACACCGCGAATACAAGCTGAAGCCAGCGAGGCTATTTAGCTGAAATCCCCCACCAGCGAAACGATGCTCACAACTCGGCTGCTAGAATGAACGAAACCGAACTTACGTGACACGACGAAAATGAAACAGGACGCATACTTTAGTCGGTTGCGTTTGACGTTTAAAACGTCATTTTGACAGTATGAACAGACCAACAGATTTAACTGTCAGTGTAACACAACAAAATATCGCTCGCTATACATTGAAATATTTTACTCGTTGTCCCACCGAAAACTTGTCATTACATGTATATGTGCACCCCACGGAAATTATTCATTACATGTCATTCATTAGATGCTATTCATTACATTTAACCCCCACTGGAAGCTTCTCATTACATGTATATCTTCACGTAATGACGCGTTTTCGGATGAGACACCAAGTAAAACAGCATACAGTGGGGAATGCTTAATAAGTCAGCCATTCTAGATAATTTCGTGACACTCGCAAACTCATTCGTGTATTTTTAAGCAACTCGCTTTAAAAACTGTTTTTTGACTTTTGTAGTTGTATACCTCGCCTTCGGTTCGGGATACAAACTTTACACTCGTCAAAAAACAGTTTTCAAAGCTTTTTGCTTAAAAACACCCTCTTGAGTTTGGCTCATTTCACAAAATTCATCCCTCATGTAATGACTTATTTCCGCATCCCCCACTGTAATCTACTATAACTATGTACGCCAGAGTGTATTGGTGCAAACTTGACGGAAGTAACATTCATTCTCACTTATGTATTTTTCATTACTTGACGCCAGCACTCTCGCACATAAGAGTAAACTTATGTTTTCTAATTTTTGTGCTATAATCAGCCTCAACGTATATTGCTAGCTGTGAACCACCAGTTGTTTTTTCAACGTAATTTTAATGAGCAAAACAGGTGGTATTTCACAGCTAGTAATTTACTTTGACATATGAGTTGTACTAATGTTGTATTTTGGTGTAATGATATAGACGACACTAACAAACACTGGTATTATTGTCTTCGCTTCCATTTCAACTTACAGTTTTTTTTTCTGGTAAATGTTTTGTAAAGTTGTACTAGTGTAGTCTGAACGAGATTATGTGAGATTTGAGTTAGGGTCAATGCACCAGTTATCGGCCATGTAGTACTCTCCGGCCAAACCATAGTTTCACTAGTGACCGGCCACATTTCGCATTGAAATAAGGCCGGTTACTGGTGCTGGCTGGAGACTCCTACATGGTCGGTAACTGGTGGATTTATCCTACAGACTTTATATGTTTCCAGAGCACCGTATCTAAGATTTAGAAGAGATACAACATTTTTTCACCTCAAAACAACAGGAAAACAACTCATAAAGTAATCAACACAACATTTCAACAATAAATGTAAAATTCAATTACATCAATTTATTACATTTTGTAGGTCACTCTAAAAGATTGTTAGAGCAGATTTTATGTGGAAAATTGCATTGATTCTTGATTTATCTGTCGGTCGTAAATTTTTTCTGTTGAAATTGCCTTTCGAATTTCTCACTGTAGGGGTAATAATTCAATAAACAAAAAGCATGAAAATCAAGAACTGTACTGGAGACTAATCATAGTTTCTCTGCCGTTCTTTCATCCAAAAATAGTTTTCATGCTTGCGGTGAGAAAACTCGTGTTTTGTTCCCGCAAAAAAGGTGAGAAAACTCGTGTTTTGTTCCCGCAAAAGCGGTGAGAAAGTTACGTATTCTTGCCGGTGAGATGGTAGTTTTTTTCTCACCGCTTCTACGTTACACTGAGCTTTACACTGGTGAGCTTTACGGATGGGTCGAAAACTGTGGAAGAAACGGGAGCCGGGATCTATTCGCAGGAACCGGCGAACTGCGACAGTTTCTATTTGGGAAAGTTAGCGAGCGTCCTCCAAGAGGCGTTTGGGACGTTGATGGGAGTGATGAATTTAGTTCCAGATGGAATGACGGTTGGCAGAGGGACCATCTGCTCAGACACTGAGTCGATGATAAAGGCGCTCGCGTCGCCTGTGACATCGTCAAAACTGTTAAAAGAGCTGAAAGGGACCCTAAACCGATTGGGACTGAGAAATCAGATCACGATCGCCTGGGTTCCTGAGCACTCTGGTGTAAACTGTAATGAGAGAGTAGACGAGCTACCCAGACAGGGCTCAGCAGCTGCGATCGAGGGCCTAGAACCTTACATCCCGATCCCACACTCTCTGTGTGAAAGGGCGGTGGAACACTAGATGCGGGCTGAATCCACAAAGAGTTGGTGGGCGTACGGCGGTGGAAAGCACACGAAGCTCTTCTTAACGGCGCCTGACGGGAAGTGGGTCAAGGAGCTTCTCAGAATGGACCGTAGTGGGAACCATTACGGATCACTGTGGGTTGAACAAGCACTTCGCCAAAATGACAATTTTGGCTGATCCAAGATGTGACTGCTGCTTGGAGGAGGAAACTGGTGTCAACGGTATATGTGAATGCCCGAAGTTCCACCTGCTAAAGAGCATGACATTAGGTGGTTATGTGATTCGACCCTCCGATATCTTAGACCTAGGACCTAAAGCTCTAGATAGGTTCTTGGTAAGAACCAGAAGGTTTTAAAGGATTAACATGATGAACGGGAAGAAAACAAAGGATCAATAGTGTTTTAGGAGCCAAAAATGGCCCATCCCACCCTGATAAATCAAAAAATTTACACTGAATGAACATTTTGTCGTGGAAACACTCGTTTTCTCACGCGCAAGCACAAAAAATTTATTGTGTTACACTTCGGGTGAAAATTGAATTCCAACTCGAGCACTCGCTTCGCTCTGTCCGCGAACTTTCGCTCTCATTGGAATTCATTATTTTCACCCCATGAAGATGCCCTTTATTTCTCAAAACTTTAGGAATTTTTTTTTCTACAAATTTAGCCCTGGTCAGCATATATGATCTGGCGCTATATGAAAAAAAAACACAAACTCGATTCGTTTACATACAATATGAGCACTGAAACGAATATAACAAAAACACTAAGCATAACAACGCCGCACATCACACAACGCTATAAATTTAAATTTTCAATTTTTCCATATAAATGTAACATTTTTTCTGTTGAACCAAACGAGCATGTCTAATGCAAAACTTTCAGCGTACAACAAAAGAAAACGAAATAGAATGGAAAATATATACGTCGAAAGAAACATTTTTTTCATATCTGGGGAAAATTATTCGAAAGAAAACAATAATTCACAATAAAATGCATGAGCATGAGGGATAATAACGTGGATGTGAGTACAACAAGCGCCCTGATTGTTTTCGGGAATATCAATGAAAACTTTTCGAAATCACATTAATTTCTGAAAAGCGATTTTGTCTACCAAATTAAGAAAACAAACGTATTTGTGACATTTAATTCAAACATAAACTTTGGAACGGTACGTTTTTCAGCTCTTACATTTTAGAGTTTATATTTCAATTAAACAAATACAATTACTGAAACAAATCAGAAAATGCTCCATTCAAAGTCGCACCAACTCGAGAAAATATTGATTCGCGTGTATAGAGTGGAGGAAATTGTATTTTATCAACGAGCTTTCTTCAAGAATTTCGTTAAAAATACACGAAAGTTTTATTGAGGCCACTCAGGGCCTATTTTTATGGAAATCATTTTCCTCAAGTTTCAATTACAGAAAATATAGGGAGATACTTCTAAATTCGCGACAAAATTTTTGTAATATCTTTACATGAGTAATATAATAAAGTTAGCGTAAGATTGAGGGTTTGCGTAGGAAAATTAATTTAGTAAGATTGGACATACTTTATTCCATTCCCCCTCTATCCTTTGGTAATAGAACGTAGGGACAAAACAAGGAAAAGTTTAAATAACAATAAATCCATAATTTAGTTGGACAATTCACCTCCTGGGACAAAAGTAGTCCGCGTCCGTTTCTCTGTCCTTGCCTATAATCGTCAGCAACTTTTACTCACGACTCCTTTTTCTCATCAATTGACCGGGCACCTAATTTTTTAATATTTTTAATCGATTCAGAACAAAATTCTGAGCAAAAAATCGTTCCATAACACGCATCGAAAATTTTCCGTTTTTTTTTATAAAAATCTTGAACTGGTTGCAATCCACCTACCTTCCAGTCATGTATTTTTTGCACTTTTTCGTGATTTCACATTTCATAAATCGCATGAATTTGCGCATCATTAAATTCACTCATTCGAATTGCGAATGTAAAATATCATTGTGATTTTGACATAGAATATTATTGTGAATTATTCTGATCAGTTGTGTGACATTTCATGTCACCGGAATATTGCATATGGGCGATTCCATTGGTAGGTTGCGAGGGAACCATGTGTTCTTGCTAAACCGTGCACATACGAGATTTGTGTTGTATGAAGAAAATTCCTCTATAGGTTCAATGTACAACTCCTTCATGCGAAAGAAGTCCAACCTTTGCATTCTTAGCCAGAAGACGGTTCCCTCGTAACACATTTTTCAAATTTTTTAATGGAATGGCCTATATGACGAAGTTACGAATAAACGGAGATCCATTCTATTTTGTGGATTCAAATAGAAAACATCTCTTTCCTCTTCTCCACAAATTGGTGACCCCGACTAACAATACGCTACTCTCTACTGACTGTTATTTCATTGCACAGTAACAATAATGCTCTTATTGAGAAACATATTTCTCTTCAACAGCATTATCAACCAATGCATTTTAGCTGTCATTAGCCATAAAATGTGTTCGTTCGTAACCATTCTGATTCTGCTACACACTAGCACAGTCCAATCAATCAGAATCGTTTTCGCTCTTAAAAGAGAACAAATTCTGCTTTCAACAAAAAAGCATCTTCTCTTCCATGAGTTTATTAACCAATTTATTTTTTAACCGGCTTACACCATCAAATAATGGTCAGCCCGACAAATTCGTTTTTATAATTCGACAACCGCATGGTCAGTTACGGCTAATTTAGTTGTACATTCCAATGAATGACACGTTAGCAATTTTGTTAGTTACGGCCGACTCATATACATTGTGATAAACAACACGTGGCTACATCAACTCTAACCAAACCTTTTTTCTGTTAATAAATCGGTTTGTCTAATGTTCAAGCGATCCTGAGCTGGACCCAAACTTACATAGTTTCAGTGCGCAGTAAAGGCAACAAGCCTATCTTACTGCATCGCATAAGTTTTGTTGTCTTTACAACTCTTCTGACTGCTAAGACACTTAGCAAAGCCAAAACATAATTTAGTCAGAGCTATGTCTGCTCTCAAAGATACAACATATTTCTTTTCGGCACAAGTAACGTGCTCCAAAAAGGACGTTTGTGCAACGCCGTTGTGAAAAGTGAACTTTTTCATGCATCGTTTCGGTGACGTTAGAGTGGTCGTTTTATAACTAGTTTTACTTTTTATCACTAGTGATAAAAAGTAACTATTTATCACTCATTTGAGTGATAAAAAGTTACATTTTGTCACTAGTGATAAAAAGTAGCTTTTTATCACTCATTTGGGTGATAAAAAGTTACATTTTGTCACTAGTGATAAAAAGTAACTTTTTATCACCCATGTGGGTGTTCATTCAAAGTTCATTCAAAAGTTCACGTTTCACAAGTTGTTGCATAAAGTCTTGTATGAAACACGTTGCGAAATTGGTTGTTTTTGTCACACGATGTGGTTATCCAACTCGCTTCGCCCGTTTGATAACTTCACATCTAGTGACAAAAACAACTCCATTTCGCAACTAGTTGCATAAATAACTATTTCTGGAAGCATTTCCAATTAACCACATTTTATGTTAATAGCAGTTCTTTGTTCTCACTCTGGCTGGCTTGAGAGATCGAATTTTTTTTAAAGGTTAACAACTTCGAAAATGTTTACCATTACACCCGGTTACAGTTACCTTAGGAAAGTTAAGCTAACCCTGGTCCGAAGTAAATTTTACTTCTCGGTGTCAGCTATCTTCATCTACTAGCCCGAGGGCTCCCTGGCTTCGGCTACATCCCTATAGTTGATTTCATAAATTGCATGAATTGCGCATCAGTAAATTCACTCAATCGAATTGCGAATGTAAAATATCATTGTGATTTTGACATAGAATATTATTGTGAATTATTCTGATCAGTTGTGTGACATTTCATGTCACTGGAATATTGTATATAACGGAGTTACGAATAAACGGAGATTCATTTTATTTTGAGGATTCAAACAGAAAACATCTCTTTTCTCTTCTCCACAATTTTTCATTTGTAATCGAAAGAAATTCGCCTCTACAAAACCCTCATCCGCCCCATCGTTACATACGCCTGTGAAACATGGTCTCTAACACAAAAACAGGAAGAAACGTTTAACTGCTTCGAGCGCAAAGTGTTGAGATCGTTATGTGGACCAGTTAACGAACAAGGAAGGTGGAGGATAAGGTCAAACAGAGAACTAACAGAACTCTTCGGGGAAGACACGATAGTCGGTGCGATCAAAACAGCCAGGCTTCGATGGGCAGGCCACGTGGTGCGCATGGACGAAGATAAAATACCAAAGAAAGCTCTGCAAAAGAGATTCGACAGCACCAGAGCGAGAGGGAGACCCCGGAATAGGTGGTTGGACGGTGTCGAAGAAGATTCGCAAAAGTTGGGAGTCAGCGAATGGAGAAGTTCAGCACTGGACAGAACAGGGCGGAGATGAGTTGTGGAGTCAGCCGAAGCCCGCTTGGGTTAGCATGGCTGTTAAGTAAGTAATCGAAAGACATTATAATTATAAGTAAAAAATTGTTCTACTGAATCACTCGGAAGTTTAACGTCTTTTTATATATAACAGTAAAAGAGAAAAATCTGACCACTTAACTTACTCCATAAAAAAAACGGTAGATTTTTGGGCCACGTCGTAGAACGATTTTTTGCTCAGAGTTACATTCTAAATCAAATAAAAATATAAAAAATAGACGCAAAGGTAACAGGTCTCGCTTTATTTATGAACTTAACGAGTTTGCTTAGGTTAAACACCCGAAGCATCGCCATTCTCCCCTTTCACATATACAACATTCAAACCTGTCTTCAAGCATCCATTCCGGTGCCATTTGCTTGTTTGGGAATGCAAGCACCTCATTTTTGATTAGGTTGCTGATGGGGAAAAAATAATGCTGAAGATACCCGCCAGCCATAGTAAAAACGAGAAAGTAAAATACGACAGCTTTGTTTGGTCGAGCATTCCGCAATTTGTTAAACATTTTAAAACGTTACTGTCTAAACAAACATCCCTCAAGTAATAAATTATTTCCGAGGTAGGCAATTTGAAAGTAAAACACTTCTTCCTTAGGGAAACTGAAAAAAATATTTACGTAAGAATCCATACAAACACTGAACCGTTTGTAAAACCTGCAGAATGGTAACGAACTTTTTGAAAAAATTCGATTTGAATAATCACAGCAAAGGTGTGCAAGTAATTATTTTTTTTTGCTGCCACAGCATTGCAAGAGGAATTTATTTTTAACAAATATCTTTCGACCATGCAAAAAATGCCACATAGGCATGGCACCCTAATGGTGTGTTGATGTTTTGTTTGAATGCATTTTATAAAAAATCCTAGTATTTAGTCTACATTTGAGTCGCGTAATTATTTACTTATGAATGACTTTATGTATGGAGAGCTTTAAGAGTTGAATGTACCCAGTCGGTCTGCGTTTTAATTTAACAATTTCTGGTGAACTGATATCTTTCGTTTCTGTAGTCCCTGTGTGATACTATTACGAAGGCGAATCAAACTATTGTGTTTGTTCACTGAGGAAATCGCCATATTCGTAGTCATTTTTGTGACGTTATTTTTGTGACGTCATTTTGTCACGTTATTTTTGTCACGTCATTTTATGACGTTATTTTTGTGACGCCATACTTGTAACGTCATTTTTGTGACAACGTCTTCGCGACGTCATTATTGTGACGCCGTATTTATAACGTAATTTTTGTTAAGTCATTTTTGCAACGTCGTTTTCACGACGACATTTTTGTGACGCCGTAATTCTGATGTCCTTTTTGTGACGTCATTTTTGTTACGCCATGTTTGTGACGTAATTTTTGTGATGTTATTTTTGCTGCGTCATTTTTGTGACGCCGTACTTGTAACGTCATTATTGTGAAAACGTTTTCGCGACGTCATTATTGTGACGCCGTACTTATAACGTAATTTTTGTGTCGTCATTTTTACAACGTCGTTTTCGCGACGACATTTTTGCGACGCCGTAATTCTGACGTCATTTTTGTGACGTCACTTTTGTTACGCCGTATTGTTTGTTTTGTAACGTCAGTTTTGTGACGTTATTTTTGCTACGTCATTTTTGTGACGCTGTATTTGTAACGTCATTTTTGTGACATCATTTGTCTGACGTCATTTTCGTGACGTCATTTTTGTGACGTTATTTTTGTGACGCCGTACTTAGACCTGGACGCCAACCGGCTGAGCCAGCCACACCAGCTAAAATTTGATTCAGCCGAACCTAGCCGCCCATATCCCTGAGCCCACAATTAAAAATTTTCAGGGGCGCCGAGTTTGATTTCAGGGCGGGGGCAAGATTTTACTTTAAAATTTGACAGTATTACCAGCACCAGCAACTTGGCGTGTGTTTTTCGCAGTGAATTATCTTCTGCTTTGGAAGAAGAAGCGAGTGATCCTCCTGAAATCGCTGAGTTGAAAGAAAATATGCGAGAATAATTAGAGTACCGACTTACCGCCTCCTTGCTAGATTTCAAAATCTACTTGACGTTAAGGATTTGTTTTAAAATCATAACACATACGAATTCGATTTGTTGAAAAAGTGGACCGTGAATTGCGTTTCTTTAAATAACGTTCAGGCTGCACCGACCTCTATTAACAATAATTCAGAATTCATCAGTGAGTTAATAGAGAAACATTCTACTCTTCCATCTGTCCGTCATTCTATGACGATAGACTCCGATCTAAGTTCAGAAATTCATTTTTTATTGTCGTTGTCCAAATGCAAAGACCGATGTCATTCGCTTATTTTAAAAGTCGAATTCCTTACAAATGCCTATTTTTGCAAATTTGACAAGTACTCCTAGTGAAATAAATTTTTCTATTGGTGGATTGATTCCTAATTCAAGAAAATCGTCTTTATTGCCCTCTCAGCCAGCCGTAGAGGTGTGCGGGCCGACTTTTTTTGGAAGCTCGGCCCGGACCGAACCCGATCCGAAATTAAAACCCGAAGCCCGACCGACCGGGATTTTCTAAACCCGAAAGCCCGAAATCCAAACCCGTGAAAAGTAGTTCGGGCTCTGGTCGGGTTCGGGTCGGGTCGGGTTCGGGTCGGGTTCGGGCGGGCTTTTTTTTCGAATTTCGGGCAACCCGCTCACCTCTAATACATCATTGTTTTGTAGTCGATGTGATTTGAATATTCTAGGGTGCATCATTTTCAAAAATTTTTTTGTAGCATTATTATCGAACCCGAATCGTAAACCCGATAAAAAGTACACCCGAAGCCCGCCCGACCAAAAATTTGAAAACCCGAAACCCGACCGACCGCGATTTTCCAGACCCGAAACCCAAACCCGTAAAAAGTAGTTCGGGTTCCGGTCGGGTTCGGGCGGGATTTTTTTTCGAATTTCGGGCAACCCGCTCACCTCTAGCCAGCCGTCGGTAAACATTGACCGGCGTCCAGGTCTAGCCGTACTTGTAACGTCATTTTTGTGACGTCGTTTTTCGAAGTCTTTTTTGTGACGTCATTATTGTGACATCATATTTGTAAAGTCATTTATGTGACGCCGTATTTGTAAGTAACCTAATTTTTTGTGACGTCATTTTTGTTACGTCGTTTTTGTGAAGTCATTTTTGCGACTTCATTTTTGTGACATCATTTTTGTGACATCATTTTTGTGACATCATTTTTGCGACGTCATTTTTGTGACATCATTTTTGCGACATCAATTTTGTGACATCATTTTTGTGACATCATTTTTGTGACGTCATTTGTGCGATATCATTTTTGTGACATCATTTCTGTGACATCATTTTTGTGACATCATTTTGTTGACATCATTTTTGTGACGTCATAATTGTAACAATGCACAGTCTGGAGGATAGACAGGAAGGGTGAAATCATAAAGTAGCCAGAACCCTCTCCAATCCTCTGATGTACGCAGAATTATTTGTAAAGTTTTTTGCTAGACCGTAAATTCTTCGAACACTTCCATTTTCACAGTTATAATCCATGATTGAAATCCAGTTAATGGGTTAATGAACTTATTTCGCCGTATTAATCGACAATTTTACGTGTCATCACCGACAGCTTACCATCAAACATTTCAAACATAAGCATAATGAGCGTCAATTGTTATAAATGATCTCAAAAGTATTGAAAAGAGCAGATAATCAACACTGACAACACTAATCGAATACATCATCAACTTAAATCGGCTTTATCTTCAAAATTGGAAACATCATTGCCTGAACAGAACAAAAATATGAAATGTGTGCTGTTTTGTGGCTGGATTACCACTCAGCTAAACCATTCATTCTTCATTAAAATTTTTATGTGCTTTTTTTGCCACACCACAAAAAAATTAAATGTCATTGTAACGATATTATCCCATGTTGTTGATGCGATTTAATTTGTAAAACAAATTTTAGAGGAACTGATGGCAAAGCACGAAAAACCCCAAAATGAAATTTAAACGAAACACACAAAAGACACCAAAAATATTTATGATCATTTTATGTGTACATTACATTGTGAACAATTTATTACCTTTGCCCGTATATATAGGTGGATAACATTAAATTTCCGTCTTCTGACAGTCCAAGTAATTCGTTATACATAAGCACAGCAACCATAACTACATTGGCCACTTTATATTACTACTTTACTCGATTATCCACTGTAGGTCCTCGCACGATCAAATAAATTTCAATTGTGAATGCAGTCAGAACATTTCGCTTAATCGTAATGTTCAGGTTCAAAAAGCCTTGGACAGTGGCCAAATGGATGATTGGTGGAAATTTAAAGTGCAGATGGCAACATTTTATTTCTATAGATTATGAAATTTTCTTTTAAAAGACAATGAACAACGTTTCGCAATTTTTATTTTTAAATATGAACTCCCCGCGAATGCATTCTCGTTTCTGCTTCGTGGACTATAGGAACATATCACCGGAAAACAAATATTCACACCCAATTCATTTCCACCCTCAACTCAACGCAAATAAATTATGCTGCAAAAGGTACATTACAATCAAACGGACCCCGAAAAATAGGAAATCAAATAAATAGAAAATTGTTGACGAAAAATACCCAAATGCAATATTCAAATGTAAATTACTTGCGAATAGTGAGGTGAATAATGTTCAGTAAAAAGGAAAAGGGAAAATTTAAATAAATGTGAAGTGTTGTTAGAATTTATTGGATTGTAAGGCATGATGTTAAAAGCAATACAAAAGGTGTGTATGTGTGGATGTGAATGTAGGAGCTAGTTAATTTTATGTAATGGAAAAACGTTTTTCTTTCGTAGAAATTTCTTTTATTTATTTTTTAACTTAAATAAAGAATTCTTCTCTAAAAAAAGCACGCACATCTGGAAGTTACGCCTCAACTACTCTCCTGATACGATTTATGTCCATCTCTAACAGATTTTCGAGCCATTTAGAGTTGGACTCCGGGAAAAAGTGTTTTAAATGAATGCCTCCCTCGTACTTATCCCAGCAATTTGCATGCTTCTGCATTTCCATCACCGATTCTTGCAAGGCTTTTACATAAATCGAGCAATCGGCAAGTACGGCTCGTTACCGTCTTCAAGAGTTGAGAAACCTGACTGGGTTAGCTCATTAGGACTCTGATATCCTTCCACGCTGGAGTGTCTCTAGTTACCCAGACCACATTTCTAAAACCTCGTTAGTCTTACACCCCTATAGGCAGCTCTAACCGAAAATAGATGGCAGCACATTCTATACACTTAATATTTGAAGGAGAGTAACTTAAGTCCTAAAACCCCAAAAAAAACGTCCACAAACCCAAGAAACTCCATACAAAAACCTTTGGACAAGGAGCCATATATAGGCGAACTTATGAGTTTTTCCCCTCGCTCTCTCCCCCTCCTAATTATTTGTAAAACTACGTCGCAGCAGCTTTTCAACGAGCCCAGACTCATCAAAATCGGTTGGAAATTGGCTGATATATCGAGGTTTGAAAATGACATTTTTGTATGGATCAAGTCATGCCTCACGTCTGATGAGGCAACACTACATAAGTTTCAACTGTTTCGTCGGGGACAAAACACTAAATTTGTATGGCGAAGCATCGTTTTTTGCGAATTAACCATTTTCTGTATTTAATTAAGCGGACCAAATGAATGACGATGAAAATTCGTTTAATGTTACTTTAAAATAACTCACTTGGTCCGCTTTGTATAAAACACAAAATGAATAAATCACAAAAAAACAAATTTCTTCCATACAAATTTAATGTCTTGTCACCTACGGAACAGTTGAAAATCGAGGCGTTCTCAGCTGTTTAGTGGCCAATATGTGAAATAGGCGCCTGAACTAGACAGCCGATTTTCCTGAAATTTTCAGGGAACGTCGGTCTCGGCCCCAAATGAAAAATTTCATATGCCGCTTTTCCGGGACAATTCTGGAAAAGTCGTGGCATGTGGAAAAGTAGTCAATATTGGGGGTTTTTTAGGTAATGCTCGGAGTTTTCGAATTTTAGCTCCGGAGTGACAATAGCTAGAGAGTTGGTTTCTTCAGAAAAGTTATAGAGTTTGCTCATTTCAAAAATTTGCCAAAGTGACGCCATCTTGGATTTTTGTTAGGTATAAATTATGCTTCTTTGGGTTTTCGAATTTTAGCTCCGGAATGATAACACTTGCAGAGCTGGTTTCTTCTAGATATACCTAGATATTTGGTTTCTTCAGGAAAGTTATATAAATCACTGAGAACAATTGGTGACACGAAGTGTTCCGAAGGCAGCCGAAGGTGACACGAAGTGTTCCGAAGGCAGTCGAAGGTGACACGAAGTGTCACGAAGGTAGCCGAAGGTGACACGAAGTATTCCAAAGGTAGCCGAATGTGACACGAAATGTTATGAAGGTAGCCGATGGTGACACGAAGTGTTCCGAAGGCAGGCGAAAGTGACACAAAGTATTCCGAAGGTAGCCGAAGGTGATACGAAGTGTTCCGATGGTAGCCGAAGGTGTTGGAGAACAATTTTTTTCGGAAAGAAAATTTTTTTCGGAGAAAAATTTTTTTGAAGAAAAATTATTTCGGGGAAAATTTTTTTTGGAGAAAAATTTTTTAAAAAAAATTTTTTCGCAGAAAATTTTTTCCGGAGACATTTTTTTTCGAAGACAATTTTTTTTGGAGAAAATTTTTTTCAAAGACAAGTTTTTTTCGAAAATTTTTAAGAAAATTTTCTTTTCTGAACACTGAAAGTACAGAAAAATTATTTCGTCGTTGGGTCCGGCATTTGTGGCGCAATTTTTTTACCACAACGTAATTTTGTTTTAAAAAAGCGCTGTGATCTTTCAGGAAATTAAAACTTTGAACACAAGGTTCTATTCAAACAAATTTCTGCGTATTATCAGCGATAGCGTCACCTCAAGCGATATCATTAATTTTGTAAGCAGACTCACGGACTGCGCCACACTCTACCTTTTAAGAGGTTTTTGTTGTGATTCTTACATTTGGAGTACCTGATATCGACGTTACGAAGATAATAGATGTCGCACTTTTCGTTGGGAATGGCTTGGTGTTGAATCTTGAATTAGGTGTGTTTCTACTCTTTGGTGGGCGTTAGCGAACGAGAGTTGGATGAATGTTTCGACACACGACTTCTCAAAAAATTGTTCATCATTGGCGCGTGTAAATTGAAGAGCACGAGTAACATCATAGATTTTGATTGGTGATGGAAGTGAATGGTTGATCAACAGAAAAACGTCGAAAGGGATCATCATTGGAAAGACAGTCGGATAGACGCAGCTTCTCGAAGATGATCATCGTTTCGTTGGGTTGGTTAACAACATAGCGTTGGGCATTGTCGACGAATTTGGATCGTTACCCAGCGGTAAAGCATTGGATTGTTGGTCAAAGCATTGGATGAATTGTATGCAAAAGTATGAGCTGCAAAAGCATGAGCTTCAGAAGCATGTGAGGCAAAAGTTTGAGCTGCAAAAGTATTGACAATATTTCTGTGCGGCTTTTCGAGAGTTCGGTTTGGTTAAGGATCGGAGAGGGTCGACCCACTCCGATCCTTAGGTTTGGTCAATAGAATCTGGCAGCGTCAGTGGTCATCGACAGCACATGATTGGTTCCATTAATTGGTCAAGTGGTAATCAACAGCCTTAATGCGTCGAGTTTTCATCGATTGTGTGAATTGGTCGAGACAATCGTAGCTGAAGAAAGGGAATTATTATTCCCGTAAAAATGGTAGGAGAGTTGACAAGAAAAGTTGTTCAATGTTAACAAGGAGTTGGTCAACAGTTAACTCACAAATGTTCATGGTGTTTCATTTGGTTGGTCAAAAATGCAACAATTTGGTTGATCAATGCTAATGAGTAGTTGGTTAGCAGTTAGCTCGAAAATGTTCACGGTGTTTTGTTTGGTTCGCCAAAGATGCAACAATTTGGTTGGAGCAAAATAGTTCAAGAAACTGGTATTTTTACAGAGTAAAAATAGTGAGAGAATGTAGAATCTTGAACTAGGTGTGTTTCTACTGTACAAAGAATGGACAATCGAAGTAACACGAATCGTACGAATTAAAAAGAAATAGCCTAGTGAGCCATGAATTGAGTATAAATACGAGGCGAATGTAATGAATAAAGTCAGAATAAATACAAAAGTTAAACGGGCAACATGCGCTAAATAAAGTATTTCATTCTCGTAGAGTTACTGGCACATGCGTGTTAGGGAGAATATCCTTCCAGTAAATTATAAAGTAGTGACTAGCAAAAGGCACTCAAAGAATTTATACATTTAGCTGGTAGCTTTTTGTCCCCAGATTCAACACTTGAAAATCGTGACAGCCTACACCAATGCTCTTTTTTATAAGGGTGAGGAAACCTTCATAGGCACCTAGTATATCAACGACCCATTTAGTGTTCGATTCCGTCTTTCGACGACCTACCAAAGAAAACCTCTTTCTTTGATCATCATGCTCTCGTCTCCCCGACACCGCCTCACAGCATTACTTCGGGGAGATAACACTACTCCTCTGATTGTTAACTAAGGTTTGACTGTCAGTCGAAACTTTTTTGATGAATGTCTTATACGTAAACTACGTAAACGTAAAGAAGTTGAAGTATTGCATGGCAGAAGGAGTATTGAATGTAGAGATGAGATAAAATTTTTCGAAACCCGAACAGTTTCCAAACCCGGCAGGGACCGAACCCGACCCGATTAAAATTTTCGAAACCCGAAATCCATGAACCCGAAAAAAACAATTTGGGTTCGGGTTCGGGTCGGGCTTTTCGAAGTTTCGGGCAACCCGCTCATCTCTAATTGAATGTGATAGGTTTTACATTTCGATTATCATATTTCTGAGAAATGCAATGCATTGTCATGTCACGCACATTGAACAGAACTATGATGTTAAGTCGTTCACAGTGTCAGCACGATAATGAAGATGAATTGAAAACAAAACTTTACCTTTTTTAGCTCAAGATGTTGTTTTTAGAAGATTTCTTGTCAGATTTATGTTTCTGTATGTACCATGATTTGTAACGAAACCATTTGATCCATCGCATGTATACGATAAATACGGCACGCATACGTTTCATTTTGTGAGAAAAAATGAGCAGACACACCTTCACATATTCGTTATCAAATAAAATGTTGAAATGCTACCGAGTTAAGTAATGTATTTTTTTATATTTGCACGTGCAATAAGCTATAAATGGAGCACATTATCCTTCAGTAAAGAAAAAAGGGATAGACATTTGGTTGTAAAAATGAACTAATGTTACGGCAATCATAAAAATTGTATTGCATTATACGACTAACATTTAATAGATTATTGGTTATCCAACAAAAATGTTTATGATTTTGGCTTGTGTGCTGCTAGTTTATTAAATCTCTGCAATGAAATTAAAATGTGTTGTATCCGTATGACCTAGTAGGGCGTTCAAATTATTTGTTTTTGTAAAATTAAACACAATAAAAAAGCCGCATTGAAGTAAGCATACGTAAGTGGCCACTGGCTCGCGGCAGGGAGAGATGTAGGCCACGCTGGCTTTTTGAACTCCCTGATGAAAGACTTCTGGGAACGGACGGTTCAAAAATGGCGGGAGGGAAAGGAGCTGGTACCTCTTGAGAGAAATTGGGTCTTAGTGTCTCAATACTTCTTGGAGAATATCCGACAGTGTTCCGACAGTGTTCGCGGAGGCTCTGGCAGTCGGAAGAAGCTGTGACTTCCTGAGGGCAAGTCAGGTCATTGATAAGAGAATTGGTATCTGCTCGCAGAGCGAATTTGGGATAAGGGCACTTTCGTCTTGTAAGTTTGCATCCAAATCGATCCTGGAGAGCTGAGTTGCACTGGATGCCCTTTTAGAGAACAACAAGGTATCTCTGGTATGGTTCTGGGACACTCATGTATTCCGGGCAACGAAGCGGCTGATGAACTGGCTAGGCGAGGCAGCGAGGCTGCCTTGGTGTGACCTGAACCAGCCCTAGGGATACAGGCCAGGATGGTAATTGGACGCATAAAAGGGCGTACTCGCGAGTGGTACCAATTGTTTTGGGAGAAGCTGAGCACGTGCAGACAAGCTAAGGAGTTCTTGGATGGATGCAATCTGCAGACTACCAAAGAACTCCTGAGCCTTAGCAGGAGGAGCTTGAGGTGGATAGTAGCAATGTTGACGGGACACAACACGCTGAAATACCATCTGTTTTGTTTCAGATTAATCTGAAAAATTTTCAATCTGAATCCGATCTGGAAATTTGATTTTTGAACTGAATTCGATCTAATAAAGGTATTAGGACCACATTTAGACGCATTAAGATTCAAGACCCAGAAATGAGCCCCCCAGGGTGTGGTATGAAGTGGAAAGTGCGTGGGATGAAGTGGGAAGTGTGTGGGATGAAGTGGGAAGTGTGTGTGATGAACTGGGAAGTGTGTGGGATGAAGTGGGAAGTGTGTGGGATGAAGTGGGAAGTGTGTGAGATGATGTGAGAAGTGTGTGGGATGATGTGGGAAGTGTGTGGGATGATGTGGGAAGTGTGTGGGATAATGTGGGAAGTGTGTAGAATGATGTTGGAAGTGTGTGGCATAATGTGGGATGAAGTGTCATGAAGTGGGAAGTGTGTGTGATGACGTGGGAAGTGTGTGGGATGAATCGGGAAGTGTGTGGGATGAATCGGGAAGTGTGTGGGATGAAGTGGGAAGCGTGTGGGATAAAGTGAGATGATGTGAAAGGTGTATGGGTAGAAGTGGGATGATGTGAAAAGTGTGTGGAATGAAGTAAAAACACATCCCACATAATTCCAACTTCATTCCACACACTTCTACTTGCAAAACTTAAAACTTTGATGGCACTATACCAAATAATTTAGTTTAATCTGAAAAAAAAATTGATATGATCTGAATCTGAAAAGTAAAGATATGCAATGTTCAGATCAGATCAGATAATTATTTACAGTGATCTGGACTGATCTGAAAACTCAGGTTTTCCTTTTTTCAAATTCCGATCATGATGTATCCTGAATGTAAAATCCATCTGTTCCGAATCCTAGAAATAACTAAGTTTTTGTGTTTAAGGCCAGTTTGATCTGTTCCCAGCTTGAAATATCCAGCTCTGATTTCTACCCGGAACTGTTTTCTTAAAATTCAACCTGACCTGAAATCGATTCGAAAGCTCAGAATCCGGTTCGTGAAAACCTGTACAATCTGAAATCTCAAGTGATGAAATACTTTCATTAACAACAAAATATTTGAAAGTACAATAAGATTATTTCGGATTGAATGGAATCAGTTGAAGTCAGATCCGGTTAGCTTTTAAAAAAAAAAACTGAACTGGCTTGAGGTTGTTCAGATTCCAGAATTATTATTCAGATCATATAATTGTTTGAAATACAAATTTTAATTTCTTACATTTGACAGTTCACTAAAAGCATGAATAATCAAAAGTGTTATATCTGTCTGCTCTCCGAAGTAAAACACTACGAAATTCGAATTCTTAAATAAACATTTGGGTAAAGTGGTTGTTTGAACATGTTTTGTGAAGCATGTTTGTTACGAAAGGAGTAGTTATATTAGAGTACGATCCGGATAAATCGTGTAAGGTTTGTTTGAAAGTTTTTGTTAATTTGAGTTTTCAAACAAACCTTACGCGATTTATTCGCATCGCACGCTATCATAGCTATTCTTGAAGTCTCCCTAAAGATATGTAATGTTCCCAACGATTAATAAAGTGTATAAGGCAGTTCTTAACGAAAATAGATGGCAGCACGTTGTATACTTTTGACATTTGAAATGGACTAACTCATTTGAAAACTTTGACATTTCTTAAGTTGATGATGTCGCACTTTTCGTTGAGAATGGCCTTTACTAAAAGTGGCGCTGTACTCTACGTGAAACAATGTCAAACCCACTATAAAAGTAAGGTCATGGAACAGCAGCCATATCACGTGCGTGGATGAAGGACGGAAAGCGCCCTCTACGCCAACTTAAATCTCTTGATATTTTGTCTACTAATTCGAAAAATTATTAAAATAATTTTCGTCATGAATATCGTCATTCGTAAAGTACAAACAAAGCTTACATTTCTTACAATTTTGCAACGTAATAACAAAATATTTCGTGTCATTAACCTGTTTATCCCATCCATGGAAAGTGTTGACTAAGCCATTTTAACTTGTATTTCATGTAAATTGACACGATTGATTTTATGCTGTCAATTTCGATTGAAATCCCAGATTGAAACAATTATTTTTACCAATTAAAAATATTTCGAATTTAAAATTGAGTCATGACACAAACGTTTACTGCAGACATTAATATTAAAAGTTTTGTTTGGATTTTTGTATCTTGATAGGAAATATGTCAACAAAAATTCAAGGCACCGATCCATTCGTTTGGGATTTGGTTGGACGGAAATGCAACTCACAAATGGCACGAATAAAAAACATAGACATTGGGAATCGAGTTGTGAAATAGAAGGCGGTTGGATCAAAAGTTTGTTTGAAAAGATAGTGATTCTGAATAGCAACTTTAATACTACGGGGACCTACAGCAGATCTAAATAATTTATTTGGTGTGTGGGATGAAACCCAAAAACCTTGAAACCTTGTTGTGATTGTTTCTTTCCCGGTTAAATAAAATATTGTTATCGATTCTTGAGTGCGAACGGCATTTGATAATTTAGTGATTTAAAATTCATGTCTTAATTGATCACCTGACCTGCGTTTCATGATTATTTTGTAGACATGAGAGCCGTTCACAAAATGTCAACGGTGTGACGGTTAGGCGAAAAAACACAGTCTGCCGTTAAAGCGGCGGCTGCAAAATAATTGAAGGCGCAGTAGGGTGCAGCGAGGCGCAGTGTGGTGCAGCTAGGCGCAGTGGGTTGCAGCTAGGCATAGTGAGGTGCAGCTAGGCACAGTGAGGTGCATCTAGGTACAGTGAGGTGCAGCTAGCCGCAGTGTGGTGCAGCTAGGCGCAGTGGGGTGCAGCTAGAAGCAGTTGGGTGCAGCTAGGCGCAGTGGGTGCAGCTAGGCGCAGTGGGGGTCAGCTAGGCGCAGTGGGGTGCAGCTAGGCGCAGTGGGGTGCAGCGAGGCGCAGTGCACAAACGGACGGACAAACAGGAAGGGTGAAAACAGAAAGTAGCTATAGCTACCTAACAAACATTGGCGTGGATATAGTGAAGTAGCGATAGAGTGAAGTCAAAGAAGTCGATTCCCTATGTACAGTTGGTTGCAGCAAGGTGGAGTGAGGTGTAACTAGGTGGAGTGAGGTGTACCTAGGTGGAGTGAGGTGTAACTAGGTGAAGTGAGGTGTAACTAGGTGGAGTGAGGTGTAACTAGATGCAGTGAGTGCATCTAGGTTCATTGAGGTGCAATTGGGTGAAACTAGGTGCAGTGAGGTGTAACTAGGTGCAGTGATGTGGAGCTAGGTGATTCTAGGCGCTATCGCTACTTTATAATGAATAAATATTTTGATGCGCAGTAACAATGAACAAAACTTTTTATATTCGAAGCGCTAATACACATTGGACAGTATTTACGTTGGCGGCATACGTTTTAATTTATTTTGATTGTGTACATTCAATGCAATCGAGTAAGTTACGTTAATCAATAATCCTGCCGTATACTCAAAAAGTGTATTTATCGGCAGCATTTATTTTCGTATAATTGGACAGATTCGCAATTCGTTCAAACCATGTAGTCGAATATTTAATTAAACTATTTTCTACAATCACGTTGAATATTTTATGGACCATTAGCATTACAAGACCCCTTTTTTTTAAAAAAAAAAAAAAACCCGATTAGTATGTGTTATCCAACCGTGCAATCTATGGCGTCATCTGTTCACATGTTGCCATTGTGAAAATATATAAAATTATTCTTTGATTCTATTTTAAAATTCGATAGTTATATACGTCGATGGATAATTATACCATTAAGAGTATGTGATTGTGAATCAACATCATCGAATGGAATTCCGAAAATTATATTGTATAATATCCATATTTGACGTTGTCATTATTATTACATTGAAATTTATCGTAAAATTTTGAAATTAATGTTGAAAAAAAAAGCAAATTGACTTTTTTTATATTAAATGTATGATGGGTAACAATTGATACATGGCCAGGTCACTGATGAAGAAAGAGTCAAATTTCAAAAACTATATTCAAAAATGCTGTACACAAATGAAGTCACAGTTAAAGGAGAGAGGGTAGTATTTAAAGGGTAGGGTATTCTTAGGGAAATGTTCTATGCAGTGAAAATAAGTCATTACATGAGGGATCAATTTTGTGATATGAGCGGAACTCACGAGTGTGTTTTTGTTGCTCGAAGGCTTTTGAAGGCGAGGTATGCAACTACCCGCGTCAAAAACAGTTTCCGAAGCGAGTTGCTCGAAAATTCACTAGTGATTTTCTCGAAAATTCACGAGTGAATTGCTCGAAAATTCACGAGTGAATTGCTCGAAAATTCACGAGTGAGTTTCCGAGTTCACAAAACTGATCTCGAATTAAAGAATAATTTTGACAGCATGGAACGTTTGCTATTTTATTCGCTGTTCCGTATAGAAAGAAGTTGTCAACACATCTATATTTACCCACCATCAAACAAAAAACCACAACATCACAATTAAAATTTAATTTTTTCTCGAATTTGTTTGAAGAAAAGATCAAAGCAAAAGCAAACATAATGACTGTCATATTATCGAACACCTGCTCACATCATTCGAACATTCGACGGTTTCAACCGTTTCGACCAGGTACATACGTGACAGTCTTTTTTTTTTTGGTTATTTACAAGTAATATTCAACGTGAAGTTGGTTGCAGGTGCGACCCAAGCTTACTTCATTGCAAACGAAATGAGCTGATTTCATTCATAAATTTACCAAAATTAGCTAACTGCACGTTGAATATTTTTTTAATTTTTATTTTTATTTTTTTACTTTTAACAGTTTAACGATCGACAAACATGCCGAAGCCCAATAATATGTCAATCGGTACAATTAGTATAGTCGTCGTTAATTAACAATAAGAATCAAAAAATGTAAGGTATGGGCCAGAAAAAATCCGGGTGACTTTGAAGATAAATAATTTTTTTTCGTTTACTCGAAATTAGCTGAAATTTATAGGTTTTGGAGTGGGATATGTTGCAATGATGTCTTGTTAATATTGCTTCATAAAAGTTTTTACTGACTGAAATATCCGCGATTGCGTAAATCTACAGCCAAAAAAATCCGCACAAATATTCGCAAAATCCACTAAGGTGAATTTGGGTTAATCCGAAAACAGCGATAATTGCAAAATCTGCTGCCACAAATGTATCAGCTCGATAAAATGAATGTCTGTGTGTCGAAGAATCAAGTGTGCCGCGAAAAAATGAGTCCATTGAACACGACGATGCACTTTGAAGACAGTGCCATTCACTGAACATTTTCAGGTGCACTTATTAAGGCGAAGGGCCAAAAATTTTTTTCCAATGACATAAAATCGAACGAGGGATACAAAGGTAGAATGCTTTAGGCTCACAAATTTCCATTATTACTAGATCCTGACTGCTATCGACATGTAATAGCCGGGAGAAATCACTGAAACTAGTTTAACTATTCGTTGACCAAATTTTATGTAAGGCTTTTTTGGGTTAAACAAAAGTTTCCAAACATGCAAGTGCACATCATTTCTACTTTAAACAGTTTTATTCAGAACATGCGTCTGAATGCCCTTGATCAAGGTCAATACGAAGAACTGGGCAAATATTAAAAGTCTTCATTATTTTGGGGCAAAAATGCGTAGTTTGTCAAAAATGTTTGCTATCATGAAACTTATCGCTGAGCAACGATAGGATAAGTGTCGAAAAACATCTCTGGAAACAGTTTGGCTCACTTTTCAGCAAATACTAGTTATTTACACTAAATTTATAGTGTTTGGTCTGACACAGAAGCCAAAAAAAATCATTTTAGGGGAAGAGTGACAGTCAATTCGAAATTGTTGATAGGGAGTTCAACGTACTTTATCCTCCACAATTTGATCAAACAGAATTCTATCGAAGAGGAACGCAAAGAATATTCGAAAATACATATTCTTCTGTCAAAAAAAGACAAGAAACGTTCTTCGCATGGCATCGTTGAGAGACAAATGAGTTTTTCACGTTTGTGCAGATATTTTTGGTGGCACTTTTACTTAATCGCGGATATTTCAGTCAGTAAAAGCTTTTATGAAGCAATATTAACAAGACATCATTGCAACATATCCCACTCCGAAACCTATAAATTTCAGCTAATTTCGAGTAAACGAAAAAAAATTATTTATCTTCAAAGTCACCCGGATTTTTTCTGGCCCATACCTTATAATTAATCATAAAGAATGACAATCAATTGGATAGACAAAATGATCTCTAACAAGCTTTTTGAAGAATCAGAGTCTGGTATCCATAATATTCAAATTAGAGAAATATTCACCATCGAAATAGGGTTAGGGGTTTCAATAGTTCGAACGGGACCGTTTCTGGGGGAACGAGGACCATCAAAACCCAAGAACTTGTATATTCGTTAATAAAAAATTTAACGCACTTCTGTTACCAGAATTTAGTAACAGGGATCTTACCGCTGTCTATTGGGAAAGGAAAGTGGAAGGTGCCAATCAACCAATAATATTGGCTTCGCCATAGCTTCCGTATGACCATCCAGAGAGACAGGAACACTGCACGGTAGAGGTGAAACGCCTCGTAGACGTGAGACGAAACTAAATGCGTCGGGATACCTAGCGATAGGATATTCAGATTACATTGCAATTCTTATCTCAGGAGCTTTTGAGGGAGTACATGGTCAGCTGATGCAGAGAGCTTTTCAATTGGTGGAAGACTGGTGCGAGGAAACGGGACTATCGGTAAACCCTGATAAAACCGGATTCGTGCTATTCACGAAGTGAAAAATAGGAGCTTTCGAGCTGCCGAAACCCTCTGGGAAGCAACTAGTACTCGCCGAGAAAGTGAAATACCTTGGGGTGATTCTAGACAAAAAACTAACCTAGAAGGAGCATCGAGCAGAAAGGGTTAGTAAAGCGTTTAGGATTTTCTGGCGATGTCGCAGTGTATTCGGGAAAAATTGGGGGCTCCGACCTACAGTTTTACGCTGGCTGTACAAAGCGATAGTAAGGCCAATCCTCTGCTATGGCAGCATGGTTTCGTCCCACACAACAGATGCGCCGTATGTAGCCAAAGAACTAACCAAAGTACAGAGACTTGATTGCCTGAGCATAACAGGAGCGATGACTTCGACCCCTACTGGGGCGCTGGAGGTCTTACTATCACTGGAGCCCATCGGCCTATTTGTGAAGCAAGCGGAGCGAACTGTGGCAGGATCTACGAAAGTGGCCAAAACTCGCGACAGGAAACTCTTTAGTGAGACACTTTGGGGAGATGTCAATGCTTTGAGACAGGATGGAGACAGTATTTCAGTTTGAAGCAATCTTCCCAAGTCGGGAGGAGTGGCGGAGCGGAAACGTTCCGGTAACGGGAGACATTACCATCTTTACTGATGGTTCAAAAATGACAGGAGGAACGGGGGCGGGTATTTTCTGCGAGGACTTAGGGCTCAATGTCTCAATACCTCTTGGAGTTTACCCGACAGTATTCCAAGCAGAGACCTTAGCGGTCGGAAGGAGCTGTGGGTGCCTGACGGAAGGTCAGGTGGTGAACAAGCGAATTGTAATTTGCACTGATAGCGAGTCGACTATAGAGGCGCTTTCATCTTCTAAGTTTGCGGCAAAATTGACACTAGAAACTGTAAACACCTGTAATCAATTTTAAGAACGTAACGAATTCCTATTTGAATTGTTTTCTTTGGTGCAATTGCCTTGCAGTTAAGACGGTTGCAAACGCCATTTTATCTAAAGTCATCTTGACGTCGTAAAGTAGGCCATGGAAAATATTTTTTATTTCAATTAGAAATTCCATTATGAGATGCATTTCTCCAATTGGAGCCATCAGAAATCGTGTTAAGTAAGATTAGCTCCACAAATTGGCGTACAATATTTTATTTATAAAAATTATATCTTTCCTAAAGTCAATGAGAAACATTTTGAGATGAGTTTTGAAGGGTGAGCATAAGCATTATCAGAATAATCTCAATACCAAACTCACGTACTATGTTTTGTAAGTATTTGTTGATATGTCAAAAAAATGCTATGAGTTATTATATGTACGGCCAAAGCCTCGAACTTAGAAGCGGAATTTCTCCGGATCCATCGCATCAACTTGATAAGTTTTCGCATCAAATCGTAGGCATTAAAGAGAACATCGATTTTCGTGATTTGGTGATTTGACAGAGAATGACTCGAATGTGTTTTGTCTGATGTTTATATAAATCACATTGAAAGAGTGAAAAAAATGAAATTCATTACTCAGGTGACGATTTTAATCGTCAGCGCGAATGACGACATATTTTAGATAAATTCTTTGACGACTCGGCGAGGGTAGGCGCTGTGTATATAAGAACTGTGGTTTTTTCGCGGACTTCTGAACCCATTTTCCCCATCGCTAAAGTTCCAATTTTTCAGATTTCTTTGAATTATTTTGAAATTGCATTAAATTTTGGAAGCTTTCCCCACAGTACGACGACATGCAAAAGCATGTTTAATGGAGAAGTAGATACAACTTCGTTCGATTCTTAAAACATTGTAAACAAATTGTTAAATTGAAATGTTCGACCATATGTAAATGTCCTTACAAGAATAGTTGTTGCAATAGTCTGATTCGAATCGTGTTGACAATTATCCAATTCTCCGAACCAAAATCTAATTTTCAACTGACAAGTGACGACACACACAATATAAATTTAAGTCGAAGTTTAGAAATTAACATTCGACAAGAAACATCTATAAATCGATGAAATTTCGATAGCAAACGATTTTCGCATTGTATTTAATCGAAAGAAATAGAAGAAAAGAGACGTCTTTAAATCAATCAAATGTGTTTTTTTCTACATTTTAGGGCTTTTTTGTTTGTTAAGACCAAGAAAAAAAAATATTTCGCTGTTTTTGGCAGATAAAAACATTTTCCCTGAGATTTACTTGTTAGAAATCACTGGGTTAGACTAAATGGTTTTCGGCATAAGCTGATAATATAATAAATCAAAAATTCCTTACCAAAATACATTTATAACAAAGTCGCAAAAAATTCGACCTATTCTTGTGGCATATTATTTTATTCAGTAACCTCCCGCATTGCAAAAAAGAGAATAGAAAAGATGTGCACCAAAAACTCATAAGTTTGCGGTTTTTCAAAAAGTTAGAACCAAATTTTAATTATTCTAACAGGACAGACTCGTCTGCTGTTTTTGGCAACAAAGTTTCGATGTTCTTTTAGAACATTCTACTTTGAATTGATGATTCATGAACTCATGCACCTTTCAAAAAAACCAGCACATCGTAACAAGCAGTCGTGGAATTTGGAAGATTTTTTGCTCAATTATTACAAGAAGTAGCTTAGCGCATAATTTTATAAATTTCTATTCATGATTTATTTTCGAAGCATCTTTTAATGAGTTGAATCTTTAGACTTATACCAACTGGGTAAGTATAGTGAGTCTCTTGCAATTCATAATTCGTACTATTCAAAAATCGCTTGAATTATTCGGTCCGTAGTTTACAGGTAAAGAATATGATATATGTAGTGCCTATCGACTAGGCTACGGCTCTATTTGAAGTATACATCCCAAGCACATCCTCAATTTTTTGAATAGCTGCTCGTCGATCAATAATTGCTCAAAAATACAGTCTCGCTGGGAGCTGCGGGAAAACAGACTTTTTGTAATTCCTCAGAAAAGTTGGAAAATGTTTATTTCAAATATACTGTAGTGAAAACTCACAAAAACAGCCCGTTTTGCTCATATCGTGTATCCTACCTCCAAATAATTATTCCCAACTTTGAAAAACTTTAATTTACGTAGTCAGTCTCGTTAAGACCTCTCATTTCATGTATCAAAGAGCTCTTATTCGTGAATCCAATTTGCAACAACTCTTGGCCTTTATTTTTGTTACGTTATTACCTTTCATTCGACCTATCGATCATCATTCTTGAGAAAAAATTCCGTAAGATATGCATGAAAAACAAACAAAACACACTGTTTTACGCGCTTTGTTGCCAATAACTAGCAACTGATTCTCAAACAGAATTTTCGATAAATTTTGATATTCTAATTCGTCGTATTGAACCGTTCCAAAACTAGTGAAACAAACAAAACAGTGTTCCAGCAATTGTACTCCGAGTTTCCGAACGTGTTTTGAAGCGCTGAAATACATTTTTTATCACATTTTAGTGTATCATTTGTAGATCTGACTATGTTTCCGAGGTTTCGCCCTCAAAACATAACAATTTTTGTTAGAGAGTCCGTCGAAGCAACCTTGGAAAACTAGCTGTTACCGTGGGAAAAGCACGGCAACGACTTGTTATCCAACACTGTTTTGACACGTGTCAGCAATAAAAATTTTATGTTTTAAAGGCGAATCTTCAGAAACATAGTCAGATCTACAAATTATTCACTAAAAGGTGATATAGAAATGTATTTAAGCGCTTCAAAACACGTCCGGAAACTCGGAGTACAATTGCTGGAACACTGTTTTGTTTTGTTTTTCTAGTTTTGCAAAGCTTTTAACGTATAACTTTGGAAATTTGCGCTCAAAATCGACGTGTGATGCGTCAAATGAAAGGTGTTGACGAGACGAATCAGAATATCAAAGTATCGAAGATCCTGTTTGAGAATCAGTCGCCAATAGCAGACAATACGCGCAAAACAGTGTGTTTTGTTTGTTTTCAGTGTTTTTCACGGAATTTTTACTCAAGAATGATGACCGATAGGTCAAAACAAAGGTAATAACGTAACAAAAATAAAGGCCAAGAGTTGTTGCAAATTGGGTTCACGAATAAGAGCTCTTTGTGGAAAATTCTCAGAAAAATGAGCCTGTTTTTCTCTGTTTTTTAGTTTCAGGAAGTATCTTCTCGAAATTGATGTTCGATACGTCAAATGTAAGGTATTGAAAAGACGTATAAAAATTTTTTTTGAAAATCGGGTACTTATATCAGTAGCTATCGGCCTCAGAGTGAGCAAAATAGCTTGTTTCGTGCTTAATGTTCAGTTTTTTACGTATATATCAGAAAATATCTTCTCAAACTCATTGAAGGATACACGAAAGATATCTTAACGAGACCGACTACGTAAACTAAAGATTTCCAAAGTTGGGAATAATTATATGGAGGTAGGGTACGCGATGTGAGCAAAACGGGCCGTTTTTGTGTGTATATTTGAAATAAACATTTTCCAATTTTTCTGAGGAATTACAAAAAGTCTGTTTTCCCGCAGCTCCCTGAGGATTTAATTGTGGGTGCACACAACAGGCCCAATTGAGACCTAGGTGCTAAATTCTCGCTAGGAATCTGCCCACTTATCCTATCCTATCCTAAAGAATATTTGATTATCTGAAGGGAAACGTTTTTTTCACGATCAAGGAAAACCGTAAATACTTTCAGTATTTATCCCTGTGAATATTTGATTATGTTTCTCGTAGCGGTTTCGTTGGCGGTTCGAGTAGGTTTCGGCTTCTGATTGTTTTTCGAAGTTCTGTACCTGAGTCCTGACGTTGTAACTGAACGTAGTACAAAATGTACATCTCACATCGCGGGCTCAAAATATATGAAACATCTCATACCATATGAGATGTAACATCCCAGAACGATGCAACATCTCATTTCGTCTGAGATGTAGCTCTCCCAAGGGATGCAACATCTGAGATTTCCTTTTCAACTCAGTTTCCGGTTCGCTAAGCTTCTCTATTAATGTAACAACGATGTATTGAACTACATTATTTTTACATCGTTGTTATGAAAGATATCTTTTGTACATCCTTTTTACATGATCAAAATCCATGAAAAATATACAAACTTTACATTATTTTTACATCAAAAATATAAATTTGAAATCGTGCACAGTCAACATTTTCAAAGAAATTTCCATACATTTTTGCGTGCAAACGGGGTCAAATGTGGGGGTGAATTCATCATTTTTAGATTTAACACAATGTGATATTCCACAAATTGAGAGCGTACTTTGTTACAGTTTTACTGAAAATCCACAATACATTAAGCAATTACAGTTCGTTCATGCACTAGAATAATGCTTCCTCTAGTGCATGAATTTACTGGATCTTTAATCCGAAGTACGCAGCCTTCTGAAAGTTGCAACAAGTGGAAGACTGCATTCTCGGCTAGGGGATCGTTCCTAAATTACGTAACGCGGAAACATGAGACAAAAGATGATTTTCGTATGCGATTTCGATGTTTTGTCTCATGTTTTTGCGTTACGTAATTTAGGGACGATCCCTAGGAAGCCTGGGATCAAAAAATTATGTTAGGCATTGTTAATGCCAGTATCAAGTACTTTATGGAAAAATGATGGCTAATTTGACAACTGGCTGCGTACTTTATCATGGTACGACGGCACAGAGTAGGCAGCCTGGTGTCAAAAATTGGAGCATATTACTATGACGAACGCTTCTCAACGCATAAATTTTCATCTTGGCACCAGGCTATGCTCGTTTAAATGTAGATGGCAGTGACAGCCCGGTGCCAAGATGAAAATCGGTGCGTTGTGAAGCATTCGTCAATGCCGTCATAGTGATATTCATCAATTTTTGGCACCAGGCTGCCTTCTTTTTCATTGTTCAAGGTCAGATAGAGGACAGTCTGGGGCCAACTCAAAAAGTATTGCACCGTGCAGTACTGGCCACTTGATTCAAATTTCCCAAATATCATTTTTTGGCACCACCCTGCCTTCCCCGACTTGGCTACTGCATATTGAAGTCTACTACAAATTCCAATCAGTCGTTCATACAACTAGAGATCCTGAAATTAGCACTAAATGGTTAAACTAATTGAATCCAACTTTTTATGGAACAAATTTGTATAAACTTTCTCGCACTGAAAAATCTGTGCTAAGGTTGAACCCTTCGAGGGACTAGCGTGTCATTGCCTTACTAAATATCCAAAGTGCATGTATTATTCATTCGAAAAAAGCAACTAACGACGTGTTTTTATTTTCTAAATTACTACATTGGCCTCATACACTAACAGATACTGTTTTGTATACGATGTACATTAACATAATAATGTTTATCGATTCACGTTATAAACTTCTAAGGTTACTAGCCACCTAGCACTGCCAATTGAACATAATGGAAGAAAATATTTCGCGTTATTTTATGGATAAAGTTATAATTTCAAAATTGTTATGTTTAAGTTAATAAACGGTAATTATGGTTATCGATTCTGCCGGAGCCGCGTCCGTGAAACTCAGTGCTTAGAGTTTCCTGAAAAAAAAAAAAATTGAATGAAGAAGATTGATAAACAAACAAAAATGTTTGTGAAATGGGTTTGTTTGGGTCGTTAGTTTTCAGTAAAAACTATCGAGGCGTCACATGAGACCAGGCGGAGATGTTGGGTAATTCACTCCGATACTCATTTCGTTCAACAATTTTATATGGTAGTGAAAGTTGGGTGGACTGCGGATACCTTGTGCATGACCTAGAGGTTTCTGATATGAGGGATCTGAGGGGCATAGCAAAGGTGAATCGGAGGGAACAGTGGGACAATCATATCAGGAACGACGACATCAGCGAAAATTTAGGGGTTACTTCAGTGGAGGATGCGGCAAGGGTTAATCGTCTGAGATGGTACGGGCACGTTCAAAGGATGGGTAATAGCAGGCTCCCAAAGAGGATATTGAATGCATAGGTCCCGGGTGTGCGTCCTAGGGGTAGGCCAAGGAGAAGGTTCATAGACTCGATTAAATCCGATTTAGAAGTTAGATGACTTTCACTGGGCGAACAAACCGTCTCCTTGGCAGAAGATAGGCAGGTATGGAGGAGGGTGGTCCATGACCACCGGGTTGCAGCTTACCGAAAGGTATAAGCGGTCTATAAAGTTTGATGATGATGATGACTCATTTCGTTTTTATTTTGTACCACAAAGTAGACGGGTCTTTCAGAACAGATTTATCAAAAAATTGGTTCTCAGTCACCTAGAAAGTGTCCATAAATTCTTAAGAAGCGTTTCCGATACTTTCGACTTATTCATTCATTAGATTTTTCAAAGAACAACCGAAGTCCTGTGTGGCAATGTACACTAGTTACCCCCGAACTTTGAAGTAAATGTAAATAAAATCGTTTCTCTAACTTTTTCTGTTCAAGAGTTTTGTTTCCAATGTATGTACAAGAAAGTACATACAATGAAATGTTACAGTTTCTTTTCTCTAGAGAATCGTAGAGAAATATTTCATTTTATCTTCATTCTTATTAATACGGATGAGACGGAAGAGAGTTTTATTTATGTACTTATTCGGCTATGCAAACAAGTGCGTATCATCGTTCTGGAAGGCAAATGAAAAATTCACGAAGTGAAGAAAAAAATTTCATGTGTGAATAACCTTATTTTCTGAACGTTCTGAACCCGAATAGGGTGAGATGGTGGTGTTTTGTTGACGTTTTGTCTGATGAAAATTCGGATGAGAAAATGTTTATCTTCTCAGTATTTGTTGTCCCGTGGGTGGGGGCAAAATAGAAATTTTCTCGCCTTAACTGTCGCTTTTCCTTTGTTTATTAAAAAATCGTTGTTACCTTTGGGGAAAATAGAAAGTTTTAATTCAAGCGCATTGCTGCCCTGGGCCTGCTCTCGTCGCAAGCGATTGTTAACAAATTTAAGTTTCAGGTGAAAAGCTTTCATTTCCATAGAGTAAAAATCAAAGTAAAATTTTTGAACTGCAATGAACTTCAATGTTTGAAAAGTTCTTTTCAGTTCAAGTTTTCGCAGGGAGGTAAAAAGTGGGTGGGTACGACGGATAAAATACAAAGAAATGACTCATAATTTATGGATCGTACTAAAACTTCCAATAAAAAAATCAAATTTGTCCAATAAAAATAGTAATTGTCCAATAAAAATAGTAATTGTCCAATAAAAATAGTAATTGTCCAATAAAAATAATAATTGTCCAATAAAAAAATCACTTTTATCAAATACAAAATGTGTATAAGGAAAATATCATTGTTTATCTTACATTATTATTTTGTAAAGGGAAAATGTATTTTACTATTGGACATTTATTATTTTTATTGGACAAAAATCATTTTTTATTGGACAAAAATCATATTTTTATTGGAAGGTAAATAATAATCCATAATTTATGAATCGACACACTCCATGAAAAGTGAAAACGATAGTGCGAGTACTAAATGTGACCGGGTCACACTAGACTTTACCAACGTTTACTTTTCAAAATGTTTATTTTCTTTTTTTTTCACGTAAAATACAAATAATCTGATTTCATGTTCATAATAATGTCTTGACATTAATTTCAGAATATTATATTTCCTGAAGGGTGTCAATGTCAAATATATTACGTAGACATTTTTGACGCAAAAGGAAGAAATGTATTTCATGTATGCGAGAAATTATCCGGATACATCCATCAAAGCGTTCTAATTAACGAGCCTGTAAAAATATAATTTCAAAGCATGAAAAAACATTATTTTTCAACTCGTAAAAAGGTGAATGATTTCTTAAGATGTTCTTTTTGTTCATTTCAAAATACAATAAAAATTCGTCATTAAAGCCAACCGATAATTTTAACTAACGAAAATGGATATAAACCACAATTCAATTTTACTTTTATCAACAAAATACATTCAGCTTATTCGCAAGGAAAAAGTTGTCATCATTATAAATGTTAATCGATCGTTAAGTCTCGGACCTCATAGTCACTTGGCAATTTTATAATTTTTTTATCTTTTTCATCTTCTTATTCTTCTTCGTCGAGTGATACATAATTGATCTTCTTGTGGTTTAAGAAAATTTGTTATTTAATTTAATTGCCATGTTAAAAGAATTTCATAGCAATTTTCGATTGTTTTCTTTCATTGTCCGTTTGGGTTTGCAAGTTTGTTCTTTTTTTTTGCACAAAAAAATTTTGTATTTACCTGGAGTAATGGAATGAATTGGTGTAATCAAATTTGGGTTCAAATTTATGCGAATTTTTTGTCCATATCATTAACATGACAGATTAGTCGAAGTCCTGTGGCGTTACAATCAAAAAATATTCATTGTAAATCGGCCATACATACACCACAGTCGAAAAAGTGCGCTGCCGCCAGCCGAAAAAGGGCGCTACCGCCGTTGAAAATAACTTAGAAATATGCAATCAAAAAACATCGCAAAACATAGAACTGTCAAAATATCTGACACGCTCTTAAGAGCACGTTGCAAAATGTGAACTGTCAAATTTGCGATGTTTTTCGTAGAACAGAATCATGCGTAAATGACTAATTATTAAAAGAATATAGCCCATGTCTTGTGAGATGATGACTCTCACACGAATAATAGATGAATCAAAATTCAAAAAGTTTGAGTATGAAGGTCGAAAGTTGCTCTGAAAAATCATCGCATTCCAAGTTCGTTTGCGATGTTATTTTAGTGCAAATTTGTACCTTCATAGTTAAACTTTTTGAATTCTGATTCATCTATTATTTGTGCAAGAGTCATTCTGTCACAGTACATGAGCCATAATTATGAATAATTTGTTATTTAAGAAAACCATCGCAAATTTGACAGTTCACATTTTTGCGACGTGCTCTTAAACGTACGCCGCCGCGCCGGAACCCCTCTGCGGCGATTTTCGCACCCACAGAAAAAACAAAAAGTACCTTAGCCGCAGCGAAAAATGGCCTAACGGTTGGACTCATTAAAAGTTTCGTGTAACATTTCGAACGCGATTGTCATTTAATTTTTTAGGAAACCTGAAACAAATTTTAGAGTGAACTTTTCGTGCTTTTTTCTTAGAATTACTTAAGAGCGCGTTGCAAAAATGTGAACTGCGAAATTTGCGATGTTTTTTTAGAATAGAATCTTACGTGAGTAACAAATCATTCAAAATTATATTGCATGTTCTGTAAGGGGACGACTCTGACGCGAATAATACATGAATCAGAATTCAAAAATTTTGAGTATGACGGTTGAAAGTTCCTTTAAAAAATCATCGCATTCCAAGTTCATTTGCGATGTTTTTTCAGAGCAAATTTGTACCTTCATACATAAACTTTTTGAAGTTAAAATTTGTTTTTCGGAATAGCTCAGTTATGTTTATTGTTTTTACCAAATATTTCGACCACAATTCATGGTCATCATCAGTGGTTTCTAAACTTTTTGAATTCTGCGTAGTCATCTTCTCACAGTACATGAGCTACAATTTTGAATAATTTGTGATTTACGCAGGGTTCTAGTCTTAAAAACATCGCAAGTTTGACAATTCATGTTTTTACGACGTGCTCTTAAGAGCACGTCACAAAAATATGAACTGTCAACTTTGCGATGTTTTTTTTTAAACAGTATCCTTCGTAAATAACAAATTATTCAAAATATTAGCTCATGTGCTGTGAGAGGATGACGAATAATAGATGAAACCGAATTAGTTCGAAAGTTGCTCTGAAAAGTCATCGCATTACAAGTTCGATTGCGATGTTATTTCAAAGCAAATTTGAACGTTCATATTCAAACTTTTTGGATTCTGATTTCATTTATTCACGATCATCCACTTACAGTACATGAGCTATAATTTTGAATAAACTTTTATTTACGAAGAGTTCTATCCTATAAAACATGGCAAATTTGTCAGTTCATATTTTTGCGATGTTATTTTTAGAACACGATTATAGCTGTAAGAGGATGACTCTCATGCAAATAGATAAATCAGAATCAAAAAAGTGTTAAGGTATAAATTTGCTCTGAGATAACATCGCAAATGAACTTGCGATGATTTTCAGAGCAACTTTCGACTTTCGTATTTATGTAAGAGTCATCCTCTTACAGTACATGTGCTATAGAGCCGAAAAAGTGCAAAAAAAAGTGTGCCGCCGCCACTGAAAATATTTTTGACGTGCGTCGATTTGCGCCGCCGCCGAAATGTAAGAAAACTGCATCGCCGCCGCTAATTAAAAAATTGAAAAAGTTGAAAACTTAGGTTTAAAAAAAAACGCTGCCGCCAGTCGAAAATATTTATATAATAAATAATAAAAAAAAAAATAAAAAAATGCTTACGCCGCACAGAGGGTAAAACCGCTATCTTTGTCTTCGTAAATCTAGTACTGTTGAAACATTTTTGACATAAGTTCTAAGGTCTCGCGAAAATTCAAGGAAAAGTTTGACTTTTTTAAAAGTCAAGAATCCCACTACAATTTTGATGGATTTCTGTTATATAGACGTCAAAATGTGAAGATTCAAAAATCGCCTAGATCACCTTCAAACCTCTTTCTAGAGTCATTGTCACCTTGTTCGCCTCTATAAATGTGGTATTTATTGAGTTAAAGAAGTGTTAAAGTTATGACCTAGTAGATTTTTGAGTCTTCTTATTTTGACGTCTATATAATAGAAACCTGTCATTAGTGTAGTGGGATTCTTCACTTTTCAAAAAGTCAAACTTTTTCTTAAATTTTCTAATAATCTTTAGTTAGTATAAAGTAATTTTAGCGAGACTTTAGAACTTATGTCGAAAATGATTCGACGGTACTAGATTTATGAACACAAAGGTAGCAGTTTTACCTACTGTGGCCGCCACTGAAATTTTCTGAGCGGAGCACACTTCTAATGTGCTATAATTTGGAATAGTTATTAGGCAGGATTCTGTTTAAAAAAAAATATCACAAATTTGACAGTTCACATTTTTGCAACGTGCTATTAAGAGCACGTCACAAAAATGTAAGCTGTCAGATTAGCGACGTCTTTTTTAGAACAAAACCTGCGAAAATAACAAATTTTTCAAACGTAGAGCTCATGTACTGTGAGAGGATGACTCTTACGCAAAAAGTAGATGAATCAGAATTCAAAAAGCTTAAGTATGAAGGTACAAATTTGCTTTGAAATAACATCGCAAATCAACTTGGAATGCGAGGCTTTTTCAGAGCAACTTTCCACCTTCATATTCAAAGTTTTTGAATTCTGATTCATCTATTATTCGTGTAAGAGTCATCCTCTCACAGTACATGAGCTATAATTTTGAATAATTTGTTATTTTCGCAGGATTTTGTTCTAAAAAACATCGCAAATTTGACAGTTCGCACTTTTACAACGCGATACGAAATCGCTCTAAGAAACTACCTTATGAAAGTCGATAAAGCTTCAAGATTTCGAATGCTGTGCCGATTCTTTCCACTGACAGAAGAAGGACATGGAAGCGCCGTCCGAAAGAGACATGTAATAGTATATTATAATACAAGGGGTATAATCAAGTAATTAAATAATAATAAATAATAATAATTAATATTAATAATTAATTAATAATAATAATAATAAATAATTACGCGATTGTTCCCCTTGTATTATACGATAGTTTATCACATTTGAGCCTATAATTGCCAATTATGTACAAAAAAAAATAACAACAAAATTAACATAAATCAAAAATTTCGTATAAAAACACTCATCGAATTTGTTGCAAAAAATTTCGTCTAGATTGATTTTTCGATTTAGTATGCGGTTGTCATAACAACACACGTTTTATTCTCATTTTTTAAAGAACCGGGTTATAATAGCGTCATTACAACCTTACTTTTAACAAGAAAGTCGACTATAATAGGCCGATTATAGCCCTATTATTAGGGTAATAATTGGTTTATTATAGGCTCGAATGTGATAAACAGCTTTACTTGCGTTAAAATCACGTCGCAAAAATGACAACTGTCAAATTTGCGATGTTTTTTTAAAGAGAATCCTGCGTAAATAACAAATTATTGAAAGTTATAGCTCATTTACTGTGTAAGGATGGCTGCTACACGAATAATAAGTGAAACATAATTCAAAAATTTTGAGTATGATGGTCGAAAGTTTCTCTGAAAAATCATCGTATTCCAAGTCCGTTTGCGATGTTATTTCAGAGCAAATTTGTACGTTCATACTTAAACTTTTTGAATTCTGAATCATCTATTATTTGGGTAAGAATCATCCACTCACTGTACATGAGCTATAATTTTGAATAATATTTTATTTACGCAGAAGCCTCTTATAAAAAACATCGCAAATTTGACAGTTTGCTTTTTTGCAACGTGTTCTCCAGATATATCAATGCAAGTCATGGATGATCTATTCATTTTTCAACTGACTGTAATGAAATACTAAAAAAGAGATCCTAACAAATTCCCTTTACTCGTTCTCATCCTGCAAACTTAGCAATTTGGTCAGTAAAACGTTTCGCTCATCAATATTGGTCAATTTTGTTTCACATATCATACAAAATATTGTTAAAGTGTCACTCACAATGAAGTTTGAGTAAAACAAACATCTGTAAATCTAGTGAAAAAAATAAAACATTGACATTCAATCATCAATAGAAACAAAAAAATGTTAAATCTGTTCGAAAACTTAGTTTTCATTTCCATGCAATACATACACATCCATCTATCTATTTTCCAAAAATAAAATGATGTACACGACTACACGGAAAAAACATTTATCGAAGGGGTATTCCAATATTAAAATGGGCGTGTAGCTTGCTATAGTGTCGACGTCGATATTTTCGTGTCCTTGAATTTCTGTTTTATTTTATAGAGTTGTTCATAGGATTTGACAACATCGACAAATTTGTGACGCATGTAATGATCGGAATGGGTCTTTTCGGGTCGACCTGGCTACACCGACCAGAAATTTTCAGTTCAGTTTTGGGCTCAGAAAATGAAACTGAAATAATTGGGTCAACCTAATTTTTCCAAGTCGAAAAAAACATCAAACCCACCAGACCAACCTGAACCTCTGGACCTAGATCCATTCCGATCCTTAGACGCATTGACGACGACGCCATGCAATGTTCTTCGGTAATAATGAACTTGTGGAGTGGATCAATTTTGATCATTTCCTTATTGAAGTGACATACCCCTGCATTAAAACAACAATGTGGCATATAATCCGTCTCGAAAACGTGCGGCTTTTCATTTGTGATATATTACACTCATTACATGGCCGTGTATTCCATAAAGCCCTTATATTACTTGATTTCATTTCTATTTGAGCAAATGTTGTATGGAAAGAAAACATCAACAAAAAAAGTAGAGCAATTTTTTAGCAATTAATTAATATACATCTGTTACAGTTGGTGTATCTGGGTACGATACGCTATATATTCAAGACCTGACACTGCAGACAATAGAGCCTTAGACCGTCTTTTGTACACGTTTATTTATAGCTATAATAGCCGAATGTTGAAATATGTCTGAAATATACACCCCAAATTAATCATCAATCTAAACATTTTACTATAATCTCTAGAACTTGACTTTCAATTCATGGCGAATTGTTTATGGAAAATACGTTGCAAATGAAAACATATAGAGGTAAAGCCCTAGGATTACAACTCGAGTAAAATTCGAGCTGTTATTGAATTTCGTTCATTTTAAATCCTTAATTATATTGTGGGTGATGCGCATCACATCGCGTAGGGTTTGTGTACGTACATTACATTACACTTACCGAAATTCTGTTTCTTTTTGTCATTTTGAATTTTCAATCAAGATTTGAAAAGTTGAGTCTCCCATCGCATCAGTTTTGTTTATGATTGGGAAAGACTCACACGGAAAAAGTGCAGGAATCCGGGAACTCCATTCGGGAAAACGAGAAGTAATCAACAACTGAAAGCTTGATGTAATCGGTAAACAGAAAGACGTTAATCAGGAAATGAAAACGGAAAGTAATGACGGACCGAAAATCTGATGTGAAGTCGGAGAATGGGATAATCGAAAAGTAATTAAGAACCAAAAGTTTGATGTAAAATCCATAACAACAATTTTTTCACATGCGGGAGTTGAATTTGATGGCCTACCTTGATTAATCGTCAAGGAGAACGGGTGGTGGACAGAATATTTTTGAAATTAGCTGAGAAATAAGGCGACATTTTCTAAGAAATTCAAGATAAGGTGAAGCTCCACATATTGATGGCGCACTTTGTTACAGTTCTACTGAGAATCTCCAATACATTCAGCAATTATAGTTCTTTCATGCACTAGAATGATCCTTTCTCTAGTGTATGAAACTACTGGATCTTGAATCCGAAGTACGCAGCCTTCAAAAAGTTGCAACAAGTGGAAGACTGCATTTTCGGCTAGGAAGCTAGGGATTAAAAAATTATGTAAGGCAATGGTAAGCCAATAGCAAGTACTCCTTGGAAAAATAATTTTCAATTTGACACCAGGCTGCGTACTTTATCATGATTCGACGGCACAAAGTAGGCAGCCTGGTGTCAAAAATTTAAACATATCACTATGACGGCATGGCACCAGGCTGCCTTCTTGAGCTACGTTCGTTTAAATGTGGTGCCAAGATGAAGCAATCATCAATGCCGTCATAAAGATATTCTTCAATTTTTGGCGACAGGCTGCCTTCTTTTTCATTGCTGTGACGTCACATAGAGGGCAGTCTGGCGCCAAATCAAAAAGTATTTAAAAAAAAGTTTCAACTCTCAAACTATTAGCGGATATCTAACACCGGGCACGCTAAAATTTGGAACTTGATGGTGAAATCTAATCCGGGATTCGAAATGCCTAGTGACATGATGAAACCGGTGTACAAATTTGATAAAGCTTTTAGAGTTAGCATCCCATCAAGGCACGATTGGGAGAGTCGCTCAACCAGTCCACAGGAAAGTGAAATAAATTGGTACTCTGACGGCTCTCGCCTGGATGGTGGCTCAGGGGCAGGGTATTGCTGCCCACAGATGAATATAGAAAAATCTTTGTCACTAGGAAAATGGGTAACTGTGTTTCTTACAGAAATAACGGGCATTCAAGGATGTTAAGAACTAATCCTCTCAGAAGGTCAAAGTGGACATATAATAAATATCTACGCAGACAGTCAATCAGCACTTAAGGCATTAGATAGCCATAGATTCTCATACTCATCAGCTCTGAAGTGTAGAGATTCCCTCCAGCTCATTGCAGCCCGAAATCAAGTGAACTTGATCTAGATTCCTAGCCATAGCGGCTTCATTGGAAACCAGATTGCATATAGACTGTCCCGTGAGGCGTCTGTTAAGGGCCTTGTAGGCCCGGAGCCGCGAATTGGAGTCCCAATCGCAACGTTTCAAAGCTGGATTGACGAATGGAAATTCGTCTCCTTCGCGAGTTATTGGAAATCGATAAGATACGCGAGACAGGGCAAGGCATGTATCCTCTTGAACAAGGCCAGATCGAAAGAAGCTCTATCTCTAAGTTAACGGGACTTGAAACGAGTCGTAGGGATTTTAACAGGAAACTGTCAGCTTAAGGCCCATCTCCACGTTATGGGAATCGTCGAAAACCCGAGCTGTGAACAATGTGGCGATCCTGAAACTGCCGAGCACTTTCTATGTAAATGTCAGGCTTACATTATGAAGAGAGCCAAGTATTTTGGCTCATATACTGTTAAGTATGAGCACATGAAGTGCATTTCTCCTAAATTAGTGCTGGAGTACCTCAATGCAACTTTGAGGTTATAACTGCTCGTAACTATCACGAAACTGTCAACAACAATTCGTAATTAACAGAAAACATTCGTGGGTAAGCACAACAGGCCCATTGGCGGCCTAGGTGCAGGAATCCCAGAGGACTCCACCTTCCGAATTCGAGCCTTTTTTTTGGTCACTCTTTGGTGAAATTATTTGCGAAAAATTGACCTTTATTCTAATTTGATCTTTGTCTCCCCTCCAGAAGGAATTAATTTTTCGATTATCACCCATATTTGAGTTACTTTTATAATATCAAGAAAATGGTAAATTGTTTAAAGAAAAATTTATGGGAAGAGAAAAATGGCCACGAAAGAGAAGAGCCCAACGAGGGTCGACATTCGCTCCAGTTGCAGTTTTCCACGTGATGGCCAAAAAATTCACTAGAATTCGAATTGCCTTATTTCTTTGTATAAAATTCTTATCTCGAAAATACTCTGCGGAAATACTATTTAATCCTAGGGCGTCGTATGAGCTCATTAGGGTACGTTAGCAAAAAACCGTTCAGTGAAACGGAGTTGAGAAGTACATATCAGATATTGTAACTCTACATAGTCCAAAATGTACATCTCACTTCGTCTGGTGTGTCTAGGGTCTACCGGGCTCAAAATATATCGTTGTTTCCATTCGTAAAGGATGTAAGTACAACCGTCAACTTTTGACAGCTGTCATATTTGAATTTCGGCGCCAAGTTTTATAGAAATGATCTGGATCTTTCAAATTCTTCATATTTATGTCAGTGTGAGGAATCACTTTTAAAACTTCGAACAAAAATTCGAATCTGACAGCTGTCAAAAGTTGACAGTTGTACTTACATCCTTTACGAATGGTAACGACGATATGCAACATCTCATGTCATCTGAAATATAACATCCTAGAAGAGATGCAACATGACATCTCGTCTTAGATGTATACTCACATCTGAGCTTTACCTTTCAACTCAGTTTCCGGTTTGCTAAGGTTCTCTATTGTCAGTAAACGCGAATTTTCCACCCTAAAACATGAAAATTCTTTACTTTCACGTAATGAACACAAAGAGAATACTTAATTTTTTGTGTTCGCTATTATGTAATGTGTGTTAGTACCTTCAATTCAACTTTATTATTTTTTTCGTTGCATACTTAGCTCTCAGTAAAACATATCACCAGTTCAATCAGAGAGCCTTACCCTTTCAGTGTAATTACCGGATCGGTCAAAAATATCTCTGGGTAATTGAGACAATTTGAAATAATCTTTCCAATAATCCAATCAGACAGAGCGTATCTCTTACTTGTGACGTTACTGTCGAAAACAAATTACAGGGTCGCTCTTATAAGTTTGCAATTTATTCATTTCACAAATACTCGATTGCTGTTTTCGGCAAATTGGCACTCACAGATTACATGAGCACGCTGACATGTTTGAAAGGAAATGTGCAAAAAACCCCAGTGTATTATTGTCCATGAGGCGATATTATTGTATCAGTGGACTATATTATCGCCTCATGGACGATATTATTGTATCAGCGGACGATATTATCGCCTCCTGGACGATATTATTGTATCAGTGGATGATATTATCGCCTCATAGACGATATTATTGTATCAGTAGACGATATTATTGTCTCATGGACGATATTATTGTATCAGTGGACGATATTATCGTCTTGGACGATAATCCATTGGGGGATTTTGCCCCCGCCACTTATCCCAAACAAGGAGGAGACTAGCAAAACGAGGGAATTTGCGCTTTAATGAAACGCTAAAGAAACAAGGTGGCTAACGAAGCTATGAACTTTTCCTTTACGAAATGTCACAAAAAATTAGTAGTTGACGAAGCTAAAGAATTTTCCTTTTACGAAATGTCACGAAACGAGGTGGCTACACTACGAAAAAGTAGGTGGCTAACGATCCTAGGAAACTTTTCCTTTTGTGAAATTTCGGGAATGCGCAAAATCCCCCAGTGTATTATTGTCCATGATACGATATTATTGTATCAGTGGACGATATTATTGTCTCATAGACGATATTATTGTATCAGTGTACGATATTATTGCCTTATGGACGATATTATTGTATCAGTAGACGATATTATTGTCTCATGGACGATATTATTGTATCAGTGGACGATATTATCGCCTCATGCACGATATTATTGTATCAGTAGACGATATTATTGTCTCATGGACGATATTATTGTATCAGTGGACGATATTATCGCCTCATGGACGATATTATTGTATCAGTGGACGATATTATCGTCTTGGACGATAATACACTGGGGGATTTTGCACCCCGCCGTTTGAAAATGACAGCCACACCATGCCACCATGGATTTTGTTTTTTTCTGCGACGAAATAATTCATCTGCGTCACCCTGTGAAGCAACAGTTAGTGTTATCTCGTTATTTCGTGAATTAAAATGATAGCCGATGTGCTACTAGTTAATTTTATTGAAATATTTCTGTTCGAATTTGTGATAAAAATGGACACAATATCTCCGAACTATATTTATCGGAAGTCGTTGAATTTATTGAAATTAATTGTGCAAATAGCAAGAGATTTCTTATTCGCATTTTCCTTTCCTAAATTAGTCAAAGTTTTTTTCAAAGACAGCTTCACTCCGGCGAAACGAAAAGTATTTGCCGACATCGAGACGATTATTCCGTCAAATAAAAATGGACCAATTAGAATTTTGGAGATAGGAGTGGGACCTGGTAAGTGATAATAGTACTGTTCAGCTACGAATTTAAATCGACAAAACGACTGAAACCAATCACTGAAATTTCAGGGTACAATTTTGAATTTTATCCCAAAAAATGCCGTTTGATTGCTCTTGACAAGAATCCATATTTCGAAAAGATTTTTCTTGAAAATTTACAGAAGGTTAGCACCTCGGCTTAAAAAATGAATGAACTTTGCATCTATCCAGCGTAATATCTCCCACAGCATCCAGACATTATTCTAGAGAAGTTCGTCAACGAATGTGCGGAAAATATGGTTTCGATACCATCAAACAGTATTGACGTGGTCCTTACTTCCAGTATACATTGCAGTGTTGATAACAGTCAAAGTGTTTTGAAGGAAATTGAAAGAGTGCTGGTGCCCGTAAGTAAACTTAGTGGTTGAAACGTTCACCTTTATTCTTACACACTTCCTATGCACAGGGCGGTCGATATTACTTCTTTGAGCATTGCCTTGATGAGCCTGGCACTACTCGCTTTAAATGGCAACTGTTCGTCAATAAAATTCGCCTCTGGCAGTGGACGTTGAATGGATGTACTTTCGTTGACTTTAAACACGAAATTTCGAAATTTGGTGTTTTCAAGTACAAAGCGAAACGGTACACTGCGGAAAGCCATTCTTGGAATTACTTAGTACGTTACCTAATTGCGCCTCATTATGGTGGATGTGCCGTAAAAGGAAAATAAATTGTCATTGCTTCCACGGACCTATTTTACGGGCCAACTGGCCAATGGATGTACTAGAGAAAGTCAAAAAAATAATAGAAATCTTTGACATTTAATAAAACGAAGAAACTGAAAATCGGTCGCTTTTATTTGTGCGCCACTGTAAGGGTTAAGGAAAGTCTCAGTGTTTTTTACTAGATGAAGTAAAAGATTTCAAACTTGACAGATGAAGGGCTGGTTTCAACGAGAAAAAATTCATTTTCGACTAATTCGAAAGGAAGATTTTCAAAAATTTCATTTTATTTTCTTACACTTTTGCTCGTTTAAGACCCGCTTCACGGCTCCAACACAGCCGTACGGCTATGCAACTCGATAGCGTAGTGGTTAACACGTCTGCTTGCTACTATGAGATCGAGTTGCCAGTGCGTTGGTTCGAAACTCAGCCCCAGACAGATTTGTTCCGATTGTTAGATTTGTAAACAAAACAAAACTGATTGAATCGGTTCAAGTCATGTGAAGTTGAGTGTAGCGCCATCGTACGGCTTACCGGTGAAAGGCATTGTTGGGAGGTGCCGGTATTCTACTCCTACTAGTTTCGTTCCTAGTACATCTCATGGATGGCACTGGATTTGTCGCACAGCTTACCACTGGCACAGTAAAAACTTTCCGGTAATGAAAGGATCTCAAATAGTAGAACCACAAAAAGTAGCGAAACTAGTAAATAATGATCTAGCCCCTAACCCTTCATGGGTTGTTAAGGCAAGATTATTATTGGACCCGTACGAAGTACAAAGGTCCTATACGTTTACTACCAACAATTTTATTGTAACATGGGGTAGATCGAGGTGGGAAGGAGGGATGCATCTATTATCGTCTAGAGATGACGAATCAGCAATAAAAAAAATGTCCGTCTGTCCGTCTCCCCTTTTTTTCCAAACCGCTCAACCGATCAGTCTCAACTTTTTTTCCCTGAAAGGTACATGCCTCCCATGATTCAAGTTCGAAGATGAGCCAAATCGTTTAAGTGGTTCCGGAGATATGGTCGAGGAAGTGACCAAAAACATGGTTTTTCGAAGGACGGTGAAGCTTTTTTGCAAATATCTCAGCAAGTATAGCACGGAAATTCCTCATTTTGGTGTCAAATGAAAGCCGTGTCACAAAACTGGGAAAAAATTTTTGTGGGAATCGGTACAATGGTCTGGGTACTGGGACCAATGGAATGGAAGAAATTGAGATTAAGAGAAAACAGTTTTTCGTCTATATTTCCTTAACTATGCAATATGAAGATTTACTGTCAAAGGCAAAGTTGTAGAGAATTAAATTTAAGCGAACACGTGTTTCAGGGTTTTGGGAAAATATGGCCCAATTCTGGCATATGGCCACTTCCATAATTGGGAAGGATGACCCGAATCTCCAGAACTATGAGAGATAGAAAGTTGCTTCCAAAGACAAAGTTGTAGAGAATAAAATTTTAGAGAACACGTGTCTCAGGGTTTCAGGAGAGAAAATGACTTATTCCTTGGATATAAGCTTTTCTAGATTTGAATGGTCTGAAACGTACTTCGGTAGGGCCTTTGACATTACCTTGGGTAATTTCTATGGATCTTTGAAATTCGCAAGCTCGCCATGCAACTTTTCGTACTCGGCAAACGCATACTTTCGAAACGAGACAACAAATAACTATTGCAAATCATTCTGATTTGGTCAGTTGTCAAAGTCACACGATTTTGAAATCTAATAAATTATTTTATTTTTACCGACAATTCGTGTCTTTAATTGATCTTATCGTTTCTACATGGGGGCTCAAGGTAGTGGACCAGGACATTGAGTAAATAAAGTAAAGGAAAAGTAATTGGCAAAGTTGAAAAGTCGCAAAGTTGTTACGTTGAAAAGTGAAAAGAGTCGATAAGTGTGAAGGATAAGCAAAGTGTTAAGTTATGTAAAGGAAAAGCAATTCGATAAGAACTAAAAACTATCAAGCTGCGAAGTGTTAAGTAAAGTCTCTGTAAAGGAAAAGAACGGAACATTCTAGAAGAATTTGGTTGCATTTTGTGAAATCGAATCAAGTGCAATCGAAAATTGAACTACCGCTAAACTACGTAAAATACTTCGAACTCGTAAATTATCAATTTCATACAAAAAGAAAATTGATTTAGTGAAACGATTAAAAGCGTCGTTGGTAAAGGAGGACACAGAGGAATTGTTTCGAGGAATTTTGACAGGCGACGAGGACGAAGAATTTGAAGATTATTTGGAATTGGCATCGAATTTTCTATTCAAGGATGTTGAAGATGTGTTGGAAAAGTTTACTGGTGAAACCACGAAGTCGGTAAATGAATGGCTCAAGAATTACGAGGACGTAGCGAAAACCTGCGGATGGAACGAAATACAAACGTATGTGTACGCTCGCAAGTTGTTACGAGGTGCACGAAGCCCAGTTGAAGCGGATAAGACGGACAAGTTACGAGATCCATAAAGATTTGAGGCTAATGAGAAAATTAGCGTCGGAGACGCTCTTGGAATTTTTCTACGACATGAAAAAAAATGGTCCGAGAGTGGATGAACCATCCATGGTGCGATACGTTGTTAATGGAATATCGGAAAGAAGGAATGAAAATGCAATTTTGTACGATGCGGAAAGTCTAGATGAATTGAAAGTTAAGCTCAAAGTGTACGATACAATGCAAATCAGCATCAGCAACTGCACGTTGTAAAACCTGTGGATCGAAAAGTCACAATCAAGATGCGTGGCCGGATCAAGAAAAGGGAAAACGATGTTTCAAAGTTAACAGCTTTGGTCACATGGCTGGAGATTGTACAGAAATCGAACCAAACAAGACGATGTGGGCTAAAGCGAAATCGATCAACTGCATCGAGAAAGCAAATGAAGGTATGAATCCACCTCTTTTGAAGCTAAGACCGGTGTGATTGGGAAATTTTAGGGTAGTGGAAGAGTGAACATTTGAGGAAAAATATTTTCATAAAGGGGGGAGTGTAGGAACAGGCGTAATCGGTAAAGTGAATCTAATTTTTATGTCAATTGAAATGACAATTGCATTGTATGGAGTAAAGGATTTTACAAATCATTCTGATTCGGTCAGTTGTCAAAGTCACACGTTTTTGCAATTTAATAAATTTTTTTATTTTTACGGACAACTCGTGTCTTTAATTGATCTTATCGTTTCTACATCACTATGACGGCATTGACGAATGATTCACAAAGCATCAATTTTTATCGTGGCACTAGGCTGCCTTCTTGAGCTATGCTCGTTTAAATGTAGAAGGCAGCGGCAGCTCGGTGCCAAGATGAAGCATTCGTCAATGCCGTCATAGTGATATTCTTCAATTTGTGGCAACAGGCTGTCCTTTTTTTCATTGTTCAAGATCACATAGAGGACAGCCTGATGCCAAATCTGATTCTAATCTGATCTTTGTTTCCCCTCCAGTAAGAATTAATTTTTCAATTATCACCCATATTTGAGAGTTACTTTTATAATAGCAAGAAAATGGAAAATTGTTTAAAGAAAAATTTATGGGAAGAGAAAAATGGCCACGAAAGTGAAGAGGACAACGAGGGTCGACATTCGCCCCAGTTGCAGTTTTCCATGTGATGGCCAAAAAATTCACTAGAAGTCGAATTGCCTTATTTCTTTGTATAAAATTCTTATCTCGAAAATACTCAGCGGAAATACTGTTCAATCCTAGGGCGTCGTATGAGCTCATTAGGGTACGTTAGCAAAAAAACCGTTCAGTGAAACGAAGTTGAGATCTTAGATGTTGTAACTCTACATAGTCCAAAATGTACATCTCACTTCGTCTGGTGTGTCTAGGGTCTACCGGGCTCAAAATATATCGTTGTTTCCATTCGTAAAGGATGTAAGTACAACCGTCAACTTTTGACAGCTGTCATATTTGAATTTCGGCGCCAAGTTTTATAGAAATGATCTGGATCTTTCAAATTCTTCATATTTATGTCAGTGTGAGGAAACACTTTTAAAACTTCGAACAAAAATTCGAATGTGACAGCTGTCAAAAGTTGACAGTTGTAGTTACATCCTTTACGAATGGTAACGACGATATGCAACATCTCATGTCATCTGAGATGTAACATCCCAGAAGAGATGCAACTTGACACTCGTCTTAGATGTATGCTCACATCTGAGCTTTACGTTTCAACTCAGTTTCCGGTTTGCTAAGGTTCTCTATTGTCAGTAAACGCGAATTTTCCACCCTAAAACATGAAAATTCTTTTACATTTTTTTAATTGTATTCACGTAATGAACACAAAGAGAATACTTAATTTTTTGTGTTCGCTATTATGTAATGTGTGTTAGTACCTTCAATTCAACTTTATTATTTTTTTCGTGTGTGTGAAAGGTTTTCCGATTTTTTTTATTCTTGTATTATCCTGATTTATGGTTATTGTACGAACTGTACTATGAATTTGTATACATAGCAAATGTTTTACCAACAGGAACAACAAACAAAAAAACGTGAGCAGAAAATCTATAGGGATTTTGTGGGAAAATAGAGGGAAAACTCGGATTAGATTAACTGAAAATCGTATTTTCGTAATATAAGTTAAAGGTATAATGTCAACGTATATTTTCATCCATACTACTTTCAATCAAAACACAGAATTGTTTTTGTAATTCAAATCGAAAAGTACCCAAAATACGGATATATAATAGAAATTGCAGTTAATGTTGAGCTTTGACCATTAGAGTTTGGAGCGAATGAATATTGCAGTGGAATCGGTCATTACAATTGCTGGGGTATTATGACTCCGTAAAATAATTATTTCAAAATATTATTCTTTTTTATGTTTTCACGATAAACGAATAAAATAGAGAGGCTATGAGCAGTAGAGGTGTGCGGGTCGACCTTTTTTTCCAAATGAGACCCGAACCGAACCCAATCCGAAATAAAAAATTCAAACCCGAAGCGAACCGAACCCGAAACCCAGACACAAACCCTGACACTAACTTTCCATAAAAACCTTGCTTGGAATTATAGTTCCAAGTTTCGGTAAATAATCATAGAAAGTAAGGATCGGAGTGGGTCGACCCACACCTGACCCACAGTTGCAGAATTCACATTAATTGTTTTTCTGTGTGTTCTAAAACTTTGGGTCAGGTGTGGGTCTACCCGCTAAAATTTTGGGTCAGGTGTGGGTCGACCCACTCCGATCCTTAATAGAGAGAGAGAGAGAGACCGTCTCTAAATTACGTAACGCAAAAATCAGGACTTTTTGAACACATCCCTTCCCAAAAAGGGTCAAATGAGACACATATATTTACGAGCAGTAACGCTAGTTTCATAGCCCTCTCCCTCTCAAGCTTTACGAAATTTATGGACGGCCACGAAGTCAGGCGCGCCGAGTTTAGCTTGAGCTGATGGGTGCGCAAAAGCCAAATTCTCGTCAGACCAACTTGTCTTTTTTATCTCGAAGAATAGCTTTTCTGGCAGTTTGTGAACGAACAAATTGGGTCTTGATGCCTGGCGCGTGACTTCTGCTCTTCTATTCTAAAGCGTTGGTTAGAGTAAGACAGATATATTTTGTCTCTTTCTAACTAACGCTTTAGAATAGAAGAACAAAAGTCGCGTGCCGGGTATCACGACCCAATTTTTTCGAAAAACGTTAGTCACAAACGTTTGCAACGAACGTAATTTTAACAAACGTCGTCGCTGAAAGCCGTGAATGCATTCATATAGTTCAGCTATAGTTTTGATATTTGGTAATGCCAGACAGGCTTCAAAAAGTCCTTTGGGAAATATTTTTTTGATGGGTGCTCAAGCACCCATTACTACCTAGAAGTCGGCGCGCTTGAACGAAGTGACTTAGAAATTATGAATTTCGTATACAAATACGCCAATACGCGATGACAAGTAACGTAGGTGAATTCACACGTGTTCAAAGGATACAATATTTCTATGACAGTTTTTTTCTGCGTGAAAGGTCATTGAATCAGAAGTAAAGTTAACAAAAATGAATGGAAAATATAAAAAAAAGTTTTACTTTAAACTCAAACACGACAGACTTGACAAACAAAAGTTTACAAAAGAAAATTTTATCAAGGTTTCCAAGTGAATCATTAATTAAATTGACAATTCAACCCTAATAACCAACCGAAGAAAGTTGATTGATTTTCTTTTATTTAGTTCTTTTCATTAACTGATTGATTGGCAACACAACTTTAAAGCAAACCATCAACACACCTACACAATAGATCTGCAGCTTTAAAGTTCTTCTCTGGGAAAATATTGATTCAACAAAAACTTTACTTCGTACCTACTTACTTGAAATGCACATAATAGTTTCCGTAAATATTAAATTATGAAATTTGAAAAAACTTATGCAAACCTGACCTAACAATTTAAAATTTGTCTTAGATATTAATCCAACCGTACTACGTGGTACATTGTCAAAGTAACAAAGGGAAATTAGGTTTCATCGTTGTAATTTGTATAACTGTTGATCGTCATAAGCCGTAAAGTTTTGCGTATTTGATAGTGAAATTGTTGTCATATGATTCCTATTTGTCACTTCTCCTTTTTCTACTCGTTCTTCCCTGGAAATCTAAAAAGTTTCTCTCCGCAGGTAAGTACTCAGTGAACGAATACTGGTCGTAATTATAGAAAAATATGGAATTTTTAGACCGTACGAAGAACGAAGGGGTCTTATGCGTTTATCTCGACGTTTGTTACCACCCCATTTTCGAGCATCGATCGTGGTTCTTAGATGACGAATCAGCAATAAAAAAAATGTCCGTCCGTCCGTCCGTCTGTCACCGAGTACTACTCAACCGATTTTCAAAAAAAAAATTTTCCTTGAAAGGTAACTGAAATAGTAATTTTCCTACCTAGTTTTGTAACGAAGGTTTTTTCAGCATTAGACGTGTGCTGAAAAAATCTAGTTACAAAACGAGGTAGGAACAACGTTTTCTGCAATTCAATGCCGAAATAGACAAAACCAAACAATAAAATTTCTATTTCGATCACAATTTCCTTTTCATTGCATTTTTAATGTCAATTAAAATTGAGTGCTGAAAAGCTTTTCCGCACTCAAATTTGAATGCTGAAAAACTTTTCCATACTCACTCATATCTGACTGCGGAAAAGTTGACCTTTTCCAAACTCAAAGCAGTATTGAAAATTGTCGTATTTCGACATTGAATTGCAGAAAATCTTTTTTGGGATTGAATCTGGGCACTGTCGGCCCTAGGGTTAATGAGCTAGGGCCGTTTGGTCTTTTGTAATAACTCGAGCAAATCTTTTCCGATTTTCATAAAAATTTCTTTGTTCGAAAGGTCTGAGCATGCCTGACAATTTCCGGAAGACATTTTTTTAATTTTGAGCTTTTAGACTCAGCCAGAGCCCTAAAACTGAATCCCTACTTGGGCCCAACGTCTTTTTTCTACATAAACCGGGTAAATCTTATCCGATTTCCAAAAACTTTTTTTTCCGTGAAATATGATCAGAAAATTGATTACGGGATTGAACTTGGACAAAATCGGTCCAAAACTTTTGATGTTACGTTTTTTTTTTTTGAAGGTTGATGAAACTTTACGATTCAAATCTCTGCGAAATTAGAACGGAAATCGCTCTTCAAGGTTTTAAATGAAAGATGTGGACATCAGAATTAATTTAGTGAAAGTATGTTGAGTGATTCGGGCTGTAGTGTATGAAGTGTGGGCCAAACTTACGCTACGCGATCCTACACGATATTTGGCGGTTTTTTGGGAATTGACGGAGAATTAACGCCTAAAGTGGAATTTTGACGCCTGGGGATTTATCGCCCGAAAAAGTTGGAATTATCAACAGAGAAATTATTGCAAGGAAGGACATTTTTCTTATACAAATTGGGTATTTTCCTTGTACAAATTTACCCGCTTTAAATTGTTGTCACATTTGCCCGGGCGATAATTCCCAAGTTGATAATTTCATTTGTTTCGGGCGATAATTCCCCGGGCGTTAATTCCCCAAAATTCTCCTCCGGCGTCAATTCGTTTCGCCTTCTGGGAGATTACACATTAAAGTACAGCAGCATCTGGAGCAGCCACTCTATGCGTGCATTGGAAATAATGCGCGAACCTGCGAACGTCGTTACTGGGAAATTATTGGTGAAAAATTTTAGTTCGTAGGGAAAAGTTAAAAGGAAATTAGGGGATTCATCAGGGAAGTCATGAGAAAATGGAAATTTTGTGTTGATTGGAAAGTTTCATGTTGAACTTGGAAAATCTTACTGGTGGCCTAAAAAACGTCATCATTTGCTGCAAGATTGTTGGGAAGTGTGTGCTACTGGGAATTGGGAAGTGTGCGTTGGGAATCCCAACTAAGGTTTAGGGAAGCTGGTTTTTGGTTCCAGGGAAATTTTGACTCGGTTACCGTGGAAAAAAACATTATATCCAGGCACGACTCTATGTGCATGTACATTCTTAGTTTCGTTAACGTTTCAGAAGGGTACTGGGGCACAACAGGCCCATTGGTGCGGAGCTAACATTGTAGCCTAATCAGGGCGAATTATTATGCAAATAATTTCCTTAAATTTCCTCACATTTAAATATAGTGAAATTTATGGAAGTTGGAAATGCTTTCACGAAAGTAGACCCTCTGTCTCATCCACTCATCATTATAATAAACCATAGCAGGGCCTATTTTTGAGAAAACGTTTTCTCAAATTTTTATTACAGTGAAAGATACGTTGACACAAGTTAAAATAAGTGTAGAATTAATAAGAATCGATGTAGAGTGTATTGTAATTTGTGCAGATAAAAAAACCAAGTTTGAACGGATGGCTCAATATTTAGTCCTTAGGGGCCGTTCACAAATGACGTCACGCTTGCTATAAAAAACGAGTATCCATAAAAAGGTCATAACTCGTTCAGTACAACAAATTTCGTTTATAGGACTCTGGCTAACCCCCCAAACAGGGGGTGTGTTTGGGGGGGTAGCCGGAGTACTATAAGCAAAATGTCTGACCAGTTTGGAGTAATGAACTTTGTGGTGACGTCATTTATGAACAGCACCTTAGGAGCGATATCGCCAAAACTTCGACCAATCTCGGGAACTTTATTTACCACGTATTTCGGATCAAGGCAAGTGATTAGGGTGTTTTTTTTATATGAAAAATTATGCCTAGAATCGTGGTTTCTAGTCGAGAAATACGTATTCTTCCGATTAGAGGCCTTGGAGAACATGGTATACCCAGGAGTCGAAAAATAGTTTTTTGTCAACAACTAAAGTAATACGTGACCAATGGCTTTGTATGTGGTTATGAGTAACGGCCATAATAGTGCCGAATTGGACCGAGAGAAATCGACCAGTTACCGATTGTTGTGCTAGAACCCAAAGTGTGCTCGACTTTCAAGGGTGTATAGCTCTCTGCGGCAAGAATGTCCTGGGAAAGTAAGAGTGTAGAAAATATCCGTGACCTAGCCACTGCAAAAGTGGCCGATCAAAACCCCAGAAATATTGTGTCGCATCAAATTAAAAATTTTATTTTTTTTAGTTCTGAATTTTGGACTCTTTTCCAACATAACAGCCATCCAAGTGAAGGAGGATCTCAGACATAAAAGAATATGGGTCTCTGAATGTTTCCTATTCATTTACGCATTTGTTCGGTATTAGTCAGCTAAAAAAATGTCGAAAGTATCGATGTTTTATTACCCCCATGAAACATTTTGATATCAGAAACTGTGCTAACCGAATCATTGTTTCAAGAAATTGATTACAATCTGTTGCTAGAGCCATAAGCTTTCAAACCAGCCCACTGATACAATGATTTTCGTCATAAATTTACTATAATTTTTCAATTTTTATCAAAATCTTCTGAAGTGATACCATCGAAAAGTGAAATTATATCGTACAGGTTTATCACTTCAGCTAATCTGATAGCTGTCTTACCCAGCCGAATAAGGTGAGTTTGGGCTCGTTGGTCACGTATTACTCTAGTTGTTGACAAAAAACTGTTTTTCGACCCCTGTGTATACCATGGCCTCTAAGTCCGACCGTATTGATTTAAAAAAATCGGAAAAATACGTATTTTCCGGCTTGAAACAGTAGAATCATTAGAAAAACATCAAAATGAATCAAACAGAAGAAAAGAAAAAACTATGAGAATCTATAAAAGTCAGCTAAACTAGATTTCTGAGAAGGCTAAATGATAAAAACAATAATAGAGAAGGGAACTTACCGAAGGGTACGCTGCGAAGAAAATTAATTCCAGCAAGGGAAGGAAAACAAAACAAAACAACACCAGGTGCCTCCACAACAAATTAAATTCGACTCCTATGCACTCGCAAGTGATCTTTTAACAAACGCTTAAATTCAATTTTTGGTAATTTATTAAACAAGACAGGTCTTGCAAGGGACACACTTCTTTTACCAATTTTAGATTTCGGCAATGGAACATAGAGTAATTCTTTATTCCTTGTATAATAAGAATGCTCTCTCCTCATAAATTTGACATTGTGATAGCATCGGCTATGGACGCATGAATATACAAAAGTGCAAACTTCCATTTCATACAACTCCGCCACAGGCCGAATGTGTTGAATCGGTCATCGGTACTATGCCTCAAACGCAGTTTGTACACCGACCTAAGTGCTTTTTTTTGTAACAGTTCCAGGGTATTTATCATAAATTTTGCCGCGTTTCTACAGCACCTATGCAGTATATCAGCCTCGAGTGTATCATCGCAAAGTATAATTTTTCTAATACACTCTTTGGGAGGAAGGATCTCCTCAAAATGCCAACGCACGGAGCAATCTTATGACATAAATTTGTGATATGTTCATTCCAATTTAAGAATTGGTCTAAGATGACCCCCAAATATTTCACTGAGGTCGCTCTTTCAGTGACGATTTCATCCGTCAGGGAAATTTGTAACAGTGTTTTTCGGAGACCTAAAATGAATGACATTACACTTTCCCAAATTCAAAGTCAATTCATTCAATTTGAAATATTCCGTAATCACTTTCAGATCTCTTGATAGATTGGTGATGTTTGTACTCATGCAAATAGAAGCAGTAAACATGCTCGTGTCATCAGAAAACAAATATGTCGATGAAAAAAGCTGCAGTTCGTTAAAGTCGTTTATGAAAACCAAAAATGACCTTTTCTTAGTACTGAGTTGGGGACCACTTGGCTTGTCACTACCGAAGTATTTGCCGACTCCAAACCCCTCTCACTACCATTATATCGAAGCAAGCATAATTTGTTGCTTATTTGTCACAGATTTTTTCCAACTCTTACTTCAATGCCCAGAATTTGTTTTCGTTGTCGCTCGTGACGACTTTTCCGCTACCATCGTAAAGTGAACCAACCAACTTACAGAATTCAGTAAACGGATGCTGATTCAATGCTCTACAAGCTCGCAAAAACAAATATCTGCTAAGCTCGCCCGCTAGAAGATCGCTTTGGCGGTTATGCGTATCAACTACTTATTTAGCGTGACGCCAAGATCCTTCTATGTTGTTGGTGTGTGCGCTTGTTTCGGGATCTTTGAAGTTAATAGAATGGCTAACTGTGAGATGTTGGAAACCTTCGTCGGCCAGACAATTGTAAGCACGCCAGGTCGTCGAGCAAATGACGCATACCGAAATCTATATTTCAATGATCCCATGCATAGTGCAGAGAGACGAAGTCGTGCATACTCTTACGACGAACAAGGCTGTCACCTATCTAAATGGGCGCATCAAACCAAAAGGATGAATAGTAAACATACTCACTTCGACATAATGGTACTGAGAGGGGTTTGGAGTCGGTAAATACTTCGGTAGTGACGAGCCGAGGGGTCCCCATCTCAGTAGGAAGAAAATGCCCTTTGGGTTCCAAGTAAGCAGCCTCCACACGGCTTATCCTGCGTGAGTGAACACAAATTGATGTCCACTCAGCGAATGGTTACATTATCGATAAAATTTCTACTTAAGGGGCGCAATTTGCTTAGCGTAGGCTTTTTAAAGCGCCTACTTTGCTTAATGTGGGCTCCTTAAGGCGCCCAATATATTTTCATGGCAATCTTCGCTCTTCCGTCACTCTTCCACAATCTTTTAACAACTCATCCAGCCCTTCGCAGCACTTTCCAACACTTCCTAGTACACAAAAAATGTAAAAAAAGAAAAAACAAAATTTTTAGTTTTGACATCGCTCTCTCTTCAGGGAGGTGGCCGCCGCCAAATAACTAGTGATTCTTAGTTGTGGAGTGGTCCCCTCTCATTACACTACCCCAATAACCGACTTGACCAGAAAACTTAAGTTTTGCCAATGGTCACACAAAATAAAAGCTTTTCAAAACAAAATCTAACGAATGATACTGAAATTCGCGGAAATTCAACGAAATTCGCGGAAATTCACCGAAATTCGCGGAAATTCATAAAAATTCACCGAATTCAACAAATTCGTAAAAATTGACCGACAAATTCAATTAAATAGGCCCTGTTGGCAGCACTGTTACTGGTTTGTAATTCAGGACCTCAGGTTTGTCGCCAATTTTGTAAATAGGAGATTATCTACCAATTTTCAACTTATCGGGGTAGTTACCACTGGCGACACTTTCATTATATATTTCCGACAGGAATTCTGATATAGAATCAACACACAGTTTCAGGGATATTGCGGAAACCTTGTCATATCCCGGTGCTTTGTTGTTATTAAGCTTAAGAATTAATTCTTTAATTTCTTGCGTGCATGTTGCCATTAGCATAATAGAAGAAGCTGAACTTAGAGATCTATGTTTAAAGGGATTAAAAGTACAACTTACAACATTTCCTTCTCGAGTGGATTCTGCTAACTTTTCCCCCAGTTCTTGCTTTTTACTTAATTTCTAAATGTTACATTTTGACATTTCTAAATCAAAATGTAACATTTAGAAATTAAATCCACTGTAATTTGATTTTCTAAATTCCTTAGCTAATTCTCTATGAGTTTGTTTTCTCCGTATGAAGACAGTTCATTCAATCAACTATCAGAAGTCATTTAGAATCAATTATAATTCTATCGTAGGCCAAAATAGCAATTAATGAAAATAAAATCTTATTCGAAGAAATAATTGATAGCTAGTCATCCAAAAAGTTTCTTCATTAAGACGTTGCACTTTGTACAGAAGAAATTACTTTCGACGAAATCATAAAACTCTTCGATACGTTCGTGAGGGTAGAAAGTAGGGAAACTTTTTTTTTCTTCTTTGACAGTGCTAAAAAATACCCCAAGTACTATTTGGAAAAGCAAACTTTCACGTGGATTTATTTTTTCTATATTTCGTATAGAGTTAGTTGTTAATATCGGAAAATATTGAACAAACTTTTCCGGGTCAAAAACAATAACTTATTTTAGCGCAAACTTATTTTATGTCGGAAAAATAAAGGTTTACCGTTGAGGAAGTATGAATAAATTGTTTGTAGAAAAACGTCTTGGTAGAAGGAAATACTTAATTTTAGGTAAAAAAAACTAAACTTTCTTCTTTGCTGAGTAGTTTGTATTGTAGTTTTCCTTTGATTTAAAACAAGAAGAAAATGAAACAAAATTTTCATTGATGATGTCAAAAAATAAACATTGCAATCCTGCAGGTCTATATAATTTTTGTGATTTTTTGCATATGAAAATAAAGAAATTTTAAAGAACATTCACAGAACATACACAATGCGTTGGTTATTCTTTTCGGCCTTTTTTACTTCAACAAAAGTAAAATTCTTTTGCCTCTTCACAGTTCACAATTTCATTCACAAATCTCCACCTTTACAAAATTTTCTTCTTTTTTTTATATTTTCGAAATGAATGAAAATATTTGTTTAAATTTGCTGCCCTTCATAAAATGAAAATTTCTTTTGAACTTCAATTTTTATTTTCAACCGACAAAAAAATTCTCATTAAATATTCATTTAATAATTTCTCATAACACACAAACGAAACACACGAATATAATTTCTTTTCTACAATTTTGTTGTTGTTAATTTTTGCTTTAATTGTTATCGCAACGTCAGTTGGAAAATAATTTTCCACTTTTCATTTTCATATACACATTGAAAAAACCACGTGAATCAGTTTCGTAACGAATTAGACCATCGACCGTAACAAACTAATGCAGACTGAAAAAACGTTTTTACCAGAAAGAAGAGCCGTGTGTAGCAGATTCTCTTCAAAGATATTATTGTGAACGAACTGAATTTTAGCGAGAATGTAGAGAATTTATTGGAAAATATGCGAGCGAATTATTTCCAACTTGTATTATGCTCCGTACGGTTTGTTTCAATTGACTCTATAGCAATACAACTATACAGCCATTTAGACTCTCATCTGTTGTTATATTGTTGATGAAAAACTTGGTATAAGTTCATGTTTGTATTGCACGTAACATATATCTCCAAGTTCATATCACACACTCCGTTCAACTCGTGAGAGTAAACAATTGCAGAAACATATCAACATATATATAATTCCCAGCTGATTAGTAACCTTTCTCTTTTCCACGACAAGGTGGAATTCTTTTCATAACATGACTAACAAAACTCATACACTAATCTGCAAACATGTGAAAGAATAGAGAAAGCAAAAGCGACAAAGAGATATAAAGTTTCGCACTCAAATCACAACATATTTTTAGTTGGAGAGAATGCATGGTATTAAGTTTGAAGATTTTATTAAATGCTTTTAATTGATAAGACGAGTGAAAAATTGCTCGTTGGTAAAGCACAAGATGTGCAACGGGAAATTTGTTATAAATGTAAAAAAATGCAAATTTTAACATTTTTCCTGTTGCTTTTTGCTATTCGAGTAGACGTGACAGCCATCGAGTTCTACTCGGGTGATTAAATTTTCTAACGAAGAATTATCGCCCAGCTGAAATGAAGTTTTCACTCGAGGCATTATCACTCGATCGGGCCGAAAATTTCGAGTTTAAAGCAGTAATTATATTGGATGCGATAAAAATCGCTCGCGTAAAGGTTGTTTGAAAGCTCAACCTGACAAAAATAAAAAAAGTTTTATCAAGTTGTGCTTTCAAACAAACCTTACGCGAGCGATTTTTATAATTGTTTAAGGTACAATGAGTCATTGGCATTTTCGTAAATTAGTTTGAATGGATTAGGCGCATTGTTTTATGTTTGTCCGTATTCAGCTATGAAACCATGGACGTCACTTGAAAAGAGGGGGTAGTTCTATGTTGAGATGTTAAGGCCCATAACTTGTATGCTAAAATATAGTCTACCTTTAGGCGCTCAAATGTTATATTTTCGCTGATATCAGTAGACAAAGACGCAGTTTCCAAAAAGTAAGTCAGCATTTCCCTTCCTAAAAATGTTGCCTTTTAATAGCAACTAAACTTATTTTTTGGGATCCTACCTACTCTGAGAACGGCGAAAAAATCGTAAAAATTTGCACAAAAACTCGTCGTTCTGAGACAAGGTTCAATCCCAAAAAATAAGTTTAGTTGCTTTTAAAAGGCAACATATTAAGGAAGGGAAATGCTGACTTACTTTTTTGAAACTGCATCTTTGTCCACTGATATCAGCGAAAATATAATATTTGAGCGCCTAAATGTAGACTATATTTTAGCACATAAGTTATGGGCCTTAATTCAGCTACAAAAAACATAGATGTCACCAAGATGCGAAAATTTTTGCTCGTCGATTTTTTTTTTAAATTCATTTTTAAGGTGATTTTCCCGTCCTTTTCGGTTTAATCGTTTGAAGGCATGATTGCGGTTGCGTTTGTGCGGCCGCCATCTTGCAGATTTTGACTAAAAAACAACTTTATGGTCCGCTGACTATCTTCAAATTGAATTGGGATATTCCGACTGCTTAATTCGATATTCAAATGATTGTGAACCATGGGAGTAATTGGGCATAGGAATTTTGAGCATACGAGTCTCGCCAATCAATTTGATGATGTTTGCCACGGCCCATTCTATGCAAACCGCGACACCTGTAATGTAAGGAACGGAAATACTGCCTTAACCGTAGGAAACAACTAGATCATTCGTTCGGCAGAAAATTAGATATTACAATTTTGAACAATTTTTTCATAGAGCACAAAAGTGTGACTCAGGAGAAACTTTCGTTCCTTACATTACATACACACTGTTACACCCAAACTGAATGAATGGAACGGTTTGTTTATACAATAGCAAGTGGTAAGTTCGACGCGAATTCATTTGTTGTTCTTATGAGGGAATCGGGTTTGAAATTATTGTTTCCTGCACGGTTCGAGAGAGTGTCCGTTAAATGAGCGTGTTGTTCAACCATTTTCTTGAGACCTGTTTTATTGCCTACGAACGAGATCTGAGACAGTGGGTTCATCTCCCTCAATGCTGCCTCATCTCACTCACACTGTGTTTTTTTCGGCCTACGAATACGAGGGTGACTTCGTGGGTCCACGTAGCGTGGATTACATTCATTGAACATTCTCCTTTCTTTTAAATGTACTCAAACTTGGCGGATACGAAACAAACGCATTGATTGCATGAATGAATGGCTGAGTGAATACCGTGCTGGTTGTGCGAAGCAAACACTTATCAAATGTATACCGAATGGCTCCGCTCAAATCGTTGGTTTGAATGTAGTGACTTCAAGAATAAATTAGGTGATTTGTGTAAATGGCTTGTTGGTAAGTTGACCGGTAAGAGGTAATTCATTATATTGAGATATTTCGAACGACTTAATATGCATATAAACAGTAGTTAGTCCAACCACATGCTCGAACGACGGTAGTTGTTGTTAGTTATTGCTGTTTACAGTAATATATAAGAACTAGTTGAAACCCCGCCCCTAGGAGCTACGCAGACTTTATCATTTTCGCGTGTTGTCTATTCAGAGAGCCAAAGAAAATAGTTTTTCGTTTTAAATAATGATGCGTAATGTTGAAGGTCGTTGATATTACCGCTAATAATACTAAAATCGAAGTGGGCGCGAAAGGCACTATAAATTAAAATACCTTCTTTGCCGCAAAATTACTCCACTTCCCCCGTATTCCAGCTCCCCCGTATTCCACGTTCACCGTATTCCACGTTCACCGTATGTAACGTTCCCCGTATTCCACTTCTCCCGTATTCCACTTCCACCCTATTCCACTTCTACCGTATTCAACGTTCACCGTATTCCATTTTCCTCGTATTCCACTCCCCCCGTATTCCACTTCCCCCGTATTCAACGTTCCCCGTATTACACTTCCCCCGTATTACACTTTCCCCGTATACCACTTCACCCGTATTCAACGTTCCCCGTATTCTACTTCCAACGTATTCCACTTACCCCGTATTCCACTTATCCCGTACTACACTTACCACGTATTCGACGATCCCCGTATTACACTTCCCCCGTATTCAACGATCCCCGTATTACACTTCCCTGTATTCCACTTGCCCTGTATTCCACTTGCCCTGTATTCCACTTGCCCTGTATTCCACTTGCCCTGTATTCCACTTGCCCTGTATTCCACTTGCCCTGTATTCCACTTCGCACGTATTCCACGTTCCCCGTATTCCACGTTCCCCGTATTCCGCATTCCCCGTATTCCACGTTCACCGTATCCCCCGTATTTAACGTTCACCGTATTCAGCGTTGCACTTGCTACGTATTCTACTCGGACACTTTGCCAAAGAAGCCGATGAACCGATGGTTTATTTCTTATACCTTCCCCGAACTTCTAAAACCATCAAAATTGACCACATGTCCACCTGTACGACATTTTCGAAGAAACCAACGACGTATATCCCATACATACGAAGATACGTTGGATAAATGATTTGACCCAGTCATTCTAAGACGACATCTTGACTGACTTTAGGGCGATTTCAATTTCGACCCGTTTTTTACCCATAACTCCCTCAATTCAGATCAAAATCCCACCCGGAACATGTTTTCTCGACGTTTTGCACCATCCCCGACAACATATCAAAAATTAATTTTTCAATAATTTTCGGGCAGCTCAGCTAATTTTTGTCCATTTTTGTCTCCTTTGATCGACTCTGGACTCGGTTCCGCTACCTTCACACCGTCGAAACCTTTAATTTGACACCTCACTGGCCTCATTCCGCCGAGATATACCAGAAGAATTGCTCCCCGTTTGGACAAAATCGCTGAAAAATGGCCTATATCTCGGGAGTGGGAAACTTTTTCCTCCACTAACGATTGGCACTGAAAAATTATCCCTACTTTGTCTAACAGCAAAAGTTCCCTAACAACAAAGTGAGGAAACCCCAAAATTTGAACAGTTTTCGTTGCCTAGCTCCTCCGCATGAAATCGAATCGAAAAGTTTTCTTCTGAAAAGTTGTAGGCCATCAAAAACTCTAAGACTTTTCTTCGCCGACCAAATCTCTAACACAACATCTTGACTGACTTTTGGCTGATTTTCAATTTTGACCCGTTTTTTACCCATAACTCCCTTATTTCAGAACAATATCCCACCCCGGAACATGTTTTCTCGACGTTTTGCACCATACCCGACATCATATCAAAAAGTATTTTTTTTGCTCCTCAGTTTAAACGCAAAAATAACGGGATTGTGACTGACAGACAAATAAATTACAACTCAAACAGCGGTCCAGAGCTGTTCCGAAGAGGATAAAAGTTCACAAAACTTAATTATCTCAATGGAACTGGTGGGTAAAAAGGAGGTCAAAAAACTCCAAGGTCTGTGTGAAAGCTCAACTTGACGGAACAAACATTTTTTTTTGTCAAGTTGAGCTTTCACACAAACCCGACGCGATGCGATTCGCATCGCGTCCAATATAATGAGCCCTTAAGAACCTACGCACATGCCTTCTGGAAACTGCGAATGAGTCAGTTAGAGCTTCTAAAGTCGAAGTCGAGTCGAAGTCGAAAAACATAGATGTTACCAATTGAGATTCGGGGACAAGACTCCGACAAGACACTGTCTATAGACGTAAAGCATTCTAAGCATTCTAAGCGTTTTTTCAAATACTTACTTCAACCTTCTTTCAACATCGGGGCAAATAACAAATTGGAATTATTTTGGATCATTTTGAAATATTCTCTTGATTGATATATTCTGGAGATTCTCATTTCTTTTGAAACCGGAGGCACAAAATCCAGAGTCGTCAAAATGGAAGATAAATCCGGAGGCATGAAAATCCGGAAGCGTCAAAAAACGGAACATTAAATATAATAGACTGCCGCCACTGAAGTACAATTGTTCATACAAGGATACAGAAGGGCTTGTACAGACGCTACAAAATCCGGATAATCATGTGGAACATGATACCTATGGATTGTTACGCCTCATGATTTTGTATCTTCCGGATTTTGACGCCTACGGATTTATCGTTCGGATTTTGTCGACTCCGTATATTACGTCTCCGGATTTAGAAGAAATCTGTGTATTTTAAAGGCATACCGTAGAACAATGTTTTGCTTAGAATATAGAGACCGTCAGATTGCAATCACTAAATCCAACAAAAACGCTAAACACTAACGATAAATTCAAATGCCAACATTTGAGAGAAAGGAATCCGTTCGTTTCGTATGTCAGTTCACAAAAATTTGTAAACATTTGGTGATTACTAATCCTGTGCTAGCGTTGATCCTATATTTTATTTATGCAATTTGTAAATCTGATATTCACCAAGCTAGGGACAGTTAGCTGGACAATTAATTTGTCTTATTAATGGACAACTCAATGACTCAAGCGCTGCTTCTCGCAATTGTAGGTTAAGTAAAACGAATCAAACGAATCACGTGTTCATCATTCAATAATGCACTATTTAGACAAAAAAATTTGCCCAGCTCGCCGCCGCTAGCTTTGCAAACATCATATTTACGAACTTCAACAACAAATATAGGTCCAACGCTACTCCAGGAATAAAAATCACTTTTGTGAATTGACAGAGCAAACCGAACATTCATTCATTTCTGTCAAATCTTCACGTTTGCTTTTATCGTTAGTGTTTAGCGTTTTTGTTGGATTTAGTGATTGCAATCTGACGCTCTCCAATGATTTGCGTCGAAATACCACTTACGACTGATTACAAAAAAAAATTACTACAAAAATGAATTGTATCGTGTATTCTCACTCATCTAATGCCCCTCTAACCTTAAGCACATAATCACGCGGTCACTTGTCCTTCTATGCACTCACGCAATACAAAATGTTTTCATGTTGCGACCAAAGTTTTATTGAAAAGTTATGTGACAAAACCGAACCCTAACAAAAGGAATTTGAAAAAAAAATTTTTTTTTGTATATTTTTTGAAAAAAAAAAAAAAATGGAACAATTTACGTTCTTGAAGAGACATGGACTCACCTAAATCAAAAAAAATCCAAGCTATAAAACCTCAATGGAAAAGTGCTTACTCATTCGAAAGAAATAGGTAAGTAGGTGGTGCGTGTAAAACGTGGTTTCTTTTTGGTGTGTGAAAAATCAGTGAGTGTCGAAGCATCGAGTCATTGCGGTTCATGGTAAGCCTGAACATCGCAGGATTTGGAACTCTTCTTTAATTTTAAGTTAACGATGGTCTACAAAGACGACCTACAACTAGCACCAAGCACAAAGGTCATAAAAGTATGACCGCAAAAAGCTCTACAATAGAGCCGCTGATTGTGAATCAATTGAACATTTTTGATCAATTAATTGATTTCCTTAAGGTCGAACATTCAACATAACATCGTAAAAATCTGCTAGCTCAATTCAATAATCGATTTGAAATTGAATTCAAAGATGTGTGGGTGGAAAAATGGAGCAATGAATGTATAGTTTTTCTGAAAGAATTTTCTCATTTGAAAAATTCTTTAGCGATTTTCTCTCACAGTTTCCTTTTATTATTGTTTTTCATACATTCAATAACGGCATGGCATATGCGTTTATAGTTTTCAGCGGCTTTTTGAGTGTATCGGTAAAGGAAAAATAAAACATAAATGAATGAAGATTTTTAGAAGATCGAATCTACGTATTCGACCGTTATTCCTACGTGTGCTGCATATATACCTAATTCACATCATATATGAGCTATGTTCTGAAATAGATTTTCGGTGAAGTAAAAAATTCAATTTGTTTGTACGTGTTTAATTTCCTAGTCGTCTGCTTTTCAGAAAATCATTCTCCTCATAAGTATACACAAATAAATATCAAGAAATTCAATTGGACGTGTCAAAATTGGTCGAACGGGCTTGTTTAATACACAAGCGTGTAATTCGGTGTACAAATGTGCTTATTCTATGTCGAATAATGTTCTGTTAGAAATTTCTTCTCGTATATGAAAATACATTTTTGATGTTGTAATTAAATGGATGTTATTTATTAGCATTTTTTATACACACAGTATTTTTAAAATATTCATGTAAATTGATGATTACGTTTATGGATTTTAATGTGATGATTGACGTGGGAATTTCACGTTGAATGGAAGTGATAGGAATAAGATTCGTTGACTGAGCACAACATTAAGCAAATTTTCTTTTGACTAACATCCAACAGTGAATAAAATGTTGTTTTGAAGAACCGAGTGACAATTTTCGCGTCATTGTGTTATGTCAATGTCATAGCTGAAAAATTGCTTGACTGACTTGTTTTGTATTGAAAATTGACGAAATGATGAAAAAGTTGCAGGTAGGGCCAATTTCTATTAAGTTTTCTGATGAAGATGATAATTTTTACAATCTTTTTTGTTACGCCTCATAATACAACAAATTTTCAAGGTATTCTAGAACTGCACTGTATATATGCGAAGAAAATAATTTTAGAGTTTGGGCGACTCCTTAAACCTTTTTTTTTTGAAGATAGAATTCGCATATTTGTGGAAATAGCGAACAAACATTTGTTAGTTGAAATATGTACAAATAGCAGATAAATCAAGCATGTCTGGATAGCAGATAGGGTAAAGTAGTATATTGTACACCGTGTTCAGGCCCGTAG
>CM055403.1:173251747-173263032 GCA_029228625.1 Pseudolycoriella hygida
TTTTTCGAAGAAAATTTTTGTTCTGAGAAGAATTTTTTCGGACAAATTTTTTCTGAGAAAATTTTTTTTCGGAGAACAGTTTTTTCAAAAAATAAAAAAATTTTCACATGATTTTTAGTTATACCAACTGAAAACTTCCAAAACGACTGATATCACAACAAAAACCTCTTAAAAGGTAGAGTGTGACGTAGTCCGTAAGTCCACTTCCAAAATTAATGATATCGCTTGAGGTGACGCTTACGCTGAAAATACACAAAAAACCGATGCAAAAAAACTTTTTAAAGAAAATTCGAATGTTTGAAATTGCTTCACAAATGCCAGAGCCATCAACGTAATAATTTTTCCATTTTTTCAGTTTTCACATGCAACCATACCCTTGAAAATTCCCAATTTTTTACCTTGATTGCAAGTTTGTGTACTTCTTTGCACAGAGGGTATAGTTAGCCCCTTGGAGCCGAAATATTCAACGTAAGTACTATCTTCGATAGTCGTTGAATTGTGGTAATCTGCTTAGCAGAATAATCCAAATTAATTAATAACCGAAACAAACTCACAAACGAAATGGCATGCATCCAATCGTAGGATCTGGATTGTATAAAAGGCGAGGTGACATAGTCTGAGTACCATTCTATGGCTATCGTTGCTGATAAACACATGGTCTTAAGACAAGGTGTACTGATGAGTCGTAAACGACGACATCAGCACTTTTAGTTTTTCGTTTTTTGTTAAACAATTGGAAGTAGGATTAAGAATTGTGAGTGGCTTTTGAATGAAAAATTCTACTTTCATCACGAGTTACAAACAACGTTTTTTGCTCCGCTATGATCATAATGAGACGAATTCGCACAAACGAAATCACTTTGCATCTACATCAATTGCATGCACACTTGATTCCGGCCAAAAAATTATATATGAAATTCCTTTTTCGGACGCATATAGCGGCCGAAATAGTAATTTGTGTACTGAGTTACACAAAGTGGAATTTTGCTGGCCGAGTTAAAAATTGGTCATAATGAGGCGAAGCCGAGTAGGACCTATTTAAAACAAGGCCCGGCAAAATTCCACTTGTGTAACGAGGTGCACACAATGTTTTTTGTGCTTCTATAACGCAACAGAAAAACCATAAACAAAAATCACTCCAAAAAAATGCATCTTTTTCTACTGCATGCATGATTGCGGAAATCCATTTTAGCCCTAGGCCGGCAAAATAGCTGTTTGTAGTACTCCTACGAGGACTACAAAGTGTCGTATTGTGTTACGGAGGCACACAAAAGTACTTTTCCGGATTCAAGCAACAGTAACAAAAACTTTGAGTTTTCGACAGTAGGTGTCAACGTCGGTATGTCTAGAAATCTGTCGTATTTCGATACATCGTTGAAAAGTAGTAGTTTTTGATACAAGTTACGTATGAAGGGACTTTAACGAACTAGATGTGCTGATAGCGTGTATCAAACAACGTTTTTTGCAATTCACTAACAAAAAACGACCTTTTCCCTGCGTGTTTCCACTTGCGAAAATGTGTCGAAATTTCAATTATTTTTTCGCACTAGAGCCTGAAATTTTGTCGCGTTAGTCCGAAAAATGACCTAATGCAACACCAAAATGGCGCACGAAAAAGCTAGTTTTCCTCGGTGAATTGCAAAAAGATACTTTACACACCCGACTTGTGGGTGTCAACTTTTTTAATTAAATTTTCCTGTGAGCGCTCACTCGCGTGTGTATATTTCACCTCAGGGGCCATTCATAAATGACGTTAGGTCGTTAGGGGGGGGGGCGGAGGGGGTAAAGGGAAGCCGTACGAATTCGGACGATGGCGGGAGGGGGTGTTATGAGAAACATGACGTCCGGTTGAGAATTTGTGGTTTTGTCAAACTGTCAAGAATTTATAACTTATAACTGGGAGCACGCCCGAGGTTGTTTGTCGAGAGAGAAACGCAGACTTTTCCTTTAGTTTCTTTGACAGTTTGTTAGAAAGAAAATGTACATAATAATGGCAAAAGTATTCATTCTACAGTAAAAAAATTTTTTTTTTGTGAACTCAAATTTTTCATTGATGGGGTGGGGGTGGGGTTAATGAAATCAGACGTCAATATTTGGGGGGGGGGGGGGGGGTACTGTAAAATTGTGAACGAATTCGGACCAGGGGGTAGGGGGGGTCGGAAAATTGTCAAAATAACCGGACGTCATTTGTGAATGGCCCCTTATTTGTTATTCGTACACATCAGAACAAAATTTAAACAAATGCTCAACCTATTTATTAGCTCTACGTGTTTAAAAAGATACTTCTCGAAAATGGTAGCTACGCTGACCAGGTTTTTTTTTTCAAGGGTGAGGAAACCTTCATAGGTAGTGTTGGATCTTTCGATTCCTTCCTTGGTCACCATGCTCTCATCTCCCCTTTACTCATCACTTGGGGTAGGGGCTGCGCTTTCGCCCGGTATGCGCTTGCCATTATTATGCTTGTTATCCTTCGGGCTTCATTCCGGTTCCTCTAGCGCCTCTCCCACGCTGATGCCCCGTAGCGCAACAACAATAGAGTAACACTAGCTAGAAGCCTCGTTATGCTGCTGCATGGTCCAAACCCATTCGGCATTATTCTGGCCAGTGCTGCGTTGGCTTCCATTGCCTTTTCGCACGCGTAGTCCATATGACTATCTAGTTTTACAGTTGTGATTCAGCTTTCGCAAATTTCCAACGTCTCCATCGTGATTACTTCCACCTTCAGTTTTGACGTGAGGATCAGGTCGTCGGCAAAAGCAGTTGCAGCCGCAGCGCTGTGTCATACGTTGTATTCTACAGCGTTGGTCCCAATATGTATCCCTGTGGTACTCCAGATGTGATGTGTGATGTCTATCGTCTTTTTTCCTTCCGTAGTATCGTCGTTCGAAAAAGCTCTTCAGCGTCCCACAGTCGTAGTCGGGGACTCTCATGACATGCATCGCCTCAGATGTCTCCATCCAGCTTGCGTTATAAAAGGCATTTTTAACGTCTATCGCCGAAGCGGTTCCCAACTAATAACGCCGACCAGGTGTGCTTTGATTCAAACGACAATAAAAACTGCCATGTCTTTGAAGGCATAGTACTCAAGTTCGAGTAAATCTTTTCCGATTTTCATAATTGTTTTCTTAATCGACAGGTCTATGAAAGCCCTACTATTTGAAGAAGAAACTTTTTTGAGACTGGGCCCTAGGATATAGCTAGGGCACTAAAAACGAGTCTCTGCTAGCGCTCTAAATATTTTTTGTACATAACTCGAGTAAATCTCTTCCGATTTTCAAATTTTGTTTGATCGAAAGGTCGAGGACTGTCTCCCGTTTTATGGCAGAAAATGTTTTTATTAGAAACCCTTGCACTCAGTCAGGACCCTAAAACTGAGTTTCTACTAGAGCTCAACGTGTTTGCTTACATAAATTGGATAAATTCTAATTGATTTTGTTGATTCATCTTCTATTTGAGAGGTAATCAAGTACAAAATTATATTCAAAATCAAATTTGGATCCGGCGCCTGTGCTTAGGGCTGAAGTGGGCCTCAGGTATGTCCTAAGGTCGGCCCTAACCAAAAAAAATTTTTTTTTGTTACATTGCAGAGTAAATTGAGGGAAACATTTTTGTCTATGGAAGTATGTGTCCGAGGCATTTCCTTATGGCCCTAGGTCGGTCCTAAGTCCTAAGGTCGGCCCTAGACAAAAAAATGGTTTTTTCCTTTGTGGTAGAAAAAATTCAGATGTACGATTTTGTCTGTTTGGTGGTCAACTTTGTACGTTCGGAAGGCTTTTCTTCGGACGGGTTTTTCAATATTGCCCTCTCGGCAATTTCCAATACAATTTAATGTGGACGTAACTTCATCTATTCTGATACGTACGGGTCCCTTCACATGTGTTTAACTTGATTCAACTTGGTGAAAACATGAATAATAATTTACTAACAAATTACATAGTTTTCGGTCTCTAAAGCTTATAGAATTACGAACGAAATTTCACATGCGGGATATGACGGATCTTCACTCCATGTACAGTTTTAACGCAAAAACCTGTCGTTGAATTCTTTCCACTCAGTTGAAACCCATTTTGAATATTAAAGATCGACATTTTTACCCAGTAAGTAACACAAAAACTATTGTTTATTCGGTAAGAAAATCTTGTGTCTGATAGTGATAAATTCACCACAATTTGTTAGCATTGTGACGGTTATGATCGAAGAAAGTTATTAGAAGTCTGCAGAAAGATTTCTGAACGTACTGACCTGATCCATAACCCACCCTAACACTTCTCATATTTAAAGAACGAGTCTTTGATGGACATAGATCTTGACATTCGTTTCAATTGATCGGGCAATTTGTAAAAGTCATTTTCTATTCACATGATGTTGCTATAATAGACACCTTTTCCACGGGACCTGTCTGTACAGTAAATATTCTATTTTTATATAATTTTTATTTCTTTCAATAAAAATCTCATCCAACCAGACACTGTTGAAATAGTATCATACACATATTTTACTGTTGTATGGAGCTGTTTTATGTCTAGATTAAATTCTAACATTAAATTTTCTTATAGACGTAGTAGAATAGAGGCTTCGTGCTAAAATACAAATGTTACACATTTTATACTCAATGGAAAATCTATTTTATTCTCATATTCTGTGTGTACGAATTTCGTACCATGTGAAAACAAAAGAGAATTGAAACATGCGCAATGTCTTCAATGTCTCATTTGTGTCATTGGGCTGGCATTACGTTTTTTTTTCTGTTAGATTTGTTATAAAATACAATTTAGGAACATAGTCCTGACACCGAAAATATGGGGGAATTGAAGAAACTGTAACCAGAAAAAAAAAATCGTGAGAAGAAACGAAATAAAATGAAGAAACGTTGACAGAAGAAATGGTATAGACATTCGCCAAGTAAATGAAACATATAAAATTCCAACTGGTTTATGAATTTCTATGTCTATGGCCACTTGTAGTCATCAATTTTCTCGTTTTTTCGTCTTCTTCTCCTTCTGCTTTTCGTGGAAATGTCGAGTAAAAGTTAGTATATATAAAAAAGCACTTTTCCTATAAATATGTCTTAATGATTTTATAAAAAAAAATTGGGTTTATTTTTGGCTGTTTTATTTGTTTCTGTTTTGTATAACACTCATTTACAGCGAATGGCTCGAGGCATTAAATTTCCTATGTGAAACATGCTTAAAACAACACAGGAAGTTAATGGTCGATTACGTAAGGCTATATGAATGGGTGGCTATTTCATGGAAAATATCACAGGGGTAAAAAGTAAGAAATGTTAATGTTTTCGGTTATGGTTAACTGTACGAAATATGTACAATTTTTTTGTGTGAGGGTGACACTTCATTTTTGCGAATAATTGTAAATTTTAGGCTGGTTTGTATACAATTTGGTTTTTCCTTTTACCTTTCTAAGTTGAACATTAAAAAACTACAAATGGTAATGGCTGCGGTGACTGTTAATGCCTTCCATTCATTTAGTTTTTTATTGTTTGCGTTAGACAAAATAATTCTCATGATAAATTTTAAGATGATAAATTTTTGGGTCAAATTATTGATTTATTTGCGAGTTGTGGTTAATAATTATGTCTTGCAGTGTGGGCGGCACACACGAAAAAGAAAATGCTATAGGAATGTCTGGCAATGTCTCGTTAAAATTTTGGTTCTATGTGACGTTGAATGTTATTACGTTAGTCTGTTTATAATACAACGACTTGATCGATCAACATCTCAGATACAATAGCATCATCTCCTTTTATATTGTGATGATGTATTAAAAGACATTGGTAAAACATGAGAACGAACACCGACTATAACACAAGTAGAACTAAAACACAAGATGCATAAACTAATATTGTTTTCCAAATGGGAAAAGTTACATGAAATTTGTTTTAAGATAGAGGAATTTAGCGCAATGATATTCGTTTGACATCATGCATGTAGTGGGTATACCTCGTATAACGTCGAATCATGAGGTATTTGACTTTGTGATCTTTATTTTCAGATATAAAATTCAACAATAAAAAAGGCGTCTAATCCTGTGTGTTTGTTGGAAATTCGTTGGCGACAATAAATTTATGTTTTAGTTTCGAATACTTTCGACAATGGTTTTTAATGAGAGCAAAAATAGTTAGATATCAGACCCCATGTGATTTATTGCATACTGGCTGTGAATGCTATGCTCAATGCTCATGAATTAATTTAATTGAAGAACCGACTTTAAAGAATAATTAATTTTTATTAGCTCATTTTGATTTATCATTTTTGCGGATCTTACCAACTGCAATTTCTGCTCGATAAGAAGCCAATGGTAAAACGTACCTGAAAAATAAGAAAATTGTGTTATTGAATTAATTTGGAAAATCGGTTAGCCTACATATCATCCTAACAAAATGTGGGAATAGCAGTTCATACAATTAGTGGCGAAAAGTGGTATTTTTGGTATTCCACATTGGTATTCCAATTAGGAAAACAAAAATTAGTAAAAACAAAAATTGGGAAAAAAAATAGGAAACCGAAAATTAGGAATGAATTAAATTAGGAAAAATCAAAATTAGGAATCAGGCAATCAGGAAAAACCAAAAGTAGGAAAATAATTTTTGAGGGAATGCGCCGCAGACCGTACTTAAAAAAAAGCGGGGTCGAGGGGCGGCCGCCCCAGCGTAGGGGGGTCAAGGGGGGAATATCTCCCTTGCGGGGTCTAAGGGGCAGAGCCCCTAGCGGGGTTTGTAGCAGAGCATCCTGCACAGAAGGCAGCCTGCAGGGCGTTAATAGCCTCCTTAGGAATTGAAAACTTTGATGTTTTTCCTAATTTTATTTTTTCCTAAATTTGGTATTTCCTGATTTTTGTTTTCCTTATTTTAGGTTCCTGATTTTCGTTTCCTGATTTTCATTTCCTGCTTTTTGGTTCCTGATTTCTTGATTCCTGATTTTTGCTTTCCTAATTCGGTATTTTCAGACCCGTACGAGGAACGGAGTGCTTCGAAAAGGAGTCTATTACGTTTACCACGACGTTTGTAACCAGTCGAATTTCGACCCGGGAGTAGGGAGGAGCATCGACCATGGTCCTTAGATGACGAATCAACAATCAAAAAATGTCCGTCCGTCTGTCACCGAGTAAGACTCAACCGATTTTCAAAAACTTTTTTCCCTGAAAGTTAATCGAAATATCTTTTATGAAATTGAATCTGGGCACTGTCGGCCCAAACGCCGCCGAGCTAGTGCCGTTTAAGTGGTTTTTGGTCTTTTGTATATAACTCGAGTAAATCTTTTCCGATTTTCATAATTGTTTTTTTAGTCGACAGGTCTATGAAAGCCAAACAATTTGTAGAAGAAACTTTTTTGAGACTGGGCCCTAGGGCACAAAAAACCAGTCTCTGCTAGCGCTCTACATAACTCGAGTAAATCTCTTCCGATTTTCAAATTTTTTTTTTGATCGAAAGGTCTAGGATTGTCTCCCGTTTTATGGAAGAAAACGTTTTAATTAGAAACACTTGGACTCAGTCAGGACCGTTTCTTCGGACGGGTTTTTCAATATTTCCAATTTCCAATACAATTTAATGTGGACGTAATTTCATACACTTAAGAGCTAAGGCAATATTGACTTGAATACGTTCGAGTCTTTTCGTAATATCAACTCTGTTTGCCGCATCTATTATGATATGTACGGGTCCCTTCATATGTTTCTGTCTAGAGCCAAAAAAAATTTGTTTTGGCTAGGGCCGACCTTAGGACAGACCTGAGTCCCACTTCAGACCTAACCACAGGCACCAGGTCCAAATATGTTTTTGAATATAATTCGGTACTCGAGGTTATCGATAAATAAAAAAAGAATCAACAAAATCAGTAAGGATTTATCCAACTTATGTAAGCAAACACGTTGGGCCCTAGTAGAAACTCAGTTTTTAGGTTCTGACTGAGTCCAAGGGTTTCTAATCAAAAAAAATTTTTCCATAAAACGAGAGACAGTCCTAGATCTTTCGATCAAAAGAAATTTGAAAATCGGAAGAGATTTACTCGAATTATGTACAAAAAAAAGCGCTAGCAAAAACCCGTTTTTAGTGCCCCAGCTATATCCTAGGGCACAATCTCAAAAATGTTGCTTCAACTAATTGTTGGGCTTTCATTGACCTGTCGATTAAAAAAACAATTATGAAAATCGGAAAAGATTTACTCGAGTTATGTACAAAAAACACGTATGGCCCTAACAGAGGCTCGTTCTTAGTGCCCTAGCTAAGTCCAAGGACTCAAATCCAAAAAAGTTTCTTCCGTAAATTGTCGGCCATACCCAGATCTTTCAAACAAAAAAAGATTATGAAAATCTGAAAATATTTACTCCTTGAGTCCTTGGACTTAGCTAGGGCACTAAAAACGAGTCTCTGCTAGGGCCTTACGTGTTTACGTGTTTCTTGTACATAACTAGAGTAAATATTTTCCAATTTTTATAAAATTTTTTTTTGTTAGAAAGATCTGGGCAAGACAGACAATTTATGGAAGGAACTTTTTTGGATTTGACTCCTTGGACTTAGCTAGGGCTAGATTGTGTGCCGGCGTTCTTCGGCTGGCTGTTTATAACAGTCTCTAGCCTTAGTTGTGCGATTCAACGGCAGCCGTAAGCGGAATGGATCTATCGAGACGAACTTGGTTTCGATTGAAAAGATTTCGAACGGGCCAAGGATGTTGTGCCTTCCTGTTACACCGTTGGAATTTTAGCGATTCAGAATTATGTGAATGCGGACAAGTTCAAACAATGCAACATATTCTACAGCAGTGCAACATACAACGATTCAATGGAGATATCAACGAGCTGCACGATCTCACGGAAAATGCTAAAAACTGGTTGGAAAACTTAGCAGTGAACGTTTGATTGTCAGGGAAAATATTGGAAATTGAAAAGTGTCATCTAAATGTGAATGTGATATTATTGTTAAGGTAGAAGAAAAAGAAACTGTATTTAAAGTCATTGGTTAAATAAATAAATTTAGCCTCAGGGCTACATTCTAGACTTGTCGAATGTTCAGCAAAAATGTAGAGGAGAGTTGTATCTAATCGGCTCCCAAAGACGATTTTGCTTGTAAATGTCACTTGAACACATTATATGAGTTGCGCCGAATTTTAGCCGATTCTCAGCCGAATGTCGACTTAAAGTCGGCGCAACTCATATAATGTGTTCCAGTGACATTTACAAGCAAAATTGTCTTTATGAGCCGATTAGATACAACTCTACTCTACATTTTTGCTGAACATTCGACTGCTCTAGAATGTAGCCCTAAGGTTAAAGACTGTCATGAACACCCAGCCGACGAAACCCCGGCGCACACCTCTAGCTAGGGCACTACAAACAAGTCTCTCCTAGAGCCCTACGTATTTTTCGTACATAGCTCGAGTAAATGTTTTCTGATTTTCAAAAAAAATTTTTTTTTGAAAGATTCAGGCATGGCCGACAATTTATAAAAGAAACTTTTGCCTGTGCTTAGGGCTGAAATGGGCCTCATGTCGGCTCTAAGGTCGGCCCTAACTAAAAAAACTTTTTTTTGCTATGTTGCAGAGCGAATTGAGGGAAACATTTTTGTCCATGGAAGTATGTGTCTGAGGCCTCTACTTATGGCCCTAGGTCGGTCCTCAGGTCAGCCAAAGACAAAAAAATTGTTTGTATGTTGTGAAAAAAATTGAGAGAAATATTTTTCTCTATGGAAGTTTTTGTACGAGGCCTCTCCTGAAGGCCCAAGGACGACCCTAGCCCGAAAAATGGTTTTTTGCTATGTTGTACAGAAAATTGAGGTGACCATTTTCGTCTATTTGGAGATGAATTTTGTGCTTTCAGAAGGGTTTTTTACATCGTTGCTTCGGACGGATTTTTCAATATTGCCCTAGGGGCCGTTCATAAATTACGTAACGCAAAATTTGGCTTTTTTCGACACCCCCTCCCTCCTCCCGTCATGCTGATGTCACACAAGCTCTAACACCCGCCCCTCCCCCCCCCCATTAACGTGAAAATTATTTGAAAAATGACTAAAATCGCAAAAACTACACAAAATGCTAACACGAACGCTAAAAATGAAGAAATTCACCGAAATGAACATGAATGAAATTGAAAACTTCAACTATTCTGAGTGCAAAATCTGACACTTCACACCCCGACTGAACCGAGATAAAGTTTGATGAAAGTGCTCCCCCAAAAACCAAACGTGTTTCGAAAAGAAAGACTCAAATAGAGTTCAAGACAGGTTTCTTTTGATTCTAATCAGATCCTTCCCCATGTATCTACACGAGATTTTTGAATTTTTTCACCCGAAGGGTTGATTTTTTTTTCAATTTTTAGATTTTTCCTAGTTTTCTCCAATGGAAAGTTTCTACTGTTTGAAAAACTTGGAAAACAAATTTTTTTGGAGTTTTTCGAAAGGGATCTTAACATTACGAAATCACAGAATGTGCTTTTTTGACCATTTCCAAGCGTTTTCAGGCCCCAACTATCGCAAAATCAATCAGATCGGCTTAAGATATTTTTCCTGGACAGTCACTATCACTACCTTTCCAACGACACCCCACTTGAGAAATTTGGCGAAAAAGTGAATTTAAGGCAGTCATTTGAGTGAGGCCGCAATGACTGCCGCAACTTCAATTTTTTGCCAAATTTCTCGAGTGGGGTGACGTTGGAAAGGTAGTGATAGTGACTGTCCAGGAAAAATATCTAAAGCCGATCTGATGGATTTTGTGAGGGTCAGGTCCCTTTCGAAAAATTGTAGAATTTTTTTCCAAGTTTCTCAAATAGTAAAGACTTTGCAGCCTGAAAAAAATCGAAAATTAAAAAAAAAAATCAGCTCTACGGGTGAAAAATATTAGAAAATCTCGTATAGACACAAGCGGAAGGATCTGAATGGAACCAACTTTTAACTTGTTTTGAACTCTGTTTGAGTCCCTCTTTTCAAAATACGCTTGTTTTTGCGGGAGCACTGTAGATAAAACTTTATCACGGTTGAGTCGGGGTGTGACTTCTCAACAAAGCGAGGAAATTTTAATTTATTTTACCATTAGTAATGGAAATAGGTTGAACACTTTTTGATAAAACATCTTTCTATTCATTCTTTCACATTTGGACAAGTTTTTCTGGAGTAACGGGCTCTTGTCATTTGTGTCCAAATGGAAAATGAAACACTTAGAAGAGCTCGGTAAATCTGACAATTGTCAAACAGCTTTCGACTAATTGTAAACATTTTCAAAAATTTCGCTTGACGTAACACTGGACCTCCACCCCCCCATCCCCCCGTCACACTCTGTTAC
>CM055403.1:173272163-173289882 GCA_029228625.1 Pseudolycoriella hygida
AAGAAAGCACAAAATTGACCCCCAAAAATGTTCTCCTCAATTTTGTCTACAACATAGCAAAAAACCATTTTTTGGGCTAGGGCCGACCTTAGTACTGACCTAGGGCCCTAAGTAGAGGCCTCGGACACATACTTCAATAGACAAAAATGTTTCCCTCAATTTGCTCTGCAAAATAGCAAAAAACGTTTTTTTTGGTTAGGACCGACATGAGGCTCACTTGAGCCCTAAGCACAGGCAAAAGTTCTTCCAAAAATGGTCGACCGTGCCCAGATCTTTCAAACAAAAAAAGTTTTTGAAAATCGGAAGGGATTTACTCGAGTTATGTACAAAAAACACGTAGGGCCCTAACAAAGACTCGTTTGTAGTGCCCTAGCTAAGTCCAAAGACTCAAATCGAAAAATGTTTCTTCCACAAATTGTCGGTCATGCCTATATCTTTCAAACAAAAAAAAAATTGAAAATCAGAAAAGATTTACTCGAGTTATGAACAAAAGACCAAAAACTACTTAAACGGCCCTAGCTCGGCGGCGACAGTGTCCAGATTCAATTCTTTCAGGGAAAAAAAAGGTTTTGAAAATCGGTTTAGTTTTACTCGACTTATCGTGTTTACAGACGGACGGACGGACATTTTTTTTATTGCTGATTCGTCATCTAAGGACCATTATCGGTGCTCCCCCCTACTGTCGGGTCGAAATTCAACTGGTTACAAACGTCGTGGTAAACGCATAAGACCCCTTTTCGAAGAACTTCGTTCTTCATACGGGTCTAAAAAACACATAAGACACAAGAAAGGAGTCACCTTAGCTAAGTCTCAGGACGACGGATAGACAAAACTCTAAAGCGGAAAACCCAAATTCATGTCAACTAAAGGTTACCATCTAGTCACTCTTCGCAGTGCACTAGGCTTGTGCTTACTTCACTATTCACGAAAACAGAAAATCATAAGAAATTTGGTGCCTTTGCATGGCATAAGTGTCCAGGTAGAAAAATGTAATATCCTTATCTGTGCCTTATCTGCTTCCTGCTTCGCTGATAAAAAAGAAAATTACAACTGACTTCATGAAGATTCCACTGTTTTTTGTATTCCGATATTTGTTATTGTTTTGCCCTCTCGTCTGTTCTTAACACATTTTGAACTAAATAGTTACTTGATTTGTCCTAATTAAAATCATTTGCATGATTGGATGAACGAATGCATTCATTAATTTATTGATACATTGGTTCTAACGAGTTATATTTGAGAGTGACAAAACAATCGCAACCATTTCACGGAAGAGTGACGAGGAAATTGCACCTCATCTCAATTGAACTACAGTCATTAGCCTTCTGTTTCTGCGAAATTTATCCTAATGGAAGTGCAGTCAATTTTACATCAATTATGCAGTTGATAGACGAGAAAGAAATTAACAAATTAGTAGCAATGACTAATATGAGTTCGAGCTCTGTAGTCATGCCCGCAGCGGTAGCGGAGGGAGTGACACAGTCCCCACACCCCAAAAAAAAACGTTAACAAACTCAAAAAACTCCATACAAAAACCTTTAGGACAAGGAGCCATATGTAGGCGAATTTTTGAGTTTTTCCACGCCCCCCCCCCCTACCTCCCCTCCAAATTATTTTTACAAAAAAATACGTCGCTGCAGCTTTCTAACGAGCCCAGATTCATCGAAATCGGTTGAAAATTGGCTGAGACATCGAGGTTTGAAAATTACATTTTTCTATGGCCAATGGATTTTTCTATTATTCTCATCATTATGAAAACTTTTTTTCTGATCTGTCGGTTTCTCTTCTATGAGCGTCAGTCTCGGCCCTAAATGAAAAAATTTATAGGCCGCTTTTCCAGAAAAGTGGTCAATTTTGAGGGTTTTTCAGGTAATGCTCGGAGTTTTCGAATTTTAGCTCCGGAATGACACTACTTAGAGAGATAGTTTCTTCTAGAAAGTTATAGAATTTGGTCAGTAGAATTTTTTAGCATTTTAACAAAATGGCCGGTAGCCGAAGGTGTCACGAAGTGTTCCGACGGTAGCCGAAGGTGACATGAAGTGTGAAAGATTTTTTCGGAGAAATTTTTTTTCTGAGAAAAATGTTTTCTCAGAAAATTTTTTTTGAAGAAAAACTTTTTTGTGGAGAAAAACTTTTTTTTGTAGAAAAAATTTTTGGGAGAATGTTTTTTTTGGAGAAAAAGTTGTTTCGGGAAATTTTTTTTCGCAGAAATTTTTTGGTCGGAGGAAGAAAAATTTTTTCGGAGAATTTTTTTTTCTAAGAATATTTTCTTTTGTGAGAAAATTATTTTCTGAGAAAATTTTTTTCAAAAAATAGAAAATTTTTCACATGAATTATATTTATAACAACTGAAAACTTCCAAAACGATTGATATCACAAATAAGACCTCTTAAAGGGTAGAGTGTGAGTCCGTCATTTTTTGCGTATTTTCAGCGTAAGCGTCACCTCAAGCGATATCATTAATTTTGGAAGCGGACTTACGGACTGCGTCACACTCTACCTTTTCAGAGGTTTTTGTTGTGATAAATTATTCTAATTTAGTACGTATTTCGTATTCTACTTCAGACGAAAAGTAAATGCTTTTGTAGAAGCTTATTTTAATGCTTTGAGTAGAAGCTTCTCAAAAATTTGTCTCTAAAACGAGAATTTTACTCTGCTATATTGCGCCAGGGTCTCTATTTTCAACAAGCAATTTAAAACTCTCTAAGCTTTGAAAACGTTGTTTATTCATTGTATTGTCGAATGTGGCGCAACCAAATTATCTACAAAGTATCACATTATCTAAAACTCGTGTCCATCTTTCGTACATCCTCATAGATTACCAAAAAGTTAGTTGATAGTCCAATATTCATTATAGAAAATCGACATGTTTGGGTTTAGGATTTTAATATAAAATTCATTCTAAATTGTAAGCACTACTTTCAACTGAATCCTTTAAATTTCCACAAAAATAAATACAATAAAATATGCACACTTTAAATGCAAGTGCTCACGCTGATGATACACTTCTGTAGAACATTTAGCCGTTGGATAAGAATTGTTTGAAAAGTTTCGTCAATAAACATTTTATATCATTTTTTTTTTTACTTTTTTTTATTATTATACGCTTCACAGTTTTCCACTTGCTCAGATATTGTAATTTATTTCTATTGTTCGTTTCAACATATAATTTTTTACACCGCAGCATCTTGAAGGTTTTTTAGTACTTTCATCTTGGGGTAACCTCATCTCCTTAAATGTTTATCCATTTGCAGTTGAAAGTTTCAACAATTTTATTCGTTTACACATTTTGTGATAAACAGTTGTCTACGACGACTGTTTTAGATTGTCATAGCTCATAAGTGACCGGTGGAAACGAAAAATTATCGAGAAGATGAATAAGAGGAGTGAGAGTAACACACAATTCCATGTTTTTGTATCGTGTTGTTTTAATTTGGTGAAAATTTTGATTCCCGTGAAGAAACACCAAAGTGAAAGAAACGCCAAAGTGAAAGAAACGCCAAAGTGAAAGAAACGCCAAAGTGAAAGAAACGCCAAACTGAAATAAATCGCCAAAGTGAAAGAAATCGCCAAAGTGAAAGAAACGCCGAAGTGAAAGAAACGCCAAAGTGAAAGAAATCGCCAAAGTGAAAGAAACGCCAAAGTGAAAGAAGCGCCTAAGTGAAAGAAACGCCAAGCCAAAGTGAAAGAAACGCCTTACTGAAAGAAGCTCCAAAGTGAAAGAAGCGCCTAAGTGAAAGAAACGCCAAAGTGAAAGAAACGCCAAAGTGAAAGAAACGCCAAACTGAAATAAATCGCCAAAGTGAAAGAAATCGCCAAAGTGAAAGATATCGCCAAAGTGAAAGAAACGCCGAAGTGAAAGAAACGTCAAATTGAAAGAAACGCCTTACTGAAAGAAACGCCAAAGTGAAAGAAGCGCCTAAGTGAAGGAAACGCCAAAGTGAAAGAAACGTCAAAGTGAAAGAAACGCCAAAGTGAAAGAAACGCCAAAGTGAAAGAAACACCAAAGTGAAAGAAACGCCAAAGTGAAACAAACGCCAAAGTGAAAGAAACGCCAAAGTGAAAGAAACGCCAAATAAAAAAAATCGCCAAAGTGAAAGAAATGCCAAAAAAGAGAAAAAACGACAAAATGTTTTTTTTTCGTATTCGGCGTTTCTTTACAATTTGGCGATTTATCTTGTCGACTTTTACTGGTGATCAATTTTTATTTTTAATCTTTTTTTATGCAATATTTCTTCTTACAAAGTAATTTTATTTTGAAAAGTAACGTCGCAGGCAGTGAACGTAATGGAAAAATGAAGACTTCGGGAGAAAAACTAGATATATGTTCATTCTTGCAAAAATGAACATATCTTGTTTTCTCCTGAAGTCTTCAAATAAAAAATGTACGGGTGACAAGCTTTTTACACAGGAAGAACGCTACAAAGCATTTTATAGACACTTTCCCCGACTTCTCTATTGAATACGTCAGTCAACACAACATTCTTCATTGTTTGACGATTTCTCTTGGAGTTTCTTTCAACTTTGGTGACTTTTTTCTGGTGATTCGAAACGCCAAAAAAACCTCAAAATGTGAAGAAATGAATTTTGGCGATACTTCACGGCTATAAAATCTGGAGATGTGTATGTATGAAGGGGTGTATGAAGGTGTATGAAGGGGACGATGGGAGCCTGTGATTTGTAAAAGACAGATCTGACGAAAGAGGTAAATTGCCATACATGTAAGAGGCCATTCACAAAGTACGCACGCTAAAAAAGTAGTTTTTTGACGCCCCCTTCTCCCTAGCACGTCTATTTTCATACATTAGGATATATGGCACGCACGCTTTTTTCGAACCTCCCCTCTCCCCTTAGTAGCGTGCGTACTTTGTAAATGGCCCCTAAGTTCATCGTATTATAAACGGCGTTTAGAGGAAACATTAAATTTGTAGAATTTGTCAGAACAGTTGAAACTTGGGTAGCATTGCCTGATCATACCTTGAGACAAAACTTGTTCTATGATATGACATACAACATTTCGAATCGTATAGACTGTATATGACGGAGGATTTAGATGTTTATTATTTCCCGAGAGGTTGAGCACTCATTGAGATGTCCATGCCATTTCTAAGAGTCTTGTGAATGGAACAAGTCATGCCTCACCTCTGATCAGGCAACACTACATAAGTATCAATTGCTTCGTCGGGGACAAAAGATTCAATTTGTTTGAAGAAACATCGTTTTTTGCGAATTAATCATTTTCTGTATTTAAATAAGCGGGCCAAATGAATGACGATGGAAGTTCATTTAATGTTCAATTAAAATAACTCAATTGGTCCGCTTTATACAAAACATAAATCACAAAAAACGAATTTCTTCTGTACAAGTTTAACTGTTACCGACGGAACAGTTGAAACTCGAGGCGCCCCAGCTGTTTTGTGGCCAATTTCAGATTACTTCGTTGAGATAAAGAACACTTGAAAATATTATATTGAACGAATTTGGACGTTCTGGCCACAGGATGTGATTGACACAATTCAACATACTTTCATTTTCGTCAGTGATACGAAAAGTGTTTTTTCTGTACAATTCTCTCGTTTGCAAATTTATGCTATCATATTTTCCACAGCGAAACAGAGTGCCTCTGAAGTCATTAAAAGAAAAGTTTTTTTTTGTTGCTAGAAATGAGTTCTTGGATTGTTTATCATAAAAGTATTTTCATTCAACCGTACAAAGCCTTACCATAGATAAATAAGAAATACAGAAACGCCTTAACGTTAACCTTGTAACAATAAATGGGAGCTGTAAAAGTAATAAGCTAGTTCATTCCGACTATATCAGAGCAATAAAGCGATAATGAACTAGGTCGGAAAAAAGCACAAAAAATGTTTATTAAAGTGAAGGAAATCTGGAAAAATCTCATATCTCGAAAAATTAGCTTTTTGTAGAATAGAAAGTTGAAATGAATACGAAAGTGTGGATGTTGAAGCAATATACTGGTTAACAGAATTCGAGCTCATTTTTCATGTAATGGAAATTTCATTTCTTTCAAGAGGTTTTTTTTGCCTTTTTTTCTAAGTCAAAGCAACAATGTAAGTATACAAGAGGTAAAAAGAGTTATACGTGAAGTCGAGCAAATTGAGTTTATTTAATTTTCTAGTCGATGTTGTCCCAAAACAGCGAAAAGTAGTTGCTAAGTTGATAAATAAAAGATATATTTTTTAGAGACGACCGGGTCGACAACTTGAACTACCCGAACAGAAAATGATTCGATTTTTTGTACTTTGTTGCTCATCGTACCACACAAACAATTTTTTAACTTCATAAGTAACGCTTTTATCATTGACATGAAATAGAAATCTTTTAGTCAAATTAGACATTTTTCGGATAAATAAAGTCGTTTTTCAGCCATTTTGGGGGGTTTCTCCTTCCATAAGACAGAGGCAGGTCTCCGAAACTATTTTTCTATTATAGGCCATTTCATTATCTTTCAAATGATGCCAAACTGAATGTTTTACGACAGAAATTAGTTTTTAGCGGCTTTTAGAGTGAGTATGTGTTGAGGCACACATTGAGGCAGAGCAACTCGATAGCGTAGTGGTTAACACGTCTGCTTGCTACTCAGCTTGAAACTCAGCCGCAGACAGATTTGTTCCGATTGTTAGATTTGTAAACAAAACAAAGCTAATTGAATCGGTTCAAGTCATGTGAAGTTGAGTGTAGCGCCATCGTAGGGCTTACCTGTGAAAGGCATTGTTGGGAGGTGCCGGTATTCTACTCCTACTAGTTTCGTTCCTAGTACATCTCATGGATGGCACTGGGTTTGTCGCACAGCTTACCACTGGCACAGTAAAAACTTTCCGGTAATGAAAGGATCTCAAATAGTAGAACCACAAAAAAGTAGCGAAAGTAGTAAATAATGATCTAGCCCTTAACCCTTCTTCTAGCCCCTTTATTGGTACTAAAATAATTTGATTACAATAGATTTACAACTGAGCCTCATAGGTGGCCTTCTTTTGTGTCCAATCTACAAAATTGTTGAGTTGAATTCATAAATTTCTTTAAAATATTAGAGGAGGTTATCCAGTGTTATCTGTCCGAGTTCATGGTCCATGAACTGTCTATTTCCTAGAGTCCTCAATCTGCTATAGGTTAGGGCTGGACAAGTAGTTAGAAGTTGAATTGACGTTTCCTCTTCCTCCCGGCATCTCCTGCACATTGGAGATTCGGTCAGTCCCATATTTCTTGGGTGTTTGTTAAGGGTACAGTGTCCCGTGATTGCGCCTACTATAATTCTGAGGTCCTTTCTGGATTTGTTAAGTAGGAGCTTTGTATAGTTTTTGTTTGGGTCATCGATTATGGTTTTACTGTGTCGGAAGATTAATCCACCGGTTTCTGTGTTGAGCTTCATAGAACTTTCTGATTATTTCACGTTGGGTTGAGTATGTGAGACGAAACGTCGGTGATGGGCCTAGATAAGGTTTTTCGCTGCCCTGTCGGCTTTTTCATTGCCTTCAATATGGCTATGTCCTGGGACCCAGATGAGGTTTACTTTATGCTGTTTTCCGTCCTATTTTAAAACAGAAAAGCAGTTTTCTGAATCCTCGGAATGAAAAATATTGTACGAAACTCGGAAAAATATATGTTTTTGACTAGTGTGATTGCAGCCCTTTGCTTCGCCGCGGGCTGCAAACCTCACACTCGTCAAAAACATTATATTGTTCCTAGTTACGTAAATAACTATTGAATTCATCACTAAACTTGCCATGTCGTGGCCGGTCACATGTAACGAGGACGGATAGTTCAGTGGTGCCACTGAAAAGACCTGGGTTCGGTGTAGAAAATCATAGGAATTTTCTCTGTACAAATCGAACATTGTACAACGTCCTAAAATTCACCCAAATCATAAATTGGGTACCTGCTATATAGGAAAGAACAGTGACAGAAAAATGTTCATTTGTGACGTCATAATAAATGACGTCACTGAATACACACAAGGCAGACAATTTTTATTATCTGCCTAGAACGATAATCTAGCATTTTTCTCCCTAGGGCAAAATTGTTTTTCTCGATATATCTTTTCTCGGCAGATAAAATAGCATATGCACCGATGTCCAGGATGGTTTATTTTGACGATTTGGATTATTTCCCACGCTTTCGGCTCGTGAAATAACCTCCAAATCGTCAAAATAGAGCATCCTGGACAGCGGTGCATAATCTACTATTTATTTATTCTAATGACTTTAAGAAATTAAACTTTTACAATAATTTTGTTCACGAATCACAATTTCTGCAAACGTTTATCACGTTAATAGGTATTGGTTTGAATAGGATTTAGACTTGAATCTTCAGATTGCTTAGCCATGAGATGGCGTCGTTGGTTAGTTCGTTCAGCTCGCTGATGTTGCCCGAGAAACGATGAATTTTGCATTGGCACAAAATGTGCTCCTTGTTTGGGCCTCACCGCATGTAGACAGTGGTGTGTCGGCGAACTTCCATCGGTGCATTAAAAATGCGCAACAACCTTGGCGAGTACGGAAACGGTTCAGACGTAGCCTTGGTAGTTCCAATCCTTTCACTTCGGATGTGGGATCGGTGATTAATTGTTCATTGATCACGTCTACGCCTTGCCACCATTCTTTCCATCTTGCTTTCTTATCGCCCATGCCATTTCGTTGTTGATAGAATTTCCAGAAAGGATTTCTCGATTGTAAGCGTGTGGTTGTTGGCGCTGATTCAATGCCCTTGAATATAGGAAGGTCGGCGTTCGCTTCAATTTTTGAACAATCTCTGAGAGCGGCTTCGTGTCGTGTGATTTCAGAACATGCTACATTACTGAGTGCGTATAACCATTCCACTTCTGTTGGATCAACTGTTCCGGTGACAATGCGAAGCACTCTGTTTATAAGGGTGTCAACTTTGTTTGTATGTGCGCAAGTTCATCCATACAGGTGAGCAGTAGTCTGCTGTTTAAAGTACCATAGCTTGTGTTGTGATTTTTAACGTTTTTCCTGAGCATCCCCATGTCGTTCCCGCTAGTTTTTGCACTATGTTGACACACGGCCTGAGTTTAGTTTTGACTCTTTCACAGTTTTGATGGTGTGTTAAGCTACGATCCAGGTCGTTGCCCAAGTATTGCGGATGAGCCCTGTACTCCTCCGTCTTTCCGTTCATTTTCAGATCCAGAGTTTGAAGGCAAACAATGCATGTCAACGACAACATGTCAAGCACACAAATTGATTGAAAAAAATGTTGGCACGTCCCCACTAATTCACATAGAGCGTCATCTATGGACTGGACATACAACACATTTCAAAAAATATGGCGGGACAAAGAACACTGTGTGATGGCCATTCGACAAAATGGATCACACAAAATGCACAACGCCATCACTACTACGTTTGTTGGACCTGTCAACATGTTGACCTCCCAACAAAAATGCATCGTACACATCAGCAGATCAATAACGATGAAATACACCTAGACTAACCAATGTGCAAAGGTAAACTCTGTCACTGAAGAGATCAAGAGAATTTTCATTGTAAGTTTTTTCACTTCTTTAAAATAAATTTTTGGAAAACCCGAAACCCTTACACTCTTTAAATGTAATTCGTGTTGAGGTCGGAATTTTCGAATTTTTTTGGCAACCCGTTGATCTCTAATGTAGTTTAGATATAGAACAATGATGATAACGAACTATGAAAAACATTGTAGAGGATAAACAAGCAATGCTTTGTCGTCATGTCGGTTATAGATGAATGTGAGTCCTTTGATCTATTAAAGTTGATATCTACTCAAACCAACTCTGACTTTACAATTTACGCTTGACATTGTTGCTTTGTGTTGTCTAAAACGAGTTAAGCCACAGAAATTGCAACTATAACAAAAAAGACTCTCATGATGAAAGTACATTTTAGATTATACATTTGACCGTAGCAACAACAACGGGATCAATCAACGTACTTTTCACAAGAAAAATCTAAAAAAAAACATAAACTTTTAATGTAAACTTTGTTCTTTCCTTTAAATGAAAGTTGTTATGTCCGTTCGGTCAGATATAAGTGGCAATCTAATTCTATTTACACAACGTTTTAAACTAAGATAAAAAATAAAGATTTTGAAGGTAGTCTAGTCCCTCTCCTAAATCATATTATTTTCGGTTGCCTTCGTCTGTTGTCCCAAGAAAGGGGATTTCTATTTTCTTGGTTCATTAAACTTCTAGCTAATGAATAGGAAATTAGTTTCGTAAACTGTCAAAGGAAATTTGGCCGAAAGGTAGTAAGGGTTAATCCACTCGCTTTTCGAATGATTCGTATTATTAGCATGAGTGTCTTGTTCTAATAAAATATACCTTTCGTGGTTGTGTTAACAACAAACGCTGGAGGAGATAAATATATTCCATAAACTTTGTTGTATGTAATTCGCACCATATGACAAAACTTTTGTCGCAGATGTACGAAATGAAACCAACAGCTTTACCACATTCACATGCTTCATATTCCTTAAAACGTAAAAAAAATCCAGCGTATCGAATGCGGTTTTTTCTTTATTTCGGTATGACAATGTACTGGTTGAACATAGTTGGCAAAAGGAGCCAACTTTCTTTGGACGTTTTTATTTTAAAATTTGCTTGGGGATAGGAAGCCCGTAAACTTTGTATGTAACCGACTACAAAGAGTCGTTTTTTAAATCTCAAACTATAAGTCAGTCAAGTATGCATTAAAATAGATGTTATGCGATTAATTTTCCGTATTGATGAGCTTTGGTATTTATTGTATTACTTTATCACAACAAAAAACCCTTTAAAAAGGGAAATGTGACGCAAGTCCTCATCCCTTCTTCCAAAACAACTGATCAACTGACCGCTTTTAGCGTCGGAAGGCAAAAAATTCTTTTGAAATATTTTCAATTAAAAAAATGCGTCAAAAATACCGGACTCTCCGAACGTAATCACTTTTCTGCGCTTTCAGATAAAAATTTGGCTACCCGCACATCGTACGCCGAAACCCGACCCGAACCCAAAATTGAACATCGGGTCGGGATCCGCAGCCCGTAAAAATATATCATGAAAACCCGACCCGACCCGAACCCCAACTAAAATTTCGGGTCGGTATCCGCAACCCGAAGAAATATATAACGCAAACCCGACCCGAACCCGAGGTAAAATTTCAGGTAAAACTCTAAACCCGATTTTCTTGTTTTATGGAAGCCGACCGACGCGATCCCATCGCAAATGATATAAAATTTTGAAACCTGAATGCCAAGTCAGGGAAGGCAGGCTAGTGCCAAAAAATGATGTTAGGGAAATTTGAATCTAGTATCCAGTACTTTACGGCGCAATACTTTTTGATTTGGCACCAGGCTGCGCTCTATGTCATCTTGAACAATGAAAAAGAAGGCAGCCTGGTGCCAAAAATTGAAGAATATAACTATGACGGCATTGCTTCACAACGCATCAATTTTCATCTTGGAACCGGGCTGCCGCTGCCTTCTACATATAAACGAGCATAGCTCAAGAAGGCAGCCTGGTGCCAAGATAAAACTTGATGTGCTGTGAATCATTCTTCAGTGCCGTCATTGTGATATTCTTAAATTTTTGGCACCAGACTACCTACTCTCTGCCGTCGAGCCATGCTAAAGTACTGGTGTCAAATTGAAAATTATTTTTCCAAGAAGTACTTGCTATTGGCTTTAACATTACCTTACATAATTTTTTAATCCCAGGCTTCCTAACCGAAAATGCAGACTTCCACTTGTTGCAACTTTTCGAAGGCTGCGTACTTCGGATTCAAAATCCAGTAGTTTCATGCACTTGAGGAAGGATCATTCTAGTGCATGAAAGAACTATAGTTGCTGAATGTATTGGAGATTCTCAGTAAAAATGTAACAAAGTGCGCCATCAATATGTGCAACTTCGATTGTAAGGTTAAAAAGCATTAAAAACCTTTGTGTAAAACAGCAAATATGTATTAAATGTCTCTTACATTTTATATAAATATTTGCTAAAGTTCTTGCCTGAGAATACTAATTGTGAGAGATGATCTCCGCTTAAAGCTGTTCGTCGTGGAGACTTGACAAAGCCCGCTCCTCTGTGCCGTCAGCTGCTGGTATTGCCAATACCTAACAAGCGACTCTCTTCAGATCGGGAAAATCTTGAATTTCTTTCCAAATTTCAAGTACTTTGAATGTTTCAGAAAAATTGAAAACAAAAACATTCAACAAATCTTGTAGGAACCGAAGTGGTTTTTTTAAACCAAACTTTAACCAGGTCTGATCTAGAGGTGAGCGGGTTACCCGAATGTACGAAAAAACCCGACCCCAAACCGAATCAATTTTATCGGGTTGGCGGGTTACAGGTTTTTCAAAATCGAATCTGATCGGGTTCGGGTCGGGTAGGTTTCTGTTTATACGGATCGCCGGGTTATAGGGTTTTTAAAAATGAATCGGGTCGGGTTCGGGCCGGGTTTCAGTTTGTTCGGGTTATCGGGTTTTTGAAAATAGAATAGGGTCGGGTTCGGGTCGGGTCGGGTTTCTAAAAAAGGCCGACCCGCACACGTCTAGTCTGATCCGTGACCCGACAAGATCAAAGCAAAAGCCGACCCGACCCGACCCGTGAAATGAATTCGGGCCAGGCTAGGGTTCGAGTCGGGTTTTTTAGGATTTTCGGGCGACCCGCTCACCTCTTCTCCGTACATCGCGCAAAGCTAAATTTTTGGGGTGTGAAAAATTATTACGTTGGGATAGTCCGGTGTTTTTGACGCATTTTTTTAATCGAGAATATTTCAAAAGAATTTTTTGTGTTCCGAGCTTTAAGCGCCCGCTAATTGATATCAGTTCTTTTGGAAGTAGAAAATTTGTTTGACAAATTATATATAGAGTTTGTACTCCCATTGCCGAAAATGATCTTCACAACTTCCTCTTCAACATATAAAACGTTTTTTTTGAGCTTCCGCCGGCGCCAAACCGCCGCCAAACCGAAGCGCCGCGGCTACTACTCCCACGGGCGAAAATTATATCCACAACTTCTTCTACAACATATCAAAAGTTTTTTTTTGGCGCCCATGTATTTTCTGCCATTTTGGCGGTCACCCCGATACACTACACACCGAACCCAACAACATTCCCTTTGACAACAAACCTCTATCTCGAACCTTTGTCTCATACAAAATGTGCTACCATACACATTACACACACAAACACATACATGTGGGCTTTATATGGCGCCTTCTAAGAGCCCTGGCGCCTAGACGAGGCCGGTACCCCGCCATTTTTAAAATCTCATATGGCGTAGAACGCCTTGCTGAAAGTCCCTGCAAAATTTCAAGATAAGTTAAAGGGCCGTTTTCGAGCGGGAGCCAAAATGATCACTTTCTAAAGGTCATCTCCGGAGCCTCTGGACCGATTTTAATAAGTGAAAAGACAGCTCGCCTTAGTATTTTCCGGGAATCCGGGAATATTTTCTGGGGGGTAAGTCGCAAGGGGGGAGGTCAAAACTTAGCTGTAAATATGGTGCCGCAGCCTGCGAAAAAAATGCTTCTTAATTTTTTGTTCGTATGTGAACTTAATTCAATTCAATTCAATTTATTATTACATTATTATTACAGTGTGCGTGCATAGCACCTGAAAGAAGCAAATTAATTACAAATAGTGATCAAAGTTAGTTCAAACTAGAGATATTTCAAAAAATTACAATTTTGAATAAAAGGAATAAGGTTTTTTTCAAGAATTTTTTTTTGTCAAGAAATCTAGCTAGAAATTAAAGAGAGACTCATTAAAAAAACATATACACAGCCACATGATCCAGATGATGAAATATTTCACTTCACTTCAAAGGATAAGGCATTATGCGAACTTCCGCTCAGGGCATCATGAACGAATCTGCAGACATTTGCCTTGAAAATACTAGTGACGTTCAAAATGCCTTTGCAGTGCGCATTGAATAGCTCAGCAGTCGGGGTCCTGGCAGGGACTCTACAAACATGTTTAAGGCACCTATTTTGCAGGATCTGCAATTGTTTAATATTTCTCTTGGTAGCAGTGCCCCAGACGCCCGGCAAATAATTAAGGTGGGAGTGCCCTAGGGCGTAATAAATAAGCCGGAGAACAGACTTCGGCACACATTTCTTCAATTTACACAATACTCCACTCAAAGCAGCCAGTTTTCCGCACAAGTGTGAAACATGTTGAGCCCAGCTGAGTCTTGCATCAATTACCAGTCCCAGGTATTTGAACTTCTCCACAGAGCTTATCTTCACACCATCGAAGATGAGATCACCAACCTCTGGCATGTTATTACCCTTCCTAGGGTGCATGATCTTGGTTTTATCCAAATTAAGGGCTAATCTATTGAGTTTAAGGAATTCGCTGATGATCTTCAGGTCATGGAGAAGGTCCTATTCATTAGTGCGAAATGATACGTTGGAGCAGAACACACCGGAATCGTCTGCGAAGAGGCTTACAGTGCCTTTTAGCGGCAGACCATGCATATCATTAATGAACACAAGAAATAACAACGGTCCCAGCACGCTACCATGTGGGACACCAAGTTCAATCTCATTATATTCACTAGAGTCATTTCCTTTCTTAACACACTGTTTTCTGCGACTAAGATAGTCCTTAACCAATCAAGTGCGACCCCCCTTATACCGGCAGACTCCAATTTTTGCAGAAACAGTGAATGGCCAACACAGTCAAAGGCCTTACGTTAGAGGTGAGCGGGTTGCCTGAAATTCGAAAAAAAATCCCGCCCGAACCCGACCCGACCCGAACCCCAACTACTTTTCCGGGTTTGGGTTTCGGGCTTTCGGGTCTAGAAAATTCCGGTCGGTCGGGTTTCGGGTTTTAAAATTTCCGGTCGGGCGGATTTCGGGTGTACTTTTTATCGGGTTTACGATTCGGGTTCAATAATAATGCTACAAAAAAATTTTTTGAAAATGATGCACATCAACTACAAAACAATGATGTTGGGTTTAGAAAATCCTGGTCGGTTGGGCTTCGGGTTTTAATTTCGGATCGGGTTCGGGTCGGGCCGAGCCGCGAACGTTTTCCGGGCGGTCGACCTTCGGGTTTTAATTTCGGATCGGGTTCGGTCTGGGCCGGGCTTCCAAAAAAATCCGGCCCGCACACATCTACCTTACGTATATCAAGGAATAGAGCACTCACTACATTCCCCTTGTCCATATCCCTAAAAATCTTGTCAAGAATTTCATAGGTGGCAGTGTGTGTACCAGATTTTCTATGAAAATCATATTGCCTCGAGTACAGGAAATCCGCCTTTTTCAAGTAATTAGACATTCTTGCATAAATCCCGTTTTCAAACACCTTGCGTCACAGGCACATTGTTACCGCGCGCCCATGATTTTAATGGTTCCTATGGGGTTACTTTTTTATGTTCAATAGCTCTGGGTGGTATGTGACTTAGGGGAATTAATGTGGATGCTCATTTATGGTTGATACTTTCGTGTAGGAGGATACCATCCCCAGACATTCAATTGCAATCAACAAGGTCGTTAGCGTTTAACATATCAACTTTAGTTGCCTTTCTGAAATTTGCATTAATTTGTATTTAAATGATATTGTGCACAACGTTAATAAAACGTTTGGGTAAACTTCATAATTATAAAAAATTTCAATAAATTTTTGAAAATATTTCCATCTCATCATTTTGTAATGTAATTAATTTTCTCAAATCTTGCAACACGTTTAATAACTCATAATCTCTGAATAAATCCGAAACCAATTAACCTTGAATGTAACATCTCACATTACTTTACATTAGTTTATTATGAACACTCAATTATATCAGTTTCTATTTGCTTGTAATAAATTAATCGACTGAACGAGCATTAATATTTAAAGAATTGAGTATTACCGGTAATGTTGTTTCTTATGCATAAAAAACTCATCTTTTATTAACATTATTTATTGTACCTTAATAGTCACTTGTAAGTGATAGGTGATGTCAGCATTGAAAATATGTTTACCTTTACGAATGACGACCAGTCAAAGAATGTGCTCAACAATTGACTTTGGATATTATTCTGAAAATATTGACATCGATGTCGGTTACACATCAACAAACAACACAAAAGTCGCCCGTTGGCGTCACCAGCCCACGGCTAAACAAATTCTTACAATAATAAATACAATAGTAGGGGTGGGGGTGAAACGAAGATAGCTGAGTCCGATGGCTTCCTTTAACAAAATGTTTACATAAGTTGACATATGTACATACTTACATCCTTTACAAATGGAAGCAACGAAATGTTTCCTTGTTCAAAATGTTCCGATGAAGAGAGTAATTCTCCCATTTTCAAAAAACTTGCATAATTGCATAAACTGTTTCATATTGATACAACTGAGGTAACCCAAAACTGTACTTTTTTGCAACAATGTATCGAAATACGACAGCTTTATGAATCGCAGATAACATTGAAATGCTGATTTTTTTATTTGGTCTAGACATACAATGGAATTTCAGATATATTTTTCCGCACTGACTGGTGGTAGTCTAATTGATCATTCGTACAAATTTCAAGTGTTTATAAAGACGATCTTTCAATTAATTTTGTTGTCTATTTCAATGCATCTTTGCAAAAAGTATAGAGTAAACTTCGTTTCACAAGTGGATCTTGTAGCACATTTCCTAATTTTCCTCACTCGCTACGCTCGTAATACTTACTACTGATGCTACAAAAATCCTCTTTGTGCAACATGGTGTACAATTTACCACATTGCATGTGAAACACACAAAAAAAGCATCGACAATAAAATTGGCAACGTCGTCAAAATATGTAACACGTGTCAAAGTACGAGTCTCTTAATAAAACTGCTGCTCTCATCATTTTATTTATTTACTTACTACATCAATGGCCGAAGCCCCCTGACTAATACATTTGAAAAGTTTAAGTAATCATGCCCGTAGCGGTAGCGGAGGGCGTGACGCAGTCCCCACACCCAAAAAAAACGTCCAAAAACCCAAAAAAATGGGACAAGGAGGCATATATAGGCGAACTTTTGAGTTTTTTCCCCTCGTTCCCCTCTCTCTAAAACTACGTCGCAGCAGCTTTTCAACGAGCCCAGACTCATCAAAATCGGTTGGAAAATGGCTGAGATATCGAGGTTTGAAAATGACATTTTTCTATTGTTCTCATCATTATGAAAACTTTTTTTCTTATCTGTCGGTTTCTATGTATCTATATGTTCTATCTATAAATAATTTTCGATCTCGAAAACTAGACAGCCGATCTTCCTGAAATTTTTAGGAAACGTCAGTCTCGGCCCAAAATGAAAAATTTCATATGCCGCTTTTCCGGGAAAATTCTGGAAAAGCCGTGGCATGTGGAAAAGTTGTCAATTTTGAAGCTTTTTTTGGTAGTGCTCGGAGTTTTCGAATTTTAGCTCCGGAGTGACAATAGCTGGAGAGTTGGTTTCTTCGGGAAAGTTATGAGTTTGGTCAGGAGAATTTTTTTGTATCTTAAGAAAATGGCTGCCAACTGTCAAAGTGACGCCATCTTGGATTTTTTGCTAAATTATGAATAAGAATACTTAAATAGTTGATTTCTTCAAGAATGTTATATTAATCACTGAGAAGAATTGGTGACACGAAGTGTTGCGAAGGTGACACGAAGTGTTCCGATGGTAGCCGAAGGTGTTGGAGAAACATTTTTTTGAAAAAAAATTTTTTGGAGAAAAATTTTTTTGGAAAAAATTTTTTTTGGAGAAAAATTTTTTTTGGAGA
>CM055403.1:173290382-173320100 GCA_029228625.1 Pseudolycoriella hygida
TAGAAAATGATTTTTGGATAAAAACTTTTTTTCTGAGAAAATTTTTTTCGGAGACTATTTTCTTTCGAATACAATTTTTTTCGGAGGAAATTTTTTTCGAACACAATTTTTTTTCGGAGAAATTTTTTTTACACTGTTTACACTGAGTAACTGCCAGCTAGTGTGGATTAACCACACTAGGGACCACATGCTTAACGCGTGTTCCGAACCACGCCTTCGGTTGAAGGATTATTTTTTTTTTCGTTTTTGGCAACACCTAAGCCCGGATCGAACAGATTTGAATCACAACCCTAACGGTATGGAATTTGTCATTACTTTTTTTTACGTTTACACACACCTTAACTTAGCAGCTGGATAAGAGCCTGCTTGTTTCGTAGGAACGTTACTTTCATGATAAGCGTTGAAGAAAAATCCTATACAGAATTTTTCCACACCAGGGTTTGAACCCGGGTATTCTTGGTGGAAAGCCAGTACGTAACCACTCAGCTAACCCGTTACCCGTTTCCGGTGAGCCATCGGTGATTCTCCGGTAAACCATCGGTGATTCCCTTGTTAATCATCTGTAATACCCTGGTGAATGATCGGTGATTCCCCGTTGAATCATCTGTGATCCACTGGTGAATCATCGGCGATTCACTGATTAATCATCGGTGACTCACTGGTGATTCAATGGTGACTCATTGGCGATTTCCCTGTGAATCATCGGTGATTCCACTATGATTAGACAGTGAATCATCGGTGATTCCCCTGTGAATCATCGGTGATTCCCCCGTGAATCGGACGGATGGACGGACAGAAAGGGTGAATACATAAAGTAGCTATCGCTACTTAATGAAGTGACTTTTGGCACCTGCTACTAACGTTCTCTACATATATTTAATCCTGAATGTCATTTCGATGGGAAAATCTGGTGGTTTTGACCACCTGGTAATAAATGTTAATTTTGTGGTTTTAGTAAAAATTGTTGTGGGGAACTTGGGGAGTCGTGTTTCACTCACTCAACGTATTTACTATTGCCATTTTGATTGGACTTCACGCGAGATTAACGCTATTTCATAGCATTGAGCTCAGTGCCTATGGATAATTTGTCCTCACATACATTTATAATCATTTCTGTTTCAACATCTCAGTATAGTCGAAGAAGATATGACCGGAAAAAAGTCACTTGTGGAATATTGGATTTTATGCGACAAATACTCACACAGACACTTTTTTCATAGCGTTTCAAGTCAGATCACGTAAAAACAGTGTGGACAGATTGGAAATTTCTTACGACTGCAACAAAGTTTCTTTCAATAAGAATGAAATGAAAATGCAGTGATATGTGGTGTATATCAATAGTATCGTAAGGGGGTTAAGGTTATTGACTTATGAGAAGCTTAAAAATAAGCACGATTTAAGGCACAGCCAGACTTTGATTGTTGTGATTTATTTTTATTATATTCATTTTTCTTACATTCATTCCTTAGTCTCGTCTGAGCCAGACTTCCCTCTAATATGTAAAATATACAAAAAAAAAACTCCAGTCAAATAGAAATTATTTCGAAAAATTCTGTTTAGAGCATATAAATTCAATAACAAAAATTTTGATGTGGTTGACATGAACCGTGGGTAATTGGTTGAAATGGATTTCATATTTTTCCCTTTCATAGCATTATAATAATTGAACCCAGTCACGCAATCAATAACAAAATGTCTTTTTAGTTGCAAAAACATAATAACAGCGTTGAATAAACTCACACAACATTGAACTCCTCTTTTCCCCATAGGTCTCCACACCGAAATTGCTTTATATTGTATTATAGATGTGGAGATGTAAATCTACTTAACTTTGACTCAAACATTAGTTGCATTTAGATTGAATTTATTGATACAATTGAACGAAAAAACATACTGCAAACGAATAACGAACATTACAGCTATTAGCCTCGATTAAATTTCATTAAACACACCAGATACAGGTGAAATTGAGTGAATATAATTATGACAAATTACACAATAGGATTTAAGACGTATCGAAAGCAGGACAGAACTTGGCCTAGCGTCCGTCGTTACTTTGTGCTTTTCAGATAATTGCTAGCACCATGCCAGGGATAGGTAAACATGGTTTAGAAACTAAGTTTGTACATTCAGTACAAATTCATTGAAAATCTTGGACATATTTTCACTTCATTGCTCTTAAAACAACTGCAACCAACTTCGTTATAATAAGGTTACCATAACAGTAACTCAAGTGAAGTTGCTACGAACCGAGATAGTGCAGACATGACGATTATACTAGATTCGACACCAGCGCTGTGATGGCCAATCGTATTTTTCTATACCGCTCCGTAGCTACTTTCTGCTTTTCAGATAATTGCTAGCGCCACCAAAAGCGCTCAGAAAAGGAAGCATTCTAAGTTTTCAATAGGAGGCCCGATAGTACATTTTAAAGATTTGACATGGGAATTCGTCACAACTTTACTTAGGAAACTGGCCATCAGGGCACCCCTAGGTTTAAGACACAAATTGTGAACTTGCTTTTTCATAAAAATGAAAGAATTTGACATTCGCCATTGAAATTGAAAGCTCCGAAAGCTCTTTCTATTGTATTATGGAGCAAACGAGTTATGTAAAAGGTCTGTTGAGAAGGTTCATAGCTAAATTGCCTAATTTACCTATACATAATTGCCTAACGCTGATTCGCTTCCAGGACAGCTGCTGGAAGATTGTTTTGTTAGATCCAAATGTAAAAATGTGTTTGTGAAATTATGAAAATATGGGAAAGCTAAAACTTTTTTTTACTTTGTAAGGTGAAGTTGCACATATTGATGGCGCACGTTGTTACAGTTTTACTGAGAATCTCCAATACATTCAGCAATTCAGCAACTAGAATGATGGTGCATGAAACTACTGGATCTTGAATCCGAAGTACGCAGCCTTCAAAAAGCTGCAACAAGTGGAAGACTGCGTTTTCGGCTACGAAGCCTGGGATCAAAAAATGATGTAAGGCAATGTTAAAGCCAATAGCAAGTACTCCTTGGAAAAATAATTTTCAATTTGACACCAGGCTGCGTACTTTACCATGGTTCGACGGCACAGAGTAGGCAGCCTGGTGCCAAAAACTTAAGCATATCACTGCGACGGCATTGACGAATAATTCACACCAGGCTGCCTTTTTGAGCTATGCTCGTTTAAATGTAGAAGGCAGCGGCAGTCCGTGGCCAAGATTCCCCGGTCTTTTGTTATTGGCTGTAAAAAGCTGTTAGTGGAGTCTCTAAAATACAAAGATGAAAATTGGTGCGTTGTGAAGCATTCGTCAATGCCGTCATAGTGATATTCTTCATTTTTTGGCATCAGGCTGCCTTCTTTTTCATTGCTCAAGGTCACATAGAGGGCAGCGTAGTGCCAAATCAAAAAGTTTTGCGCCGTTATGTACTGGATACTAGATTCAAACTTCCCCCACTTGGCTACTGCAACATCACCTGAATTTTAAGCAATAGATCGTTTTTCTTGCAGTGAAATTGTCTTCGAAATAGGGAAAGGAAACCGGTATTTTAAAAACAGGTATAACTGGTATTGGCGAGATACTTGACCCTCGTTTCATTGCTTCAGTACCACCTTTGATACTGATATATTTGACATTACTTCTGAAACGTTGTTGCAACACATGAGAGAAATGTAAAGGGACTTCTCCTGCTCCTTTGGTTACCCTCCACATCACGTCACATTTTTTTCGACTTTTCATCGCAATTTTTTATAGCTCCTTGTAAGCCCCGAAAATTTCCAGACGTGATACAGACCAATAGAGGTTACCCACATGATCAGGAGAAGTCCTGTTAAGTTCCTCAACAGGCTACATTGGGGGTACATCCCTAAAAACTATTTTGTGGCTTAAATCCAAAGTTATTTGCAACGGATACCGAGGAAACAACTGAATAAAGTAGTTGCTGAGATGGCGGCATTGAATTGTCAGAGGTTTTGACATACCTGCCTATAGAGCAATGTGAAATTTTCGCGAGAAATTGGATTAATCGAAAAGGTAGGAATCAAGAAATTACTAACAAGGAAGAGCTAAGGATGGACATGACGATTGATTTAGCCGAATACGACTACGACGACGAAATTGTTTCGCCTAAACCGCCTAAGCTTTCTGAGACCGTGAGGCCACTGATTGATAAAGTTCGTCGAATCCTTGAGACTTTTAGCAAATCACCGAATTAAAATGAAATCCTCCAGGTATATGTGATGAATGAAGTCAAAAAAGAGTATGTCCTGCTAGTAGACTCAAAAACACGTTGGAGCAGTTTAGTGGCCATGTTAGACGTTTTGCCGATTGTGCCTTAGATGTCGTCAGCCACAAATGTTGCATTGACGAACATGAAAGTGAGCTTTTGGACGAAATTGTTAGTTCGCTGGAACCGACTCATGCAGCTGTCGAAGCTCTTTGTCGGAGGGACGCTAATCTCACATCAGCAGGCGCTACGATGATTTTCATCTTGTGAAAGTTGAAGGATGAAAACAGCTCCTTATCCATCCATGGGGTTGCACGACCGACGGTATGTATCGAAGAAAGAAGAATACTAGATATAAGCGTCTTCCAATTCCTTCACTCAATAACGAGCCAGTGATAGTGATTTAGACAGAAGCTTCTCAGCTGACATATCTGAAATCTTTGACGCTCTTTCGGAGGCTGTAGTAGAGACGTTCATCAGGGATTAGGATAAACAACTTTTTTTGCTATTCCATTCAGCCTGTGCTTACTTAGGCATTGACTCTATCGTTTCAAAAGAATGAGGCCATTATTAAGTAGCGATAGCTACTTTATGTTTTCACCCTTCCTGTCCATCTGTCCGTTCGTGTGTGAACCCTCCATCGGCGAATCATCGAGGAATCGCTGATTATTCACCGGGGAATCACCGATGATTCACCGGGTAATCAAAGATGATTCACCGATGATTCACCGGGGAATCACCGATGATTAAGACGGAAATCACTGATAATTAACCGGGGAATCACCGATGATTCACAGGGTAATCGACGATGATTCACCGGTGAATCACCGATGATTCACCGGGAAATCACCGATGATTCACTGGGAAATCACCGATGATTCACCGGGAAATCACCGATGGCTCACCGGAGAATCACCGATGATTCACCGATGATTCACCGATGATTTCACCGGAGAATCATTGATGATACACCGAGGAATCAAAGATGATTCCGCGGTGAATCATCGTTGATTCAGCTGTGAACCATCGGTGATTGCGCTGTGAACCATCTTCATTGATTCAGCTGTGAATCATCGGTTTCTCCGCTGTGAATCATCGGTGGTTGTGCTGTGAATCATCAATGATTCCGCTGTGAATCATTGGTGATTTCGCTGTGAATCATTGGTGATTCCGCTGTGAATCATCGGTGATTGCGCTGTGAACCATCATCATTGATTCAGCTGTGAATCATTGATTTCACTGTGAAACATTGGTGATTCCTCGGTGAATCATCGGTGATTCCCCTGTGGTTCAGTGGCGAATCGTCTGTAAATCATCGGTGATTCTCCGGTGAACTATCTTTGATTCACCAATGAATCACCGATGATTTAGGTTCAAAATTAACTTCTTTGACTACGCTCTATCGCTACTTAGCTACAGCCATGACAATAGTTTTTTTTAAGGCTGATGTACAACTAATTATTACTTATACAACCCTCAAGTGATAAATGTAAACGAGCGTTCTCTTCCAGCGGCTATTTTGCGAACAAAATTCGGCCGAAATTAGGAGATGATACACTTGGCCACTTAGTTCACTATCGTCTTATTTTCAAACAAAATAAATTAACGTAATGTAACTTACGTTTCGGATTAATCAAAAAAACTGTTGAAGTATTTTCATTCTAATTTTTTTCTGTATTAAAACCCGGTATTGGGGTGCCAAGTATTGCCGAAAACCGGTATCGTTCCCTACTTCGAAGTGCCTATTTGTACGTTTTTTTCTTATCACAATTTTTCTAGCGATAGCACGCCGCTAGCCTCGTAATGGTAACAGCGCCGCGTCGTTTTTTGCACTAAATTAACTTAACATACATACAAAAAAACATTTTGGAGAGAACAATATTTGTTAAGAACCTCTGGCTGTGAACACTTTCAACTCATTTTTTAAGTGTGAGGCCAAAAAGGCAACAAGCGGGGTATTCCACAAGTTGATGGCGTACATTGTTACAGTTTTTCTGAAAATCTCCGAAACATCTAACAATAAAAGTTCGTTCATGCAGTAGATTGGTCTTTCCTCTACTGCATGGATGCACTGGATTTTGAATTTGAAGTACGCAGCCTTCAGGAAGTTGCAACATGTGGAAGACTGCATTTTCGGCTATGAAGCCTGGGATCGAAAAATGATGTTAGGAAATGTTAGAGCCAATAGCGAGTACTTTATGGTAAAATGATTGTCAATTTTACACCAGGCTGCGTACTTTTCCCTAATTCAAGGTCAATATGAAGGCAGCCTGGTGTAAAAAATTGAAGCATATTACTATGACGCCATTAACGAATGCTTTACAACGCACCAATTTTCAAATTGACACCAGGCTGCGTTCTTGCGCTATGTTTGTTTAAATGTAGATGACAGCGGCAGCCTGGTGTCAAGTTGAAATACAGTGAGTTGTATTATGTCAGTCACGGTGATAGACTTCAATTTTTGACACCAGGCTGCCTTCTTTTTCGTAATTCAAGGTCACATAGATGGCAGCATGGTACACTATTTATACATATTATACATATAATTGAAAAATATTGCGCCGTAAAGTACCGACTACTAGATTCAAATTGCCCATACATCATTTTTTGACATTAATCTGCCTTCCCGAACTTGGCTACTGCAACACCAAAGACAAATAAAAGAAACAAAAATATCTTCTAATTGTCTTAATGTGAAAAAGTTGCCTTTTTTGCCTCACACTCAAAAAATGAGTTGAAAGTGTTCTCAGCCAGAGTTCGTAACAAATGTTGTTCTTCGTAAACAATCATCGAACACACTTCGCTTGAAAAATGTACTTTTCCGCACGAGCGTATAAATCAATAATTTAAATGCAAGAGGAAAAATCGAGAAAATTGATGAAGAAACAATTTGTTGAATAATAAAACCGAATGCATAGCACAGAACCCAAAGTAACTATCTGGAAAACTACCGGTAATTGGTTGATGTATTGCTGTACCGTTAACAACAATTCAACAAAAGACTAATAAAAGAAGTTAATGTGCTTTGCATAAATATCATGTAAAACAATACTTAGTCGAAAGGAAATTTAACGGAAGCACGAGGTATAATCAAAATGTAACCACAGCCCTCCTGTTTATGAAAGGTTGATGACAGAGTTGAGATATAATTATGTTACATAATAGTATTTTAATTCTGCTGATTATAGACGTCCTGATGCTGTAGTCGTTGATTAGATCACATGAATTGATACAACATAAGCAGAAAATTTATTTAAGAAGCTTTTAGGGAGCACATTTTCTCGTTTAATTTTGGAAAATTTGATAAATAAAATTGCAGTATGTCCAGAACTACTTCATTTAGAAGCTTCAATTAGACAAGGGGTTGTCTCTGAGCAACTTATATACAAAATCGATTAACTATTTCACTTTAAACAGTTATAGCCACAGCAAGGTTTCGTTCGATTTTTGGCTAAAGGGATCATTAATCGCATCGCGTAAGGTTTGTGTGAAAGCTCAACTTGATAGAACAAAAAAATTCGCATCGCGTCCAATATAATGATCCCTTAACAAACAGACACCAAAATTTACTCAATGTGTTTGAGAGAAAAGTGTTACGCAAAATGTCTGGTGCCATCCAACGTCTAGAGAGCAAGGAACAACAGGGACTTGAGCGAGCTATTTGGCTGTGAAACTATCGTATGCGCTATCAAATCACCCAGACTTAGATGGGTTGGACATGGACAACGATAGAGCAGTAAAAAGAACGCTAACAACAAACTGTGAAATGATTGTAACTAGAACTAGAGGTAGGCCACGCAAAAGACGGATCGAAAACGTTGAAGAAGATGTCAAAAAGCCGCATATCAATGCTCGGAAGAGAGTAGCCGAGTAGCAATGGCAAAGCTAAAACTCAACTATCGCGCCCTTCTAGTAGTCTCATATAAAAAAAATCACTTGTGCATCATTATTACATCACTTTGACAACACTAGCCAACATCATAGCACAACCCGATTGACACAGAGGTTTTGGTCTCTTAACTTAACGTTGGAGAGTCTGTTGTTGATATAAAATGTAATATTGTAACGAATTTCAATGCTGTAATGAAATTACATTGAATCATTGATCCTCACAATAGGCTTTTGTTCTTCATTTTAGAAGTGAAACTTCATCTTCGATTTTAGTTTCTCGAAATAACTTGATTCGCAAAACTTTGTTGAAGTTGTTGTTACTACATTCAAATCAAGACCGAATATTTACATGCTGTCATTGTCATTTTCGCGTTGAAGTTTTGCTATTTTGAGTATTTATTCATAACATAAGTTTTACCTCCAATAATTATTCAAGTTGAGAAGGAACTTATCAGAATTTCAAGGATAGTAGTCATATATGTGGTAAAGTTATATCAAATCAACGATGCGATTCTATTACATTCCAAATTTCAACGTATACCATCAATACCAAACGGTTTTCTTTCAACAAATATGGCTGCCATTTTACAAATAAATATGAATTTACAATTTAGACATCAAATAACCATCCATAAATGGTTTCGTAAAACTTCACTAATGGCAATTTACCTTTGCCTCTACTAACTTATGGTATTTAATATCAAATAGCCAAATTATTATTAAATTTTACTTAAATTAATGAACATGTGTTTGATGGTCGGACTTTAGGAAATCATAAATTCATGTGCTTTTAATGGTATTTTATTAGAATGTGAGGGTAAAGAGTTCATTCTGATCAAAATTCGGTCTATTTCAACTGCCAAAATGACGTTTTAAACGTCAAAGCTATGAGGTAAAGGAGTATAGTTAGAGAAATGGTCCAACATATGTCATTAATGCTAATATATTTGATCAAAAAAGAATCTCAAAGCCAATGAAAAATCTAGTTTCGCTCATAGTTACATCTCATAGATGGCACTGGGTTTGCCGCACAGCTTACCACTTTCGCAGTAAAACTTTCCGGTAATAAGGATCTCAAAAAGTAGAACCACAAACAGCGAAACTAGTAAATAATGATCTAGCCTCTAACCCGATTTTCATAAATTTTTTTTTGTTTGAAAGATCTGGGCATGGTTGACAATTTATGGAAGAAACATTTTTGGATTTGAGTCCTTGGACTTAGCTAAGGCACTAAAAACGAGTCTCTGCTAAGGCTAAATGTGTTTTTTGTACATAACTTGAGTAAATCTTTTCCGATTTTCATTGTATCATTGTTTTTTCAATCGACAGGTCTATGAAAGCCCTACTATTTGTAGAAGAAACTTTTTGAGATTGGGCCCTAGGATATAGCTAGGGCACTGAAAACGAATCTCTGCTAGCGCTCTACATGTTTTTCGTACTTAACTCGAGTAAATCTCTTCCGTTTTTCAAATTTTGTTTGATCGAAAGGTCTAGGACTGTCTCCCTTTTTATAGCTGAAGATTTTTTTATTAGAAACCCTTGGACTCAGTCAGGAACCTAAAACTAAATTTCTACTAGGGCCCAACGTGATTGCTTACATAAATTGGATAAATCCTAACTGATTTTATTGAAAACAAATTTGGACCCGTTGCCTGTGCTTAGGGCTGAAGTGGGCCTCAAGTCTGTTCTAAGGTTGGCCCTAACAAAAAGAAATTGTTTTGCTATGTTGCAAAGCCAATTGAGGTAAACATTTTGTAAATGGAAATATGTGTTCGAGGCATTTCCTTATGGCCCTAGGTCGGTCCTAAGGTCTGCCCTAGACAAAAAAATGGTTATTCACTAAGTTGTAGAGAAAATGGAGGGAAATATTTTTGTCCATGTAAGTATTTGTCCGAGGCCTCTTCTGAAAACCCTAGGTCAATCCTAAATTCGGCCCTAGACAAAAATGGTTTTTTGCTATGTAGTAGAAAAAATTGAGATGACAAAAATCTATTTGGGGGTCAATTTTGTAATTTCGGAAGGCTGTTTGACACCGTTTCTTCGGATGGGTTTTTCAATATTGCCCTCTCGGCAATTTCCAATACTATTTAATGTGGGCGTCATTTCATACACTTCAGAGGTAAGGCAACATTTACTTAGATACAGGCGCGCCGACTTTTGTTTTGAGTGTTGGGTGCTGAAGACATCAACGTCAAAGAATAAGAAAGAAAGTAGTAGGGGAGGGGGGGTTGTGAGATGACACGTATGGAGAAAGATATAAGTTTAAGTTTCATGACATAGGATTAGGAACAGGAGGAATTATGCCGCCTTATCGTGAAGGGGTCAGTGGAAGCGACTGAAAATGGATAGATCAGGCTAGCCTTAAACATCCACTTAACCCTGAGGTTGAAGCACTTTTTTGCTTCTGTTAAATTCACTTATCGTGAAACGTTCTACGACAAGGTAAGAGCGAAGAAAAGCGCTGTTTGTTGTGTTTTTACTCTCTAGTGTTTTAGCGATGAAACGTCCTGCTTTAGAACGCAACGTTTGACCGACTTTGTCAGTGTTTTACTATTTCAGGCTTTTATTTTGCTTAGAGCTGTGGAGGCTTAGAATTAGAAATTGATTGTTTCGCTCGAACGGGCTTTTGTTGATTTGTAACCCGCCCACGTCATTTACGCTCGTTGGCGGAGAATGGACGGTTCAGACTTTCGACGTTGGTTTGATGAACCGAAGTCGAGACAAAGTTAAGAACGATTCGGGAGCGGTTCTTCATGCTTTTCTCCAACCGTGCTTTATCTGCGTCTCTATTGAGGACTTTCGATTATGGTCTACCGAACCGAAGTTCAGTCAATGTCGATCGCCAAGTGAGAACGATGCTCTTCACTTCTGTTAATCGCGGATAGCGGTTAGAACCTTAGAAAGCCCCGTGGGAGTTCTTCCAAGAAAAGTAATTCTCAAAACTTACGGATTTATTACAATGGCTTCCAATTCCTATTGGAATCTAACAGAAAAATGTATATTTGCATAACTTTATAGTGACAGCTAATTTGTTAATTTGGAAACGAAAGAAAAAGCTCAGCCGTGAACCAACAAATTTTGAAAAGTTTCAGCCGAGATTTTGTTGGGTGCTATGCACCCAACAGATTTGGTTGTTGGGTGCTTTAGCACCCAACGCCACCTAGAAGTCGGCGCGCCTGCTCAGATACGTTCAAATCTTTTTGCCACATCTATTGTGTTTGCCACATCTACTCTAATACGTGCGGGTCATATATGTAAAGTTTTAATTTTGAGCTTTTGGTCTCAGCCAGGGCCCTAAAACTGAATCTGTACTAAGGCCCAAAGTATTTTTTCTACATAAATCGGGTAAGTCTCATCCGATTTTCAAAAACCTTTTTTTTCTGAAAGACAATCAGAAAATTTTTTACAAGAATGAATTTGGGCGAAATCGGTCGAAAACTTTCGAAGTTATGGTCGAAAAAGTGGTAAAAAACGTGGTTTTTTGAAGGTTCGTGGAACTTTTTCACTGATATCTCAGCGAAATTTGAACGGAAATCGCTCTTCAAGGATTTGAATGAAAGATGTGAACATCAGAAAATCGCGATGATTAAATTAGTGAAAATCTGCTGAGTGGTTCAGGCTGTAGAGTCATCAGTGTGGACCCAACTCACGGTACGCGACCATGTACGATATTTATTATTTTTTCGTGAATATTTCTTTAATTATGAGGTTTTTTTACGGTTTTGCAGAGAAAAAAGATGAGAAAACTTTTGTTCATAGAAGTATGGATCAGTGGCCTCTCCTAAATGCTCTAGGTCGGTTCAAAAATCGGACCCAGTACATTTTTTTTTAATTTTGTGATTTTTTGAAGGATTTAGAGAGCCTTGTGCGAATCTTCGAATCTTTTTGCAATATCTATTCCGTTTGTCACATCTATTCTGATGCGTACGGGTCCGCTGCATATGTTTTTTCTAAGTATTTGACGTTTAAAACGTCATTTTGACAGTTGGAATCCGCTGTCATATATACCACTGTTTCGTGTCACATACAAACTCTCTCAGACATCCAGTTGTGCTTCAATATAAATATGTTTGAGTAAATGTAGGTATGTACTTTACAATTCCCTACATCGAAAAAGCTAGTCAAACTCTCTATTTATATATTTGCCGAAGTCCCAGTCAACGTGCACTTACGAGGATTTTCACTTTCGTCGTCGTCGTGGAAAAGATTCATCCCCTTTTGACTGTGTAACTACCGTCTCACAGAATTTTTGGGAAGCTTGCATTGCAATTGCAATAGAAGCGCAAAGATTCTACGAGCTCTTTACAATTAACAATAAAGAGCGATCTTTTCTCTCTTTTATCGCAAGGTTTTTATGATTTGCAAAGTAGATATATCAAACGTTCAGTCGTCATATGCTAATCAATTTGTGTTACATGAAAATGATTTTTTTTTTTTGACATTTAGTAAACTTTTTTTTAAGATGACAATTCTTACCAGTTCAATACGTTAACTTGCTAAAATCGTAATGACAGAATGTTTCGTGTAAATCATGGAGCAGATTAGTTAGACTTCATGGATATAAAGGCTGGGGTACCCCAAGGCAGTGTATTGGGACCGATCTTATACCTCTTATTCACCAGCGACCTAGCACAAACACCAAACGTCATGTCGGTAACTTTTTCACATGACACAGCGAATTGAGCCAGAGCTAAAAGTGATGTTCAAGCAACAACCCTGCTACAAATATCCAATGTCAAGGTTGAGAACTGGACCAAAAAGTGGGGCATAAAGCTCAACGACCAAAAAGCTGTTCACGTGAATTTTACGAACAAACGGATTCTAAACCCGAAGCGACTAAAGATGAATGGAAACCTCATCCCACACAAAAACTCGGCGACATACCTTGGGATGCACGTCGATGCAAAAAATAAGTGGATCGAACACATAAACGCCAAAATCACCGAACTGAACCTTCGCTTTAGAGAATTATATTGGATTCTAAATCACAAACCAAGATCCTCAATATACAACAAACTTCTGATCTACAATCAAATCATGAAACCTATTTGGATGTATGGAATTTAATCGTGGGGATGCGCTAGTAATTGTCATATTATGAAAGTGCAACGATTCCAGAATAAAGTTTTAAGAACTATCACCAATGCCCCCTGGTACATACGAGATACAAATATTCATCGTGACCTTGGCGTTCCTATGGTTCCTGAAGTCATCAGAATGATTGCTACGAAACACGAAAAGAGGCTCATACAGCTTGAAAATCCCGAGGCACATCGCTTATTGGACACCGATCAGAACAAAAGACGGCTCAAAAGGACCAAGCCACACGAACTCGTCAATAATCAGGAGCAGAGCCTAAAATAAGGATTTTGGACTGAGGTGCACGTTTCACTAAAGGGCGCATAGTACAAACAGAAAAGGCGTATATTTAGAAAAAAAAACTTGCGAATCACATCACATCAAACATTACACCGAGGTTTCTGATATTACGAGTTAATTATTTCGAAACGGTAGGGTTACAATTGATTGCGATATAAAACACTGTGAGAAGAGACAAAAAGTTTATAGGCTCGATAGAATCGAGAAATTCATCAGACTGCGTCAACAAACATTCACTCAGTGAATTTACTGTTTCTACAGCGTTACAACTAGCAATGATTATCATTGTCAACTAATGATATCGGAACAGTAGAATGGCCGTCGATTCCACTATGTGAAACTGTTAGGCAGAACAATAGTAAATTTTCAAACTCAAACGAATAAAAAACCTTCAACATACCTTCTTTGTCTTTTGACCTTTGGGGCTTCTTTTGCGTCATTATTGCAATTGTCAATTAATATCGGAACTTCCCAGTATCCAATTCGACTTTTCACGATTTCCCGGTATCCGCAAAATTACACTAAATTTCCCACTGACGAAATCAATTTTCCCGCTGATAGAAATTTTGATCGATAGAAAGACAAGTCGCGAGCGGAGCGAGCGAATTTTTTTCGAATTTCTTTCAACGCTCAAATATTTATAAAGAAAAGATTTTAGGGAGAGGAATTTTTTTAGAACTTCACCACATTCCAAATTGTTAAAATATTGATAAAATCTTATAAAGAGGAAGCCAGTCGAAATAACTATAAATTTTCTAAACAAAAGTTTTAAATTGTGAGCCTTCCGAGTCAATTTTTCTGTTACGCTCCCCACCTTGGTTTTTTAAATAAGTTAAACCATTAACTTTAACGCTGCCGCAAGCGAAATTTTCAAAATTAGGGTAATACAGGGTAAAGTTTAGCACTACATCACCGCAGGCGTAATTTTTTGATTTTGTAGGTCTTTAGTGAGTAAAGCATAGCGCCACGAAAGAAAGTTACTAATATCACTTCTCTTGTTCTTTGAACTTGCGAAAGTAAATTGTAATCAGATCGCATCAATGGTTGTCAAGTTTATATTGTCAAAATTGTAGAATGTGATGATATAATAACTATCAAAGCAGCAAAAAGTGCCGCGCAGCGAAACTTTTACAATATACTGCTCGCATAACAGGAAAATATCACTCGTCAGTTGATTTATAGCTGGTTCCATTAAGATCCCAGGAGGGGCTCAGAGACTTCCAGGAGGGGCTAAGCCCCTTCTGCCCCCCCCCCTAGATACGGGTCTGCTCATTTATCATTCAATTGATCAAACGGAAATATTGACTGTCTCACCATTTTCTCAAGTAAAATCCCCCTCGGCACGCGAGAATTGTAGGGGCACCTCATTGGTTCTTCATAATTAAACATTAAATTCAGCACCGCAGGCGAAATTTTTTAAATAGTCTTTGTGTGCAAGGTTTTGAGTTTTTTAAGTAAGGGACCATTCCAATAGTGCGCACCCTTTTTAAGGGGAGGGACACGAAAAAAGATTTCACAGAACAAAATAAAAGACGTGGAGCACCGAAAGGGCGTTGGAGCACCTCAGTGGGGCGGCTGGTGCACTTTTCCCCCTGCGATATATGTTATTTTAGGCTCTGATCAGGAGTAGTTACCCACTATCCCACAACACTCAACCACAGACAAAGTGCAAAGACTATTAATCGACTCTTTGTGAAATTATAAAACAAAAACTAATTCAGATGTAAATTAATGGTTGGCCATGGGATAGTTGACTGATTAGCGGACCGCTAATTGTTACTAGCGAAGTGACTGATAAAATAGCTGAGCTACTAGCGCATCGCCTTAAATTAACACAGACCTGACTTTAGGTTGGGTGGTGAGACTATTAATGTCGACAACTTATGCCTTCCTTTCAATTAGCAAAATGATGATGAATCTCATGCAGAAGAAAAATAATTCTCGTTTCTTTGGACCAATATGTTGATGTCACCTAAAAGCTTTAATTGTGGCGGTAAAATATTGATCGGTGTTTAACACTCAATTCTCACCTTGTTACCCCACAAGCTTTAACACACGCTTCGTCAAATTCAATAAAAATATGATACTTCAACACAAATTCTTTAACTGTATGCAGACTAAACCGTCTGTACTCTGCGGAATCCAAAAACGAAACGACCTTCTTCGCTCAACATTCTCGTGTGTGTCAAATGACATTTCATAACTAAACAATCTGAGTGGCATCTCGTTACTCGGCGTATCACCAGCTAGTCTCCAAAGCTATTCACCGGTTATTTCAAATTCTAACTTAGGGACTATGTTAAGTTTTTACATAAAAAAAAAACAGATAGAAATCGGCGTTACAGTTTACAAGTTACTAGCGTCGATAGTTACGAGCGTCGCTATCCCAAGCTTGTTTCGTGATTTTTTTCGATTTTTCGCATTGAGCACCCACCAATTCGCTTCAGATCTCGTCCGGCCCATATAAACTTTTTCTCAGGGGACCATTTAGCATCGATTTCCGAGGTGAGCCCCAAACATTTCGGCAACTTAATTTTCCCATACGATTTTGGATCCCTCTAATGTCATGAACTTAATTTTGAGGTGAATTTCGTTATTTGTTTCAAGTGAGCTTTTAAACCCAAACGATGCCACAATTTCGGTATTTTTTGTTTCATTTCAAGACTTCTTTGACACAAAACATTTTAATCTATTCCCCATGTTTACCACGGACGTTTGTTTGTACTATCGTCCATTCATTCATGCCGAAATGCATCCGCAATAAATATTTGAAGTGCAAAACCAAATGCAATAATGAATTTATCATTTTCGATTTGAACGGTTGTACGGTTATCGTTCAAACATTTAAATAAACAATCATTTCGAAAAATATGTTTCTAACAAAACGTTTTGAAGTCTAGAAATTTACCCATCGCCAGAATCTCCGTTCGGGATTTATTTTCATTGCCTTGAATATACTTCATTTACTTTATTTATGTAGTTTACAAATGCGTTCCGTAGACGCTAGAGATTCGGTATTAGATATGTGTTTTATTTGAAAGCTTAAAAGATTTACATGCAACTATAGCACTTTCATACTGAATTAAATAGGATTTAAGTAAGAATCGTTGTGGTTTATTTAACACTATATTTCGTTCGATGTGTTGGTAATGCAAAATATAAATAACGGGAGTTTATTTTGATCGTATTGAACGGTGTAACTACATTTTTGCAATTCGATTTTCCTATATAATTTCTATAAATTTTATAATCACAATGTATGAGCGAACGTCAATAGCAACTACAACTATATGACCAAGTTACTGAAAAATGTAATAGCTGTCGCCTATATACTGTTGATTGAGGAAAATGTGAAAATATCGACTTACGTTCTGTTCACTTCACTACTAGATGTGATTTAAAAAAGCTGTCAATAACGATTTACCTGAAATGAAAAGGAAATATTCATTAAATTATTTACAGAGTCGTTAATATATCATTTCAACTTAGTGGGGTGTATCGAATGGTATTATTGCCATTTTTGCGGCAGATATAATTGTTATAACTTTAATATTGTACGTGCAAAGTTTGAGAGTGAATTCGCGAATTCTTCAACCACGTTGTTTGAAGCTCAAATAGATCATTACTTCGATTCTCGTAAACTTGGTGTCAATCGAATCTGTGGACTATCTTGAGAAAATCGTTAGAGGAAATTTTTTTTTAAATTTTGTTCGGCCGGCAGATGTGGTCAAAAGTACCTCTGCACCGGGATCGCTAAAAACGTGTTTCTTCAATATCTTTCCAAAGACTGAAATTCAAACAATCATGCCCGCAGCGGTAGACGGTTTTTTACACACTAGTGCGAAGAAGGTTTTTTACGCACTACTGGAATTGAATTTTTATATTAAAAGAAAATCTCGTTTTTGTCGTTGAATTGCAAAAAACGTTGTTTGATACACGTTACGTATGCTGGTAGTTTAACGCACACGATGTGTTGCCGAACTCGTCTTCGGCTCGTATCGGCAATCTCACATCTAGTGCGTTAAACTACCTTCATAGGTAACTTGTATAAAAAAACATAACCAAAGACCCGTACGTATCAGAATAGATGTGGCAAAGAGACTCGAATGTATCTAAATATACAAATAAGCAAATATCCAAAGTTTTCTATTCTATTATAACTGTAAGAATTTCAAAAATCCATAGAAATTACCCAAGGTAATGTCAAAGGCCCTACCGAAGCGCGTCTCACACCATTCAAATCTAGACAATCTTATATCCAGGGACTAAGTCTTTTTCCCTAAAACCCAGAAACACGTGTTATCCAAAATTTTATTGTCTACAACTTTGTCCTTGGAAGCAGCTTTCTACCTCTCATAGTTCTGGAGATCTGGGTCATCCTGCTCAATTATGGAAGAGGCCATATACCAGGATTGGAGCATATTTCCCCAGAACCCTGAAACACGTGTTCGCTTATATTTAATTCTCTACAACTTTGCCTTTGACAGTAAATCTTCATATTGCATAGTTAAGGAAATATAGACGAAAAACTGTTTTCGTATATGGCCAAGAATCTCAATTTCGTCCATTCCATTGGTCCCAGTGCCCAGACCCCTTTACCGATTCCCACAAAGAATTTTTCCCAGTTTTGTGACATCAAATGCTTTCATTTGACACCAAAATGAGGAATTTCCGTGCTATACTTGCTGAGATATTTGCGAAAAAACTTCACCGACCTTCGAACCACTTGATCGATTTTGCTCACCTTTGAACTTGAATCATGGTAGGCATGTACCTTTCAGGGAAAAAAAGGTTTAGGCTGATCGGTTGAGCCGTTTGGAAAAAAAAGTGGAGACGGACAGACGGACGGACATTTTTTTATTGCTGATTTAGACGATAATAGATGCATCCCCCCAACTCCCACCTCGACCTACCCCATGTTACAATAAAATTGTTTGTAATAAACGTATAGGACCTTTGTACTTCGTACGGGTCCAATTACTATTTTCTGTGCGTCATGGATTGTTCTCATTATTATGAAAACTTTTTTTCTGATCTGTCGGTTTATATCTATCTATCTATCATGGGCGCGCGGTAGCAATGCGCCCGTGACGCAAGTCCCCATACGAACAAAAAATTCGGAAAAATTTTTTTCGTAGACTTCAGAACCATATATACAGCTAAGTTTTGACTTCCCCCCCTTGCGAATATTTTTCCTGGATTTTACGGAAAATTCTAAGGCGAAATGTCTTTTCACTCATTAAAATCGGTCCAGTGGATTCGGAGATATGACCTTTAGAAAATCGTCATTTTCCATACAAAATGTGCACTTTCATAGAAACCAAAGTTAATGGAAATATCCTCCTACGTTAGTTACTTAGTTAGTTACTTAGTTCCAGAGCCATTTGTATGAAAACCAACTTTTTTGGAGTTTTCTCGAAAACGGCTCGATATCTTTTCTTGAAATTTTGCAGGGGGGTCCGGCATTTGTGACGCATTTTTTTAATCAAAAATGAAAACATTCCAAAAGAATTTTTGCGTTTCAAAGCTTTAAGCGTCACCCCAAATTGATATCAGTTGTTTTGGAAGGAGGAAGAAGGACTTGCGTCACATTTCCCTTTTAAAAGGGTTTTTGTTGTGATGTTTTATCTATTAATAATTTTTGATCACGAAAACCAGTCAGCCAATCTTGCTGAAATTTTCACTGAACGTCAGTCTCGGAAAAATTCTGGAAAAGCCGTGACATGTGGAAAAGTGGTCAAGTTTGAGGGTTTTTCAGGTAATGCTCGGAGTTTCCGAATTTTATCTCCGGAGTGACAATAGCTAGAGAGTTGGTTTCTTCGAACCGATTCACTATGGCTATAATGTTTCGAAAATTTTCCAAAATTATTATCTCGTAAATTGTTGGAAATTTTGGAAAACAATGTTCTACAAAGTTGTGGAGAATATATTACTGCATATTGAGCCCAACTCGAATTTCAAAATGGTGGCTTCCTCGACCGGAAGTGTCTTGTAACTTCTGATATATACGACATACACTCAAACTCTCTTCACTTAAGTCTCGGAATGTGTTTCCGCTTAATTTTGTGATATTGCAAAATACAAAATGTCCGCCAACTAAACCGGAAGTGGCTTGTAACTTCTGATTAACAAGACATACAGTCAAACTCTCTTCACTAAAGTCTAGGAATGTGTTTCCGCTTAATTTTGGGATTTTGCAAATTACAAAATGGCCACCACCTAAGCCGGAAGTGTTTTTCGAAGAAAAGTTTTTTTTGAAAAAATTTTTTTTTCGGAGAATTTTTTTTGGAGAATTATTAATTATTCCGCTGGTGGGTCCAGAAAATTGAAACTTTGAACACAAAATTCCATTCAAACAAACTTTTGCATATTATCAGCGATAGCGTCACCTCAAGCGATATAATTTATTTTGGAAGCGGACTTACAGACTACGTCACAATTTAGGGGCCGTTCATAAAGGCTGTCACGCCAAAATCGGCTTTTTTCGTACCCCACCCCTCCCCCCCTGGTGTGACGTCACGCTAACTTACCAATTAGCATGACACTCAAATTTCAAGAAGTATTAGCACTAAATGTGAATGAGTATGTTACAGTACGTTGCATGACAGAAGAACAAAAGTTAACAGAATAGAACCATTTTCGAAAATTCGCCGTATCTTACGGTAACAGAGTTTCACAGTTGTGTGGGTCAGTTGTTGTTCTCCCGACTGAGCTACATAGCTGTTTTTTAGACCCGTATGAAGTAAGTGTCTACAGTATTTGTCACTACGTTCGTAACATTGGGTTCTAAAAAACGAAATCTGCAAAAAATCTCCTATTTTTCGGCCAAATCTGAACCAACCTTGATATCCGTCGTATTGAATTTGAGAGATTGGGTCTTTCGATCATGATTTTGCAATCACTGTTCTTTTGACACGAATCGTACGGGTCTAGCGTAAGCTCTACGCTTGATTGTGTGATTAAGTGACTCCTTTCATTGTTGCGCCTCGCCCGACCCGAATTCGGCGTTCGAAGCTTATGACGTACGGGTGCAACTACTTTTATTGTAGTTAGCGTGACGTCACGCAGCTCTCGAACACCCCCTCCCCCCTGTCACGCTCTGTCACGGATGTCCTAGACCCCCCTCCTCCCCTCGGCGTGACATCCTTTATGAACGGTCCCTTACTTTTAAGAATCAGGGTGTCTATCGGAACGTTTCAAAGCTGGATTGACGAATATACTCAACAAATCAATGGAGGTCGATGGGATAAAGGATACGCGAGACAGGCCAAGGCGTGTGTCCTATTGAGCAAAAGAAGCTCTATCTCTAAATAAGCGGGACTTGAAACCAATTGTAGGGGTTCTAACCTACATTGTCAACTTAGTTATGGAAATCACCGATAACCCGAATTTTGGCCAATGCGGCGATACTGAAACTGCTGAGAACTTTCTTTATACATCATGAAGAAAACCAAATATTTGGCCTCATACGTTGTCAAGTATGACCACATGAAGCGTATATCTCGTAAGCTAGCGCTGATAGAGTACTTTAATCTACTAAGGGGCTATTGTAACGTGGTTTTTTATTTACTATGGAATTTCTGTGAAGCCCTAACATTAGTACCTAAGTCAGTTTTTGAATAACCCGGTGAGTTAGTTTGGAGACATTCGGTGATGAAATTGAACATAGATGGAACTACGGACGAGTGAAACGTTGGAAATGATGTTTTTGCGAAGACGTGTTTGTTATAACGACTTGCGAACGTCGTGAGTTGTTCGTTTCGGCACTTCAACAAGTGAAGACCTATAATAAGTGGTATAATAAGTGGTAAGCGGTAATAAGTGGTAAACGAGGTAAGTCGTGTATTGTGTGATCGTGAAACTTCACTCAAACCGATGGAACATAGCTTTTAGGTATTACCTTTGGGAATTGTAATACTATTGTTGTTCTAGATGATCTAAAAATTAAGGAAAGCAGAGCCAGGAAGATAAAAATTAGACAATTTATTTCATGATAATTTAAGTACGAACAAGCGATTGGAGGTCATCCATTGTGTTCAAAGGAACGCCTCATCACCCAACATAAATTGAGGTTACTTGTTTAAGGGGATGCGCATATTAGCATTTTCATGATTTTGGTTTGTTTAATTAAATCATAGAGATTTGTTGGAAAATTGATTTTTATTGGAAGTTTTGATTTCGAGTATTAATAATTCGTTACACTATGAATGCGCGTAATGTCTCTTTCTACTATTCTTAAGTAATATAAATTATTCGTGGGTAAGCACAACAGGCCCTCTGGCGGCGTAAGAGTAGGAAACACCCGCGAAATCTAATCTAGTCTGCTCTTAACGCCAGGATTTTTTACTCGAAATTGGTTACAAGCAAGTTCTGTGCTCCTATTGATATCTTTCATGTTGAAATTGTCAGCACAAAGCAATATTGCGAGATTAACAGTGGGTCTATTTTGTCGATTGAGAACTTACAAACTTTTCAAATGGGGTTTTGGGCTTAGTACGGAAGTTTTCCATCCTAGTTGATATTCCGAGCCTCCCGCCTAAAATTTTTGAAAACCGAAACCGGCTGAACCTTTTTTTTTGTAAAGTTGAGCTTTTGCAAAAATGCACGAGCCAGTAGAGAGCTTTGAACTTTTCAATGGGAAGTTTAGGCTTAGAATGGAAGCCTTTCATTATTTCTGATATTCCGAAACTTCCCACTGAGAAAGTTTGAAAATGACAACACCTTTAAAAAAATGTTCAAGGTAAGTTCTGGAATCTTCAGAAGGGCAATTTGTTCTACCTTGCAACGCATGAATATGTTAGTGACGTCATCAGGTAAGAGACCAACTCTCCCAGAATTTATCCTCTAAGATTTTTATGTGTTCTACTGTTCTGGTATGTACATACATACACCACATCAACATAAAGACGCAACGTAAACATTAATGAATGCATAAGTCGGCTGTCTATAAAATTGTGTGTAACTCTTAAAAATGACATTTTCGTTTTCCATCAATCTTTGATTCTAAGAAACGTAAAGAAATGTGCATGTGGAAGTCACGTTCAACGCATGTGGCCTATTTAGACAGTTTGAGTTTGGCATCATAAAACTTAGTCAATAGATTAAGCCACTCTCACCAATATGTCCGAGAGTGCATTTTATGGCCATTGATAAACTCGATTTTGGTTTTCCAAATAATTCCCCAATGGTACGTGTCAAACATGACAAAAACACGATTTCTATCCAAAAAACAAACATCAAATCTCTATAGTAAATTCACACATTGCAAATAAACAGCTCAATAAACACCGATCCATAAATACAAAAATGCGCATTGAAATGCTTTTAGTTCCAACTGCGTTAGCACAGCACTTTTATTTCTGTTGCTATTTAATGTTATGCATCAATACCACTGACAATAAGTTTTCTTTCGAGCTAAAGCACAAAATCTGCTATTCGCCGCCATGATAAAAAGGAAAAACATGCAAAATGAAAATAGTGACAATGTTCAATGAAATTCAATTTTCTCGAACTTTACTTTCTTTTTTTTAACATGTTATCCATTAGGCTGTAACTGAAACCTATCGTCATGGTTTATTCTTGTAATGTCGATAATTTGAAATGAAACCAGAGTGTGACAATATCAAAACTACATTTACTTTGATTAGAATCGAAGAAACTGTGCAACCATTATCCGGCTTCGCATCCAGTCCTTTTTAATCTGATTTCGATTTTGTTTAGAAGTAGATTGAAACACTAGAGGCTATAGTAGGGGTTTTACTATTCGAAATTTTCTTTTTATGTGTTATATTGCGAAACGAAGCAAGTGTACGTATTGAATGCAATATCATTAAATAAACTCCCTATGGTGTCTTTCTATAGGAATTCAATCGTATGTTTTATATTAGAATTGATGGATTCAATATGACATGGCTGAAAGTGTTAACTAGAATCAATATGTTCTCATTAGGGTGCGATTACAATAAATGTGTCGATAGTAACAACAAGGATTGAAATTGATGTGAAGTATCCGAGAGAATAATTTAGGGTTGTGCTTTTATTCGAAGATGTCATCTCTTCCATTCGAGACTTGTAGCTGATGAGCCGTTGAACATGATATCGAACCTTTGACCAACTTTTTATGAGAAGTTTCTTTATGAATTCCGATGATTGAAAATAAAATTTGTTTATAAATTAAGAGCACAATCGATAAAAACGAGTAACTTTTGTTAAAAAACATATGCAAGGGACCTGTTCGCATCAGAATAGATGTGGCAAACATAATAAATGTTACAAAAAGACTCGAACGTATCTGAGTAAATATTGCCTTAAGTCTTAAGTATACACAATTACGTAGACATTAAATTGGACTGGAAATTGACGAAAGTGCAATATTGAAAAACCCTTACGAAGCAACGCACAGTGCGGAATATGTCAATATATGTGGGCACGTGCGAATAACTGCATAAGACGGTGAAATAGAAATCGTTGGTCTTCAGTAAAGTTGTTCAGGATGAAATAAGGAACAACTTTGCTGAAGAACCAATTTGCCGAAAAATTTTATCCCAGGAGTTATGAGCTGCCTAAAATGACATTTCTAAAAATGAAGTGTTCTGGTCGAATGTAACATATCTCTTCAAATGTTTGAGATAGAAATATTTGGCTTTCAGCAAAGTTGTTAAGCATAAAATAGGGAACAACTTTGCTAAATAAACATTTTTAGAAAAAAATTTTATTTTCGAAGTTATCAACTGTTGAATTCTGAAAATTAGATTTTACAAAGCATATGAAAATTTTGCCAGTGCAACTGATCTTGCAAAATGAAAAAATGTTTCTTCAGCAAAGTTGTTACTTATTTCATCCCGAACAACTCTGCTGTAGACCAAATATTTTTATCTCAAACATTTGAAGAGTTAGGGGACGTCCATTAATTACGTACGCAAGAAAATGTGATTTTTGGACCCCCCCCTCCCCCCTGTACGCATCCGTATATTTTAACCAACACCCCCCCCCCTCCTCACTTTGTACGGACGCAAAAAGACTAAAAAGTTCAGATAAAAATAATTAATTTTGAAGCGATTTTGCATATTATTAACTTTGAACCGAATGATAAGAGATCACAATCGTTTTAAGTATTCGATGCGTTCGCACCTTGTGCATAGATTTTTTTTTTCAATTGAATTTGTTGTACGCACTTTATGTAATTTATTGGTCTTGCACCACTCCACGAGACAGTCCATTTCAAGTTCGAAGCTAATACAATCCTCATTAGATTCGCTCTTACGGAGAATCTTGAAATCATTTGCGAACGCAAATGTATTGCTGAGAATCGACAACAGATCATTTATGTACAATATGAATAAGAACTGACCTAATATGTAACCTTGCGGTACTCCTGATGCCGGAGTCATACATCTGGATCTTGTTCCACCTATTATTACGTATTGCGATCGATTCGGTAAGTACGACTCAATCCACAAAATTAGAGATTTACTGAGGCCGAGTTGAATCATGCCCGCAGCGGTAGCGGAGGGCGTGACGCAGTCCCCACACCCAAAAAAAAACGTCCACAAACCCAAAAAACTCCATACAAAAACCTTTGGGACAAAGATCCATATATAGGCGAACTTTTGAGTTTTTTCCCCTCGCCCCCTCCCCTCCAAATTATTTTTACTACGTCGCAGCAGCTTTCAAACAATCCCTCACTCATCAAAATCGGTTGAAAATTGGCTGAGATATCGAGGTTTGAAAATGACACTTTTGTATGGAGAAATAATTTTTCTATTCTTCTCATCATTATGGAAACTTTTTTTCTGATCTGTCGGTTTCTATCTATCTATCTATCTATGTTCTATCTATGTTCTATCTATTAATAATTTTCGATCTCAAGAACTAGACAGCCGATCTTCTTGAAATTTTCAGTCAGAGACGTCAGTCTCGGCCCCAAATGAAAAATTTCATATGCCGCTTTTCCGGGAAAATTCTGGAAAAGCCGTAGCATGGGAAAAAGTGGTCAATTTTGAGGGTTTTTTAGGTAATGCTCGGAGTTTTCGAATTTTAGCTCCGGAGTGACAATAGCTAGAGTGTTGGTTTCTTCGGGAAAGTTATAGAGTCTGGTCAGGAGAATTTTTTGGGATCTTAAGAAAATGGCTGCCAGCGGTCAAACTGGTGCCATCTTGAATTTTCCCAAGCAATAAATTAAGATTTTTTTGGTTTTCGAATTTTGGCTTCGGAATGAAAATACTTAGAGAGTTGGTTTCTTCGGGAAAGTTATAGAGTTTGATCAGGGGAATTTTTTGGGATTTTCAGAAATCTGCCAAAGTGACGCCATCTTGGATTTTTGTTAGGTATAAATTAGGCTTCTTTGGGTTTTCGAATTTTAGCTCCGGAATGATAACACTTAGAGAATTGGTTTCTTCTAGAAAGTTATAGAGTTTCATCAGAAGAATTTTTTGGTATCATTAGGAAATGGCTGCCAGCTGTCATAGCGGCGCCATCTTGGATTTGCGTTTATGCTTTTTCAGTTTTCGAATTTTAGCTCCGGAATGACACCACTTAGATAGATGGTTTCTTCGGGAAGGTTATAGAGTTTCATCAGGAGAATTTTTTGGGGTCATAAGAAAATGGCTGCCAGCTGTCATAGCGGTGCCATCTTGGATTTTCGTTTATGCTTTTTCGCTTTTCGAATTTTAGCTCCGGAATGACACTACTTAGAGAGACGGTTTCTCTAGAAAGTTATAGAATTTCATCAGGAGAATTTTTTGGGATCATAAGAAAATGGCTGCCATCTGTTAAAGCGGCGTCATCTTGGATTTTCGTTTATGCTTTTTCGGTTGCCGAATTTTAGCTCCGGAATGACGCTACTTAGAGAGACGGTTTCTTAAACAAAGTTATAGAGTTTCATCAGGAGAATTTTTTGGTATCATTAGAAAATGGCTGCCAGCTGTCAAAGTGACTCCATCTTGAATTTTTTGCTATCTTTTGAATTAGAATAGCTAGACAGTTGGTTTCTTCGGGAAAGTTATAGAGATTGGTGAGGAGAACTTTTTTGATGAATAGAAAGTGGGTTTGCCGAGGCGCGGAAGTTGGTCAAAATCGAGGCGAAAGTTTTCGCCAAAAAATTTTTTTCGTCGAAATCGATAGATATTGACTTGCGCATCATTTTGATGAATAGAAAGTGGCGTCGCCGAGGCGCAGAAGTTGGTCAAAATCGAGGCGAAAGTTTTCGCCAAAAATTTTTTTTCGTCGGAATCGACAGATATTGACTTGCGCATCATTTTGATGAATAGAAAGTGGGGTCGCCGAGATGCAGAAGTTGGTCAAAATCGGAGGTGTTCAAATGAAATGGTCATTAAACCAAAACAAAACAAAAAACTTCCGAAACGACTGATATCACAACAAAAACCTCTTAAAAGGTAAAGTGTGACGCAGTCCCTAATGTCCACTTCCAAAACTAATGATATCAGTGGAGGTGTCGCTTACGCTGAAAATACGCATGAAATGACGATGCAAAAAACAACTTTTTAAAAAATTCAAATGTTTGAAATTGCGTCACAAATGCCAGAGCCAACGTCGAAATAATTTTTCTGTCCTTTCAGTTTTCACATAGCAAAAATTTGACCTTATTGATGCCTGACTTTTGAGGATAACTTTTTTACTGAGTTCAAAATTAATTTTTCAAACTCTTCTAAAATGTACCCAACTAACTTTATTAACTTAGTTTTTGAGAAAATTTTGCATGTGAAAACTGAAAGTGTGGAAAAATTATTACGTTGATGGCTCTCGCATTTGTGACGCAATTTCAAACATTTGAATTTTCCTTAAAAAGTTTTTTTTTGCATCGTCATTTCTTGCGTATTTTCAGCGTAAGCGTCACCTCCACTGATATCATTAGTTTTGAAAGTGGACATTAGGGACTGCGTCACACTTTATCTTTTAAGAGGTTTTTGTTGTGATTAGCTTATTTAGCAGACGACTATAGACCATTCTATCAAACGTAAGGACATCCACCATTTGCCATCCATTGAGGGACTTTTGTGACGAATTCCATCGAATAAACTAATATGATCCAATGTACTGTATTTGTTTTGATTCAGGATTGCTGCATGAGCCGAAGACATGACTTCCTACTTGTCAAAACATCCAATTTGGAAGCACACAGTAATGTACTATAAATCAAATGAAAACATTGTGTAATTGTATTTATAGCGTTATTATGGACATACGGAGCGTGAAAATTTATATAAAAAAGTAAAAGAATTTTTGGTTTTTCACCTAATTTATTAATTTCTTTGTTTTTTGCGTTTGTAATTTTTAAAATATTAAGATAATAGCGTTTTGTATCCATTTATGAAGAAAGATTGCGATAAAATTTACGTGCAAAAATGATAAGGGTCAAGACGAAATGCTTGAAAAGTTTGAAGGAAATGGAAAACCCCTTTCGCCAAATTTGTTTCTGAGAAATTTGAAATGATTTTCCTTTTTAAGAGAGTACAATACATAGCTTACACGTCCATAAATCTTATAGCATATCATCCAAAGAATATTATTTATCGTCGCGTCGCGTCGCAGAGTACAAAGTTAACATTATTCCATCTGGAAATGACTAAAAATAAATAATATTTTGCGAAAAAAAATGTCTCAATTTCGCTAGACCGATTATGTTCCTGTAACAAAATCTAAATCTACCATAAATAAACGAACGAACATCTAATTTCGTAAATGAATCACAATGTTATAGCTTCTTGGCCAATCTCAAGTGTACCATTAGATTATTCTTCATATATAAATACAGAATAAGCCAACAAATCACTTGTTGTAAATTTATATGCAAATTTAAACTGTATGTGAAGGAAGATTTATGTCTTATTTGCACTTGTTGTTGCTGCTAAATTGAATTAAATTACAATCATTGAATTCTGTTCGATTGAAATACATTTGGAAAATAAGCTTGAAATCAACGAACTATGACCATATTTGATTGATTTTTTCGTTTTTGTAAATATTGGAGTTGATTTATATTATTCGGCTCCAAATTTCAAGCGACCACTTCAAAGAATGCTCTCGAAGTAAATTACAAGTTTTTACCCCATAAATTTTCTCACAGATGGGGTGAACAGATATTAGGGAGGAATATGTTTGTGAGAAAAGAAACTTTTAAGATTTCATAGAAGCGTGTGTCGTCTCATGAAAATACAAAAGAAGTGTCCAAATTTTTGAATCGTTCAGACTCTAGAATCCATAAAGTGGACACGCTACTCGATCATGGCCGCAGCGGTAGAAGTTCACAAACTCAAAAAACGATATACAAAAACTAATACTTAGGGAGTTACTACAAAGTTTGATCAAGAGAATTTTTTGGGATTTTTAGAAATCTGTCAAAGTGACGCCATCTTCGATTTTCAAAGTCAATCAATTGCTTCTTTGGGTTTTCGAATTTTAGCTGCGGAATGGCAATACCTAGAGAGTGGGTTCTTCTGGAAAGTGATGGCTAATTCCATTGGTAACCCATACATTGTCGCAACCATGTCACCTGGGGAACGAATGTGTTTTGTCTCATGTTAATATCAATCACATTGTAAGAGACAAAGAGATGAAATTCGTGACCCAAGTGACCGTACCGATGGAATTAGCCTATAGAATTTGGTTAGGAGAATTTTTTAGGATCTTAAGAAAATGGCTGCCAACTGTCAAAGTACGCCATCTTTGATTTTTTGCTATCTTCTGAATTAGAGTACCTAGACAGTTGGTTTATTCGGAAAAGTAATAGAGATTGTTGAGGAGAATCTTATGAGATATTGAGAAAATTACTGCTAACTGTCAAAGCGACGTCATCTTAGATTTTTAGACCCGTACGAAGAACGAAGTTCTTCGAAAAGGGGTCTTATGCGTTTACCACGACGTTTGTTACCAGTCGAATTCATCATGGTCCTTAGATGACGAATCAGCAATAAAAAAAATGTCCGTCCATCCGTCTGTCAACACAATAACTCGAAAAATCTTTTGTGGGATTGAATCTGGGCACTGTCGGCCCAAGGGCCACCAACCTAGGGCCGTTGAAGTGATTTTTGGTATTTTGTACATAACTCGAGTAAATCTTTTCCGATTTTCAAAATTTTTTTTTGTTTGAAAGACCTGAGCATAGCCGACAATTTATGGAAGAAACTTTTTTGAATTTGAGTCCTTGGACTTAGCTAGGGCACTAAAATCGAGCCTCTGCTAGGGCTCTATGTGTTTTTTGTCCATAACTCGGGCG
>CM055403.1:173320600-173338447 GCA_029228625.1 Pseudolycoriella hygida
ATACAGTGAACGTTGCATACGGTAAACGTTGCATACGGTGAACGTTGCATACGGTGAACGTTGCATACGGTGAACGTGGAATACAGGGAAAGTGGAATACGGGGAACTTGGAATACGAGGAGAGTTGAATACGGGGAACGCTGAATGCGGGGTAAGTGGAATACGGTGAACGTTGAATATGGGGGAAGTGGAATACGGGGAAGTGGAATACAGGGGAAGTGGAATACGGGGGAAGTGGAATACGGGGGAAGTGGAATACGGGGGAAGTGGAATACGGGGAACGTTGCATACGTTCCACGGAGGAAGTGGAGTACGGGGGAAGTTGAAACATTACGCATCATTATTTAAAACGAAAAAAAATATGGCTCTCTGAATAGACAACACGCGAAAATGATAAAGCCTGCGTAGCCCCTAGGGGCGGGGGTATTTACTAGTATATAAATAGACGCATAAATAGATAGACACATAGATAGACAGATAAACAGACGGACATTAGTCGTTTATAATTACTAATATTCCATGTATATCATATTAACGCAAATTGAATCAAATTGTTCATATGCAGTGATATTGTTCAGTGATAAAGACTTTTGTATTGAAATTAGTTATGTGATAGCAGCTACCAAATGCTTTTCGTGTTTCAATGAATTTGTTTATGCATGGTGTCAGTATTTGCTAAACAGAATTGCTGTAATAGTTCCATATTGTTACAAGCACGTTCTGCACATACTAATTGTTGTTTGAATTGTAAGTATTACATGTGACATGATAAGTTAAAAAAAACATTTATTTGCAAAATTCATCCATATTTATGCTATAACTATCCTATTATGTAATACCATCTTCCTCTTCTATCACGCAAAACCCGAATCTCCATTTCATCGCATAATACACGCTGGAACGACCACTAACTATCCATGTAAACGATAACTAAGCACGAACTAATCACCACATCTCACCATACCATGCAAATGGTATATTTATTAAGTAGCGATAGCTACTTTATGTTTGCACCCCGAATGGTCACTCACTTCAATTTAGTCCATTTAATTCATTTAATCAGCACAGATCACAAGGGAGTTCAGAAACTACAAGTTGGAACTGCTGGGATTGAGCGAAACCAGATGGAAAGGGAGTGGCGAAAGACGTTTATCGACTGGAGAAACTCTACTCTACTCTGGCAAGCCGGAAACTGAAGATCACAGCAGCGGCGTTGGCTTTCTCCTCAGCAAGAAAGCAAATATATGTCTAACCGGATGAAACCTAGCATCTGATCGAATCATCTCACTGAGACTGGCAACCAAAAGGAGACACTTAACATTTATTCAAGTTTACGCACCGACCGAGCAAGCTACTGACGACGTGAAGGATGCCTTTTACCAACAACACTCTGAATAATGTTAAGAAAGCAGATATCCTGGTACTAATGGGCGATTTGAATGCGTAAGTAGGAAGTTCGAATGTGAATTGGGAAAGTGTCATGGGAACGCACGGGCTAGAAACGGTGAATGGAAACGGTGAAATGTTCGCCGAACTTTGTGGAAACCATCGGTGGAACATTGTTTCGACACCTGAATATACGCAAAGTCACCTGAGTGTCACCTGACGAACGAACCCAAAATCAAATTGACCACATTGCGATCAGTGGAAAGTGGAGAAGCTCGCTCTTAGATGTCCGAAGTCGAAGAGGAGCCGACCACCACCTGCTAACTGGACTCATCCGCATCAAACTGACAACCCATCGGAAACGCGAACCCACCGCACCAAAACGCTTAGACATAGAAAAGCTCAAGAACGACGAAATCAAGCAGAACTTCATTCGACAAGTAAGCGAGACAGTTGCATCGAGCCGCATAGATGATGACGGTGTCGCACAGAAATGGAGAACCATTAGCAATGCTATGCAACAAGCTGATGAGCGAACGATAGGTTTCGGAACAATGAGAGCAAAGAATGGATCTCCGACAACACATGGACATTTATTGAAGAACGCAAACGCTGGAAAGAAATCATTACCAGTACGACGGATGCTGGAACGAAGAGACAGGCGAAGCAAAACTACAATGAACTGGAAAAGAAAGTGAAAGAGACAGCTAGAGTCGATAAACGAAAATGGTTGAATGACATAGCCGAACGACCCCAACGTGCACCTGACAGCAACAACATGCGTGAAATTTATCGGTTAGCTGCTGATGGAAGTCTACTGACCACGGAATTGGAGCAAAGTGAAAGGTGGAGCACGCACTTTGAGGATCTGCTCAATAAGCCACCCGTAACAATGCCCAAATAAAACCAGTGAGAGCACGTAGTGTCAACTGCTGAAAGCTGACATGAAAGTCATAACAGAATTGCTGCACCCAATAATTCAAGAAGTGTGGATATTGGAGGTCGTTCCAGAAGAATTTACCGGCGCATTGATCATAAAACTGGCGAAGAAAGGCGATTTGACTGTCTATAGTAATTGGCGCGGTATCACACTCCTAAACACAATCAACAAGATTCTCTCGATCATCATCCACGACCGAATATCAAATTTCTTAGAACAAGTGCTTCGCAACCAGCTTGCTGGTTTTTAGACCGCACAGATCATGCGTCGAAAACAAACAAGCGTTCGACAGTCTGGATCGAAACGTGATGTGGAGAATTTTGGCGAGTTACGGCATCCCTGCGAGAATACTGAACCTGATAGTCGGGCTGTATCGCAGTGGAAAATGTCGGGTCATACATCGTGACAATCTAGGACGAAGGTTTACCGTTGATTCTGGAGTGAAACAGGGATGTGTGCTATCCCCCCTCCTGTTCCTACTCGTACTAGACTGGGTTATGCGAAAAGTGAGTACTTGTGGCAGAGGTATTCAGTGGACGCTTACCGAACGTCTGGAAGATATTGACTTCGCCGATGATCTAGTCCTCATGGCACAGACTGCACGTGATATACAAAAATCGTTACGACTGCTTGTCAAGTATGCCGGACAAGTTGGATTGAAGAAAATGATATCGACCATCGAGAGCAAAATACAAGTCTTCGTCAATAAGTGCCTCAGACACATATTGAGAATACGCTGGCCAAAAACCATAAGCAACACGGAGCCGTGGAGGATAACGAAATGTGAACGATTAAACCCATTGATCAAACGCCGGAAATGGAATTGGATCGGTCATACTATAAGACGACATGTAGGCGACATACATAGCGAAAACCGCACTAGACTGAAACCCTCAGGGAACGCGAAGGAGAGGCCGACCAAAGCAGACGTCGAAACGAACGGTTGTCGACGAAGCGGGTAAAAACAGCAAGGGATGGAGTGAAGTAAAGGCGCTCGCACAGAACCGAATTCGATGGCGACACTTTGTGGACGCCATATGCTCCCCCGTGGAGTAGGGACAGGTGATGATGAATTCATTTAATTTACAAATCTCAGAAGTGTAACTCACTCACCCCTCGTTTCACCCTTACTGTATGTTCGTCCGTCTTATTGCACCTCACTGCACCTTATTGCACCTCACTGCACCTTATTGGACCTCACTGCACCTTTTTTTATAAGGGTGGAAATCTTCATAGACCCCCGGTCCTCATGGACCAAGGTAGTATTGGACTCCATTCTTCAATGACCTAACAACTAAAACCCCCTTCCTTACTCACCATGCTTTCTTCTCCCCGGAACCGCCTCACAGCATTACTTCGGGGAGGGGCTAAGCTTTTGCACTTACTCCCTTAGATCAACTGGCAGTCTTCTTTGATCGCCTCTCCATGCGACTTCCCCGTTATTTTTGGAACTGCATTTTCCGCTACTTTCCACACCTCCTCATCGCGGCACATCTCCGATGTTATGTTTTCGGCATTTACCTCTGACCTACTCATCGTCATCAGCTCACCTCGCTCTTGTTCGAAGCGAGGACTTACAAAAAACACGTGCTCCGCAGTCTTCTCCTCCCTCTCGCATGTCGTGCAGGAAGGTGAATCTGTAAAACCGAACCTGTGTGGGTACTTCCTGAAGCATCCGTGGCACCACAGAAACTGTGTCAGTTGGAAGTTAACCTCTCCATGTTTCCACCGTACCCATGTCGTTATGTTTGGGGGTCCAACTTCCCTTGTCAGAGGAGCCACACTTTTGCTGCAACTGTCTCATTGATTCGGCTCTTAATTGCATCCTAACTCTTTTGGTAGTTTGACCCACCCTTCTCTTCTTTCTATGACATTCGCTGTCTTCCGTCAGCGTTACGCATATGGGCATCGTCCCGGCTATGACACATACCGTTTCTAGGGATATCGTTCGGTATGCGTTTGCAACTCTTATGCTTGCCAGCCTTTGGGCTCTATTAAGCCTCCTCCTATTCCTCTTCGTATCTAGCGCCTGCATCCACGCTGGTGCTCCGTAACGCAATATTGATAGGGTGACGCTTACTAGGAGCCTCCTTTTGGTGCTGCGCGGTCCTAAGCCGTTTGGCATTATTCTGGCCAGTGCTGCGGTGGCTTTTATTGCCTTTTCGCACATGTAGTCCACATGACTATTAAAATTTCTGCGGTCGTCCAGCATATCTCCAAGGTATTTTAATTGGTATCTCACTGCACCTGATTGATTAATTTGAAACGTATCTTTCACAATTATTTACTTAAAAGAAGAAAAATAGAAATATAAAATGAAAAATGACACTGAGGCCTTCGTTTTTGGGCCCATTGTGTCGCGCTCCTCGATTTTTTTGGGATATTATCGTCGTTGCTGGTGAGGTGGTGATGATATTTAAAAATGATGGTGACTTCTATTGTTCAGTTGGTGGTGTTTTGTGGGTTGTGATCTGAATGATGCTGATGTCGCTCCAGTTATGGTGGCGCATACAGCCACTTGCTATATATTATGAAAGATAACACGTGGTTTAGTTGTAATTTTCCAAAGTCCTCAAGAGTGATGTAAAAATCTCCTAGAAGCTTCGCCCTAAGTTTAGAAAGCGCTGGACAGTGACATAGGAAATGCTTCGCTGTTTCCGGTACGTCTCCGCACATTCTACAGTTGAGGTCTTCGCTAAGTTCCATCCTATTTAAGTGGTATCTTAGACTATTATGACCCGTAAGCATTCCTATCATCATCCTGAGCCTCTTCTTGTCTAATCCAAGGAGAAATTTAGTAGTGATATCTGGTGTTCCTTCTCAGTTTTTCTTCTAAGAAGATTCGCTATATATTTGGCCTGTACACCAATCGTCGGTTGTGGCCCTATCATTCCTGCCTGGCTTCCTTTCCTTGCTAATTCGTCAGCCTTTTTGTTGCCTTCGATGTTCGAATGACCTGGTACCCAGACCAGAAAAACTTCGTTGTCTTCTGAAGGAGTCTCCAGGTCATCGCTACATCTAAGCACTGATTTAGCAGACAACTTACACGAGGATAAGGCTTCAGTTGCTGATTCACTATCCGTGCATATAACTATTTTCTCATTTGTCAGCCCTTTTTCCGACAAAATGCGGCAACATTCGCTGATGCCTACTACCTCAGATTGGAAAACTGTCGCAACGATTCCCAGAGGAACAGAGACTTGAATGTCTTGCTCTTCGCAGTATATCCCTGATCCAGTTCCTTCTTCCGTTTTAGATCCGTCTGTAAATACGGTTACACTTCCAACCTTTGGACACCTTCCATTCACCCACTCTGCCCTGGTTGGAACAGCCGTCTCATATTTCCTTTCGAACCGGAAAACTGTTTCCATATGGTCACTAGGCATCTCAGTTTCCTTGAACTCTTTAATCAAGTCGGCTAAGATTCCTGCGTGTCCCATACTTCTATCAGCTGCTTCCCAGTGTCCGTTTCTGTATAGCCTACCTACTGTCAATGCAGCTTGTTCTTTTATAAACAAACTTATCGGACTCAGCGACAGCAATACTTCCAATGCTGCCGTTGGTGTCGACGTCATGACTCCCGTTATGCTAAGACACGCCAGTCTTTGCACTTTCGTCAATTTCTTACTCAGAGAAGGTGTTGCAGCGCAATGAGACCATAACATACTACCGTAGCTTAGTTTTGGTCTCACTATCGCTCTATACATCCAGTATAAAACTGATGGCTTCAGACCCCAGTTTTTCCCGAATGTCTTCCGGCATTGCCTGAACAACTTCATCGCTTTATTTACTCTTTCCTGGATGAGGTCTGTCCAGGTTAGACTCTCGTCCAAAATTACTCCGGGGTATTTAACCTTTTTCGTTCGTATAAGTCGCTTCCCGCAAAACTTTGGTTCGCTGATTTGAATATTTCGTTTCCTGATGAAGAGTACCAGGCCAGTCTTGTCTGGGTTAACAGACAATCTGGTCCTCGCACTCTTCCACCATCTTGAATATTCTTTGCATCAGCTGTCCTAAAACTTCTTCAAAAGCCCCTGAAATCAACAGCGCTATGTCGTCAGCGAATCTTATCGCGACGCATCCAGCTCCATTCAACTTCGTTAGCAAGTCGTCAACAGTAATATTCCATAGAATAGGTGACACGACGCAACCTTGTGGGCAACCTCTGTCAACTAGCCCTAGTGAATGTGCTCCTTCCTAAGTTATCCTTTACATCAATATAGAGGAAATCCTTAACTTTAAACAATTTAAATTTTTTTTAAAAAAAATCCGAATAATTAGATGAAGCTTAGAGGGTGTCCTATGAAAGGTAAAACCAAGGCAGCCTGGTGCTGAAATTCTGACAACGCCTATATGTAAGAAGAAGCGAGGTGATTAGTTAGTAACACAATTGAAGTCGGCACCAGGCTGCGTACTTGGTGCCCTAAGTCTGGGAATAAATAAGTCAGCCTGGTGCTGAAAATCTGTTTTCGGCAAATTGGAGGCACTAGTGAGTTCTATATGTCACATAAATTTCAACTCGGCACCAGGCTGCTGCTGCCCTGTGCATTCAAAGGGTCATAGCTCAAGGACGCAGCCTGGTGCCGAGTTGAAACTTATATGACGTATAGATCTTATTATTGTCTACACTTTGGTGAAAACAGGTACTTAGCACCAGGCTGCCTTCCATATTTCCAGGTGATGGGCCAAAGTACGCAGCCAGGTGTCGAATTATAAACTTATGCAACGTAATGTACTCGCTATTTTATTGACTTTGGCATTTTCAAATTTTCGGCACCAAATGTCCTGACTGAAAGTGCAGACCTATTTTCCAGAGCAATTTTTGTTAAAAAATCTAAGCAATCCGAAAAAAGTAGCTTATCTGCTAGATGCAAAAACAATGAAATTATAGAGCTATTAAAGTACTTTTTTGAAATTGACAAATTTTTTTAACAAAACTAGCTCTGTAAAATCATCGTTTTTACCCGGGCGTGCTCTTACTGTAATTTTCATTTGCATTGCGATCTTCGGAAAATGCCGTAGCATTGCAAAAAAATGAAAAAAAAAACCTTCGGCAACATATGTTTCGTTTGTGTATGAGCAAAAGGTACACCCTAATTATTGTTGTGGTTTCTCGGTATTAAAACCATCTCTCTTTACATCCGTAATAACCGAGTACAGCGAACCACCAAAGCACAAACTCTTAATAACTAAACTACGTTGGAACAAGATAGGTTTCCATTTGGAATTTCTATATATGTACTCGATGTTTAACTATATTTCAAGCACAACAAAGCATCTACTTATCCATATATTACCATTATATGCGAGCAGAAAAGTTTAATAATATGGTTAATTGTATGGGTATATGAAGGAAAATCGTATCTTTATATGGTATGACATCCTCATCTTTACGAGATTGTGACAAAAACTTAATATTTTCCAAAGGGTTCTGGAGCTATTTAAACAAAATGGTTTGTATGGTAATAAGTTCGCGTTGAAAATATAGGCATTAATGTTAACTGGTTTATAACATCAATCCTTTCTCAAAAGGGATTCGTTTTCTTTAAATTGCATATGTGTTTAACACATTGATGGTTGGAAAAAGTACTTGGGTACACACATGTGTGTGTGTACACGCAGTAATTTCATATTTTGGTATGTTTGAAGAAGATTAGGAAACATTTAATAAGGAACTTATAAATGTTCGTAGTTAGCAATTGGAAACATTAACCATTTCATTAACATAATGTGAACCGTAATGCTGACAACAAATGTTAAATTTTCAAGATAATACTTGATGGTTCTACAGTATGCCCCTTCTTGCTCACGGTTATGGAGCACGGGAAGAAACTAACGAGGACGAAAATCTAACATTCGATAACTGGATTCGTCAACAAATCAATGTTCTTCGAAGACGAAATTCACTTAAATTGAGTAGTCGCATGTTATGATATCCAAAACATATCGAAACAATGCACGACTCCAACTCAAAATGAGTATAATAATCGGCGTCGACAATATTCATTCCGTAAGTTATGAATATATACTCACCAAATTAGCATAATCGTGCTGTCTTTTGTTTTAATTACCCTGGAAAGCTACCTTAAACAGACTGTGTACAATATTATACACTACAATTTAATTAATTTTCAGTTAATTAATTTCAGAACCTTCGTTTTACTTTCACTGAACTGAATGTGCGCTGGGCGTTGTGTTCAGTCAATTTTGTTGAGAGTTTATGAAATTATGACAGTTCGATAAATTGTTCCTTGTTGATGTTGATAACGTCTGCCTACCTCAAAGCTCAAAATTCCGTCAAGGTCATCAAAACTTCGTTCGAGACTTTGTTTAACAATTAAAGCATTTGATCTCAGAAAAATGGGAAAATTTTTTTTGTGGAAATCGGGTCAGTGGTCTCGGCACTGAGATCAATCGAATGGACGAAATTGATGTTCCTCGCCATATACGATATGTACATGTATTTGCTCTTCAACTATGTAATATGGAGACTGACTGTCAAAGGCAAAGTTGTAGAGAATAAAATTTTAGAGAACACGTGTTTCAGGGTTTTAAGGAAAAGTGACCCAATCCTGGAATTCGACTACTTCTAGAATTGGGATGGATGACCCATATCTCCGGATCTATGGCAGTTAGAAAGTTGCTTCCAAAGACAAAGTTGTAGAGAATACAGTTTCAAAGAACAGGTGTTTCAAGGTTTTAGGGAAAAATTACCAAATTCCGGGACAAAGCAACTTCTAGAATTGTGAGCGATGGCGCATATCTCTAGAACTGATACTATAAACTCATCTAATCTCTATTATTACCGAGGGGTGACGCACTTCTGCGGTTTATGGAATAAATGGAATAAATGGGAATAAATGGAATAAATGGGAATAAATGGAATAAATATTGGAATAAATGGAATAAATGATAATTATTTTAAATTCGTCAAAACCTCAAATAGACTTGATTTTGATGGCAACGCACACAACATACCAAACTAATGTGTCAAAAAGTGAGAAAACCCTCTTGAAAATTTAAAAGAATTTTTGTTGAAAAATGGAATAAATGGAATAAATAAATTTATTCCATTTATTCCCAAAAAAATAAAATTTAATCTCAAGATGGTTTAAATGCTTTATAATTTGTGAAAACCTTTTTTTGAACTTATTTGTCTAACTTGTGATGTGTTTGGTCCAGATATTTCGCAAAAACAACAAAAAAAATTTTGGGAATAAATGGAATAAAAGAATAAATGGAATAAATGAAGTGCGCCACCCCTCGATTATTACGCTGCAAGTAACAATTTTGGAAAAGACAAAATGTCTACCATCGGTCCTAGACTATACAATGGTCTACTATCAGAACTAAAAAATTGTGACTATAATGGAATTAGATCAAAATTAAAGGACTGGTTGCTTTTGGATACACAAATTTGGAAACAAAATTTCATGTTTTCTCTTAAAATAATTTTAGACTTACAAAATTATTTAAAAAATGAAAGAACTTTAGACTTTCAGAATTATTTAATGAATGATTATAACTCTAAAATAAATTAAATTATTATTCAAAAAAAAATCTGCTGAATTGAAATTGATGATATTGTCTTTGTAAAATGTTTGTCTTCTAACTATTGAATTTGAATCAAATGCCTTCAATGATTAATATATCACTGGAATTGATTATCATACCCGCAGCAGTAGCGGAGGGCGTAACGCAGTTCCCACACCCCAAGAAAGAAGTCCACAAACCCAAAAAACCCATACAAAACCTTTGGGGGACTAGGAACTATATATAGGCGAACTTCTGAATGAGAATAGTTAGACAGTTGGTTTCTTCGGGGAATTTATAGAAATTGGTGCGAAAAAATTTTTTCGCAAAAAATAATCTTCAGAGAAAAATTTTTTTTCGGAGAAAATTTTTTGCCTGAAAAAAAATTTGTTCGGGCCATTCGGAAAAAAATTCCTCACATCGCACGCCTATTTTCATACATTAATGCGATATCAGCCGCTTTGGAAGTTTGCAGAACTAAATTTCACGAAAAAAATTCTGTTTATTGAGAAAATATTTCTCCGAAAAAATTTACTTCAAAAAAATTTTCGAAGAAATAAATTTTTCTTCAAAAAATATTTTTCCGAAAAAAATTTTACTAGAAAAAAGTTTTCTCCAAAAAAATTTTTTGTCTCCGAAAAAATTTTTCTTTCTCTGAAAGAATTTTCTCAGAAAAAGTTTCTTCGAAAACAATTTTCTCCGAAAAAAATTTTTTCTGAAAATCATTTCTCCGAAAAAAAACATTCTCCGAAAATACACTTTTCTCAAAAAAATTTCTCCGAAAAAAAATTTTTTGTGAAGAAAAATTGTTTTTTTCGGAGATTTTTTTTATTCGGAGAAATTGTTTTCGAAGAAAACTTTTTCTGAGAATAATTTTTTTCGGAGACAAAAATTTTTAGCTGAAAATTTTTTTTGGAGAAAATTTTTTTTGGAGAAATTTTTTTTTTCGGAAAAAATTTCTTTTGAATTAAATTGTTTCGAAGAAATATTTTCTCAATAAACAGTATACATGATGATGCTCTGTAAATGCATTTTCCGAGTCACTTGAGACGAGGTAATGACGCATTTAGATTTCTGGTTTGAATTGGCTTCGTACATAGATCTTTGACCATTTCTTCCTTTCCCCTTACTCTTCTCTCATTCCACCTATTCATGTATTCGACTTTTAGCTAGATTCCCACATTTACACGTTCCCCCCATTCAGATTACACACTTGTTAGACCCGTTAGCCAAATGAAACTCGTCGTGTGTGTTCACACTACGATACATCTTCTAGACTAATAGCCACAACTTATGCTTATTGTATACCTTTTTCTGAGGCATTTGCATGAGTAATCATTAATCTGTTTGTTGGACCACATGCTTAAAGTGAATTCCGAACCACGTCTATACTGTAGCTACATATAGCTTCAAGTAGGCTCAGGTATGTGTACAAACAAAATTCATCGTACATGGGTGACGTCATGCATGTCATCCTTTTGTGTACGTTCGTTGTGGACACCAAACACCACGACTACCCAAATTTGGAAGCTGGGGTATGCTTAGGAACGATACTTTCACGTTACAAGTTGAAGAACAATCCTGTCGAGAATTTCCCTCACAAGGATTGAACCCGGATATTCTTGGTGGAAAGCCAGTATATTATCACTAAGCTAACCTATTCCTTTAACGCATTTCCGAGAATCAACATGTAAAATAAATAAAAGGCCTGTGCCTGTAGTCAGTTGTATAAATTAATTTTTATATCGCTCCCTCATTAAGCGTGTGTACATATAATCACCACTGTCAGCCAACTCATTTGATTTTGTAAGCAAATACTGGCACTTTAATTTGGCGCATTTTATTCTATCAAATCTGGGGCATCCGAAATGAAACCTACAATTTTCTTCCTAAAATCCGTCATTTAATTGAAATGATTTTTTCATACAAGTATAACACGCAACCTGTAATCATATTATGCAGCATGGAAACACTTTAAATGCAATTGCTGTCGTGTATAAGTTGGCCAAGACCGTATATGAGGGGCCATTCATAAATAACGTAACGCAAAAATAGAGATTTCCAGACCCCCTCCCCCTGTCACGCAGACAAATTGGACACAAATTTGTTAGACTATTTATGTGCTCACTGATGGTACCAACCCCAATTTTTGTGCTCATAAGGTAATCGAGCACAAAATTCCTGAACATTGCAAGCATGTCAAAACGGTCATTTTTGTATGGGGACTGCGTGACGCTCACATTTTAACAATTAAATTCTTAGCTCATTTTTGTGCTAAATTGAAACTTGCACGTTTGTCAGCACATAAATAGCGCATAATTCTGAGCTAAGAGGCTGAGTGCTAAAAGTTTTCTGTGAGGTGGCTCCCATATAAAAATGACCATTTTGACATATTTGACCATTTCAATATTTTTGTGCTCTGCTCCCTGATGAGCACAAAAATTTAAACTGAGACGTTTGTCAGCACATATATAGCACAAAATTCTGAGCTAAGAATTTCAATGTTAAAATGTGAGCGTGACGCAGTCCCCATACAAAAATGACCGTTTTGACATGCTTGCAATGTTCAGGAATTTTGTGCTCGATTACCTTATGAGCACAAAAATTAGGGTTGGTACCATCAGTGAGCACATAAATAGTACTACTTATTTTGAACTCCCCACCCCCAGCACATAAACGGGGGGTGCCAACGACATACACCTCCTGAATTTCATTTATAAATCGAAAATTATGAATGAAATGAAATTCGATGTTGCCGCATTAGAAAAATTTCGTATCTGTGACATTGCTATGTATAGGCACAGTAAAAACGTTAACGGTAAAACTAACACAGCTACAGGTCATGTATTAAAGCATCGTACTAAATAGACGTGTATATAAGGAGCAATTCACAAAGTGCGCACGCTACTACGGGTCAGGAGGATGGTCGTTTGACAAAAGCGTGCTGTCATACATTCTAATGTATGAAAATAGGCGTGCGAGGGGAGGAGGGAGGATAAAAAGACAGAATTTTTAGCGTACGCACTTTACGATTGGCCCCTAAAAGGTTACACTAACACTCGGAGCTTCGATCCTCGTGCGCATACACCGTGTACATAAGCGGTGTATACGCACGATGAACGAATGCCCCGAGCATTAGTATAGCCGCTTACATACACGTCTATCCAGTTATATACTATAAACCACCAATTGTTAAAAAAAGCGATATGAAAGGGGTGATTTTCAAATTCGTTTCCGACTGTCTGCACTCCTCGACAATTATGTTCTTATGATTAAGTATAACATTTACCAAGACATTTTACAAAATGCACCAAATTCCAACAGTGCCTCTCAAAAGAACTAACTGATTGAATCGCTTCGAATATGAATCATTTTTCTACACGCTTGCACCTCTATTATGTATTACGTCTTCAGAATGTTTGCCGAAGCGTGCCTACTCTATCAATATCTACAAAATCCTTCAGATTTATCTTCATTATTTGAAAGGCTATTCAACGTGCGATGTCCATCAGATGTAACAAGGCATCAGATGTATCAGGTTTTGTACAAATCAAAATCGGATATGGACAAGACAAAATACGCCGTGACGAAAATTCTCAACGGTGCAAACTCAATTTTATATGGAATGAGTAAATAAAGGAAAACCATGGAACAGCAAGGCAAAATGTATCACCCAGAAACAGAAATACTGGTAAACAAAGATAGCAACGAAGTGGCTGAATTCCTTTAGATATTACATTCTGTGAAAAATATTTTTCCATCGTCGATGGTGTTGAACTAAATAGAAAATTGACAAAATGCATGTGAAACAAGTAAAGTGAAAACATCCTTAAAGTCATTTCTGTCGGAAGACTCTGTGTGGATTGTATACATGAGTAAATTGCTGGTTGAACAGAAATCGTGTGTGCAAAAATCGATTGTACAGTGTGGAAGTAATTGAGTTGTAAATATATTTTCCGTTACGTCTACAAATGTATTGACGTCCATTTTGTCTCTTGATAGGTTGGTATTTATGGAAAAACTAGCGCATTGCATTTTATAACGACCGATTGAAGTGATGTAAAAAATGATCAAATATTTATAACGAAAATTTATGCATTGAAAATCTACAAAATTCAATGAATTTCATTTTCTTTTCAGGGGGTGTGCATTATTTTAGCATTATTTCAACTGATAGAAGCAAGTTATCTGAAGTTATAATAAGATGATATAATTTTGTAACGGAAATGAATTTTAATTCACAAATACGTCGAAATAATATTATGAATAACTTTTGGTTAGATTTACAAAGAATACATTTATATTCATTTTTCTTATAATTCGCCAAAGTCTTACTCATTGTTTCTGTACCATTTGTTTGTCACCGACACATGACTTAATAACCCAAAGCATACAAGGTAGCATACAAGGTGTGTAAGGATTTATCGAATTGCGAAGTACAAAGCTCCTATACGTTTACTACAAACTAGGGTAGTTCGAAGTGTTGGAAGTTTGTTATAATAGAGTGCGTTCACTATATAAATTCATATTCTTGCATCTTTATAGCACTCATACTAACGCATTAACATTATATTTTCATTCAGCTCCAAGCATTTGTTCATTACATACTATAATTTCACAATATCTGAGTTTTCATTGCTTCCAGCAGCTTCCGCGCTGTAAATCTTTGCTAAATAATTTACAGTCGTCAACAGGTTATGGGACCAGCTGTGGAACATTGATTAAATAAAAGATTGTGAATTTATTTGAACGTAAAGTTAATTTTATTAAAATCGAAAGACGAATCAAAACAAAGAAACGAAGCAGAGAGATTTCAATATGGCGGACATCAAGCAATCGATTACGAAGCTGAACAACTCGAATTATGCGAATTGGAAATTTAAAATCGAATTGTGGCTGAAATCGAAGGGTCTGTGGAGAAAGGTGATCACTAAAGAGAGACCGGCGCCAGTAAATACAGCAGGTGTTGTAACAAATCAAAAGGATGTAGATGAGTGGGACGAACGTGATGACGAAGCCAGAGGTATCATCGGCTTGTCGATTGAGGAAGATCAAATTGCTTTGATTCGAGCGGCGACATCAGCAAAAGGAATGTGGGACGCACTAAAGGACTATCATGAGAAAAATACATTGACAAATCGTGTATTTTTGATGCGTTCGATTTGTTCGTTGAAATTGAGTGAAGGAGGAGATGCAAAGGGACACATAAATCGGATGCAGGAATTATTTATTAAATTACGTGACATTGGTGAAGAAACATTATCTGACAAATGGAGTGCTGCAATGTTACTTAGTAGTTTGCCAAACAGTTACGATGCGTTGATTACAACACTGGAATCGCGAAAAGAAGAAGAAGTGACGTTTGCATTGGTTCAACAGCGGGTGATTGCAGAGTATGAACGACATTTGACGGCAAATGGAAATGATTCTGTTTTGAAATTGGTGGCAACGGGCAGAACTTGTTATTTTTGCAAAGAATCGTCGTACGTAAAAAAGAATTGCAAGAAATATAAGGAATGGCTAGCAAAGAATGGTAAAGAGAATAAAAGTGACGGCAATTACAGCAGCAAGGGCGATAAAATCACTTGTGTTGAGGAAGACACAACGGTTACTTCGGTGTAAAATTTTTCGACGGATTTTTTGTTTGCAATATTTGGGAAGCAGTCAATCGACGATGACAATGATTACATGCTTGACTCTGGAGCAACGCGTCATGCGGTTAAAAACAAAAGTTTCTTCAGTGAATTGAATAGTTTATATAGAAGTTCAGTTAAATTGGCTACGGGCGAAAGATCGAATGTTGTAGGAATTGGCTCAGGTTATTTGACATTTTTGAATGAAAACGGTATTGAACGACGAGCATTGGCAACAGAGGTTTCGTATGCACCAGATTTGGTTTCAAATGTTTTATCAGTCTGGCGATTGACAAAATTGGGTTTTCGTGTGGAATTTGTTGAATCAAAAGGTGAAATAATATATAAAGGCAAACAAATCGCAGTGGCGGATGTTGTTGGTGACTTGTATGTATTGCGGCGACGACGTGATAAAGTCTGTACTGTAATCGGGCACAATGACAAATGTATACATTCATTACATCGCAGAATGGGACATCGTGATCCAAATGTAATTAGAAAGATGATTTTAGATGGTTCGGTCGAAGGTTTGGAAATCTTTGAATGCGGAATTAAAGAAGCCTGTGATGTGTGCATCAAGGGAAAGACGACCAGAGTGCCTTTTCCAAAGAAATCGTTGAGCGAATCGTCGGCTGTTATGGATTTGATACATATCGATGTATGTGGGCCGATGCAGACTGTTACACCCAGTGGAAAAAGATATTTGGTGACATTCATTGACGATTTTTCGGATTTCACCATTATTAAGCTACTTGCATACAAATCGGAAGTAGAAGCTGTATTGCGTCAATTCGTTGAATTTTGTAAAACTAAGTTTGGTCGGAAGCCGAAAGTCATCCGGTCCGATCGTGGCGGCGAGTACACGAGCAAGAGTATTGCGGAATTTTTCGAGTCGGAGGGAATCCACAATCAGCTTACAGCGGCATACAGTCCACAACAAAACGGAAAAGCAGAAAGAAAGAATCGCACGTTGATCGAAATGTCACGTTGCATGTTGATTGATGCTGATTTGTCATACTGATTTTGGGGTGAAGCAGTAACGACGGCAAATTTCATACAAAATCGTGTAATTATGAAATCATCGGATTCGACGCCGTATGAACGATGGAATGGAACGAAACCAGGTATAAATCAGTTTCAAATATTTGGTTCCAAATGTTTCGTTCATGTACCATCAGAAAAGCGACAAAAATTGGATAATGTGGCGACTGAAATGTTATTCCTTGGTTACGATGAGAAGTCAAAGGCTTATCGATGCTTTGACACAGGAGCGAACAAAATTGTCATCAGTCGAGATGTTCGTTTTGGACGTGATTTCTACAATCAAGAGAGCATCAATGAACATCAACTTGAATTGGGAAAGTTTAGCCAACCAATCTATCAGAACCAAGAAAATGATCAACTTCAGGAGGAGATTGTTAGTGAAAGTGAAGTTGATGAAGCACAGCAAAAAGTTCGTACGTCAAATCGATCGAATAGGGGAATTCCACCGAAGAGACTCATCGATGAAATTAACTTGATGAAGGAAATCGTCGAACCGAAAAACTATAGACAGGCAATCAACAGTGATCGAAGAGAGCATTGGCTTATTGCAATGCATGAGGAGATCGAATCGCATGAACATCACGGTACGTGGCAATTGGTAGATTTACCAACAGGCAGAACAGCAATTGGCGGAAAATGGGTTTTCAAAATGAAAACTGGCGTGGATGGTGACATTGTACGCTACAAGGCAAGATTTGTAGCACAAGGTTTTTCGCAAAAATACGGTGAAGATTATGATGAAGTATTTGCACCGGTAGTTTCGGCTACAACGTTCAGGACATTACTATCGGTGGCAGCTGAACGTGACATGTTGGTTCATCACTTCGATGTTAAGACAGCTTTCCTTAATGGAGAGTTGAACCAGACAATTTATATGAAGCAGCCAGAGGGTTTCATCAGTGACGATCCAACGAAAGTTTGTTTGTTGAAGAAAAGTATTTATGGTCTGAAGCAGGCGGCACGATCATGGAATAGTGCACTTCATGAGGTACTGGAAACAGCGGGCTTTGAACAAAGTTATAATGATCCATGCTTATATTCGAAGGAAATCGATGGCAGCTACTGTTATGTGATTGTTTACGTTGATGATTTGCCAGTGGCTTGCAAGACAATGAAGCAAATGAAGACGATTGAAAGCATTTTGAACCCACACTTCGATATGCAGAATTTGGGTCCAATTCAACAGTATCTACGTATGAAAGTGACAAGAGACAATCATGGAAATTTCGCTGTGTGTCAATCGATTTACATTCAAGAAATCGTGGCGGATTTTGGCATGCAAGATGCGAAACCAGCGAAGACACCAATGGA
>CM055403.1:173347879-173360553 GCA_029228625.1 Pseudolycoriella hygida
TTTCTGGACAATAAATTGGTGCAACGTGGAATAGTAGATCAAGGTCTTCGAACTATTTGCGGTGTGGACAACTGGTTGCGAAATATATGAGCTTTCAGGTGAATTTGGTGTGCGCTTGAACTTGGCGGTTAACTCAACACCAAAGTGTTTGGTCATAGATGGTTTTATGATGATTTTAATCAAAAGTCGCAGTGAATTGGTTGCGCAACGAATGCTTAGTGAACAGTAGAGACAATATTTGGCGGTGGTTGCTGTCGGAATGTGAAAGAAATTCCATCAACACCGAAAACGGAGGACGTTGCAGTGAATTGGTTGGAACGTATTTGGAAATCTCAGTGAATCAGTTGATACATTGTTCGTATGAGGATTGCTATCGAAAGTTGAAAGACATTCCTTCAACAACGAAAATGAAGGACGTTGAAGCGAATTTGTCGCAAAATGTTCGGTTAGAAACAAGTCGTGGAATTAGTTGCGAAAGAACTAATGTAAAATTTTGTGAATTTTATGTAATAGTTGACTTTCAAAGTAATTTTTTTGTTTTGATGAGGGTTAATAAACAGGGAGTGTGTTGGATATTATAGTTTATGTAACCCTGCATCATAATCTATTGTTACATGTCATTCGGATGATATGCTCTTTGCATACCAATTTTAGTCTTGTTCGTACGTTTATGTAATAAACATCGTTTGTTCGATCACTGGCGTTTCAATAACTGCAAGGTCCATAGCTGAGTCCCACTTATTTCAACATTATGTATTTCTAAAATTGAATCTTTCCCATGCATGACAAGAGTCGAAAAAGGTTTCGCCTTTGAATGTTGTAACAGTAAATTACTTTTATTGTTGTATGCTAGAAGAAATATTGTTGACAATTCTTCAAGGTTCACTGCCTTGCATATAACAACAAAGATTGTACTTTTTTATTTTTAATTACTTTGATAATACAAACAAATATTGAAGTTTTTTGGAGCTACGAAACATATCCTTCTGGTTTCTCGAGTTTTTAGCTATGTATAAAGAATCATGTGACGAAAAATCAAAAATATATCAGAGGAACGGCTTCATACATTTTCTGCAAGAAAGAACTGTGGTAATAGCCGAATTATGTCACCGTATGTTATGTCTTCCAAAATCGGTGCACCGATGCTGGCTGCTAAGCAACTTATATTAATGTGTAATTTGTACTGTGTAACCAGAGACCAGAGAGGCAAAATCTTTCAATGTTAAGTACGACGATCGAATCTCATCTGAGTTTAAAGAGTAGCTTCTTCCACTTCCTTCATTCTTTCTCTCATCTTTGGTTCATATTCTCTTCCGTATGAATGAAAAGTTACATTTACTTACCATAAGCTCACTAATTTCTTTATGACTTACCATTCGAAACTTTAATGCCTCTAACCAACTACCACATAATAAAAGGAAGGAATGTCTAAGAGTAACTAAATGTTTTATTTTTTGTGGCAATTGCTGTGAATTTGGTAGCAGTTCGTCAACTTGAAACAATTTTTATTTTCAAATTTCGTTTACTAAAGCAAACATTGGAAAGATTGCAACTGTGTAAATCATTTATGATTTTTTTTTATTATTCAGGCATTTGCCGTCAATATTTTCGTTGCTAGTCCTTTCAAATTTGTAAAGATTTCATGATGTTTCATTAAACGTTAATAAGTGACTCACAATCAATAACTACATTAAACTGGGGCTTTCTCCACTAACTTAAACCAATAACCGCATTCACATCGCTTTGGATGACCTTGGTGAAGCCACATCCACTGAATGTACGTTTGATCCTCATGACCTGGAATCAATTCAAAGAAATCAGTCTAGAACTACTTTAGAGAGTAAAACTTAAACACAATTACATCTACGGGCAACAGAGAGTAATGCATTTGGAACTCATTCTAAGTGTTCCTTTAATTAAGTAACCCTAAAAGGTTCAATGAACTCTCACAAAAATATTTTATGGAAGTTTTCAGAGCTTCTTTCAAAACATGAATATAGAAAAAGAAGTCTTTTAGAACATCAGCAATGATTGAAACACAATGATATCACCCATCTTGAGATAATCAAATTTTTTGTGACATCACAATGTATTTGTGACATCACAAAAAACTTTTTTTTGTAATGTCACAAAAGCATGTCGAAAAGTTTTTTGTGATTTTCGAGCTACTTTTTGCGCTACAATTTTTTGTGATTTCGCAAATCATTTGTGATAGAAATTTTTGTGATGTCACCAATCATTTTCGATAGAAATCTTTGTGATGTCACAAATCGTTTGTGATAGAAGTTTTTGTGATACCACAAATCATTTGTGATATAAATTTTTGTGATGTCACAAATCGTTTGTGATAGAAGTTTTTGTGATGTCACAAATAATTTGTGATAGAAGTTTTTGTGATGTCACAAATAATTGTGATAGCAATTTTTACAAAATTTGTGATTTTCGAGCAACTTTTTGCCCTATAATTTTTTGTGATGTCACAAATCATTTGTGATAGAAATTTTTGTGATGTCACCAATCATTTTCGATAGAAATCTTTGTGATGTCACAAATCGTTTGTGATAGAAATTTTTTTGATGTCACAAATAATTTGTGAAAGAAATTTTTACAAAATTTGTGATTTTTAAGCTATTTTTTGAGCTACAATTTTTTGTGATGTCACAAATCGTTTGTGATAGAAGTTTTTGTGATGCCACAAATCATTTGTGATATAAATTTTTGTGATGTCACAAACAACTTGCGATAGAAATTTTTGTGATGTCACAAATAATTTGTGATAGAAATTTTCACAAATTTGTGATTTGCTCGAACTTTTGGCCCTACAATTTTTTGTGATGTCACAAATCATTTGTGATAGAAATTTGTGTGATGTCACAAATAATTTGTGATTGAAATTTTTACAAAATTTTTGATTTTCGAGCAACTTTTTGCGCTACAATTTTTTGTGATGTCACAAATCATTTGTGATAGAAATTTTTGTGATGTCACAAATCATTTGTGATAGAAATTTTTGTGATGTCACAAATCATTTGTGATATAAATTTTTGTGATGTCACAAATAATTTGTGATAGAAATTTATACAAAATTTGTGATTTTTGAGCTATTTTTTGAGCTACAATTTTTTGTGATGTCACAAATCGTTTGTGATAGAAGTTTTTGTGATGCCACAAATCATTTGTGATATAAATTTTTGTGATGTCACAAATAATTTGTGATAGAAATTTATACAAAATTTGTGATTTTCGAGCAACTTTTTGCGCGACAATTTTTTGTGATGTCACAAATTATTTGTGATAGAAATTTTTGTGATGTCACAAATAATTTGTGATAGAAGTTTTTGTGATGTCACAAATAATTGTGATAGCAATTTTTACAAAATTTGTGATTTTCGAGCAACTTTTTGCCCTATAATTTTATGTGATGTCACAAATCATTTGTGATAGAAATTTTTGTGATGTCACAAATAATTTATGATAGAAGTTTTTGTCATGTCACAAATAATTTTTGGTAGAAACTTTTACAAAATTTGTGATTTTCGAGCAACTTTTTGCGTTAAAATTTTTTGTGATTTCTCAAATCATTTGTGATAGAAATTTTTGTGATGTCACAAATCATTTGCGATAGAAATCTTTGTGATGTCACAAATAATTTGTGATAGAAATTTTCACAAAATTTGTGATTTTCGACCAACTTTTTGCGGTACAATTTTTTGTGATGTCACAGATCATTTGTGACAGAAATTTTTGTGATGTCACAAATAATGTAATAGAAGTTGTGATGTCACAAATAATTTGTGGTAGAAACTTTTACAAAATTTGTGATTTTCGAGCAACTTTTTACGTCACAATTTTTTGTGATGTCGCAAATCATTTGTGATAGAAATTTGTGTGATGTCACAAATAATTTGTGATAGAAATTTTTACAAAATTTGTGATTTTCGAGCAACTTTTTGCGCGACAATTTTTTGTGATATCACAAATCATTTGTGATAGAAATTTTTGTGATGGCACAAAAAAGAACCGGAAAGTATTGAATACACTCAAACTGTTCTCATTCCGTAAAAGGAAAATGATTTCGTTGCAATTTGTTACAAGAAGCTGTAATTTTGACACAAATGTTTTTTGTCATCACAAAAATTTGCATCACAAATAATTTGTGACATCACAAAAAATTTGTGACATCGGAAAAAATTTTATTACAAAAAGTTGCATGGGGCTAAAGGGACAACAATTTGTGATATCACAAATTTGTCATAAAAAAAACTTATCGACAAAGTTTTGTGACATCACAAAAAAATTTATCGATCGATAAGTTGTATGTGATGTCACAAATATTTGAGATTTTCATACAAATTTATATCACAAAAAATTTGACTATCTTAGGCTGGGGTCCGATTTCGGCCATTTGAATGTTAAGTGGTAAGCGTATGTCTTTTCTACCGTTGATTGGTAAGTTGGAAAGAAAATATTAAAACTCTGTGGTGGATTTTGTCGGATTCGTAGAGTATAGAAACTGAACCCTAGCTAGAATATTCGCTGCTCAGGACACAATCTTTGTATCCGTAAGAAATTTTTTTCTCATGTTGCGTGAGTTGATTGCAGATTTTCGTCGAGAGTGTTTATCACAAACGTGATAAGAGAACAGCCATTAAATTATTGATTTCCTATCGAAACATAATTTTTGTAAATTTAACTTACATATGCATCCAATAATGCGTGCATCAAAAGCTGACGGAATAAGTGTTGGAGCGTCTTTGGTTCCTGCTCCTCGTTTGAATACTCTCATGTCAAAAGGATTATCGTCACCAGCTTGCATGGCTAAAAGTTCGCGTTTTTCGAGACCAGTGGCATGCTCAATAGGATCGTTCATCACTGTAACAAAAATTAAATCGATTAGTTTGCGTCTCATTTTTTCATTTCAACAACCAAATTGACCAGACACCGACCGGTGCGACAAAAAAAATTTGTTTGAGACATTTGACTGGAACGCAACTTTGACAACAAGAATGGTGCATGAGACTAACTTTGAAGGTTTTGGTCAACGGAGCTTATCATTCGATCACTTAACAAATTAAATGAATCGATTCGAAAGTTTGTTTTGATATACAACAAGTTTGATAGAACACCATAAACGAATCGAAATTTCTTATAAGAATTCTATTTCACTCACAAATTCATCCACTAAACGTTCTTAACATTCCCTTCATTACGTAACGCCGTACGAAAAAATTTACTCATAAACACTTGCCGACTAAATTTAGCTATTTGAAAATAGCTCCCCAAATGAACTTACTTTTGCAAAAGCGGGCTGATGAATATGACAAGTTCCTGCGGGCTGCAGAAATAGCCATTCTTCCACATAAAGATGCCATTTTTACGAAATTCTCTTCGTGAAAAATTCAATAGACTACACTTCGAAATATGTACGTCGCTCGAAATGGAATGACAGATAAAAGGTGGATACGAAGTTGCCTACAAAAAGACCTCATGACGGATAATGACAAACATATTTTCGAAAACGGATGTTTAGTGGTGAAATGTTGTATATGTGATGTCAGTCATGTGACCAGTAAACGTTTTTTAGCGGGAAGTTTTTGAGATATTTTGCTGTGTGTAGATGTCACATAAAATCCGCAAAAAAACCTCTTACAGAGGAGGTGTGACGCAAGTCTTTATGTCTGCTTACAAAAGCTGTGAAATCAGAAAAGTGTGACGCATTAATTATCTGAGGTAAAACTATTTTCTTCCAGTTACAAAAGTTCTGAAATCGGAGGGGGGTGACGCATTAAGCTTGGATTCGCAACAAACATTTTTAAACAAAATTATGTTGAGTTCAAAAAATTGCGTCACAAATGCCAGACCCAACGACGAAACAATTTTTCTGTACTTGTAGTTTTTACGCTGCGAAAATTTGGCTTTTATTTCTTATCACATCGTTTAGAGTAAATTTAAATTTTTGCGTCTAAAAACTGAGTGTTGAAAAATTATTCCGCTGGTGGGTCTGGCATTTGTGACGCAATTTTTTGAACTCGACGTAATTTTGTTTAAAAATGTTTGTTGCGAATCGAAGCTTAATGCGTCACCCCCCTCTGATTTCAGAACTTTTGTAACTGGAAGAAAATAGTTTTACCTAAGATAATTAATGCGTCACACTTTTCTGATTTCACAGCTTTTGTAAGCAGACATAAAGACTTGCGTCACACCTCCTCTGTAAGAGGTTTTTTTTGCGGATATCAGTACTTTTGTAAGTTTGTAAGCAACTTTTTAGATGTCATAGTTTTAGAGGTAAGAATCATCCCTCTGGAATCTGGAAGTGGCGTTATCCCGGGATTAGGGCACATTTTCCCAAAACCATGAAACACGTGTAGGCTAAAATTTAATTCTCTATAACTTCGCCTTTGGAACCAACTTTCTTACTCTCATAGTTCCAGAGATTTGGGTCATCCTGCCTAATTATGGAAGTGACCATATACCAGGATTGGGCCATATTTCCCCAAAACCCTGAAACACGTGTTCGCTAAAATTTAATTCCCTACAACTTTGCCTTTGACAGTAAATCTCCATATAGCATAGTTAAGGAAATATAGACGAAAAACTGTTTTCGTATATGGCCAAGAATCTCAATTTCGTCAATTCCATTGGTCCCAGTGCCCATACCCCTGACCCGATTCCCATAAAAATTTTTTCCCAGTTTCGTGACATCAAATGCTTTCATTTGACACCAAAATGAGGAATTTCCGTGCTATACTGGCTGAGATATATGCGAAAAAGTTTCACCGACCCTCGAAAAACCATGTTTTTGGTCACTTCCTCGACCATATCTCCGGAACCACTTGATCGATTTTGCTCATCTTCGAACTTGAATCATAGTAGGCATGTACCTTTCAGGGAAAAAAAGATTAGGCTGATCGGTTGAGCCGTTTGAAAAAAAAGTGGAGACGGACGGACGGACGGACGGACATTTTTTTTATTGCTGATTCGTCATCTTTAGACGATAATAGATGCATCCCCTCCACTCCCACCTCGATCTACCCCATGTTACAATAAAATTGTTTGTAGTAAACGTATAGGACCTCTTGTACTTCGTACGGGTCCAATAACTAGAAACAATAGTATTGGTGACGACGTCACTAAGTTTTTTTTCCGAAAAACACCGTTTATTGGTATGAATAGTACAATCTTAACAATTTGTCAATTTATTACTAGAGTTGAGTTGTATACTAGAAGAACTTCAGAAGGAAGTAATTTTAGTAAGACTCAGCAGACTTATCCCAATGAGCCACTTGAAGATCTTTGGAGTTCTTCAATAAGTTAGTTCGTCTGGTTTGGCTCGTTTCAGCCTCCTAACTTCATCCTTCGTCTTTCTTTGATTAGATCTCTAGAAGGTTTAATTTTTGCCTCAGGAGTGGCTTGTTTCGCAGCGTCCTGTAGTAGGCTGATGAACTCTTCTGAGCGGAAATCAATTTCATTTTTATTTCTTAGGCTAACCTTTAGGTCGATTGACTCTTGTAATTTTTTTCTGAAACTTTCCCAACCGGTAGATTTGGTTGTAAGATTTTGCTTTTTCTGTTTCAGTATGACAGATGTTTTCAAGGATAGTAGAACAGGTGTATGATGAAAGGATAGATTCACGATATTTTCTGTTTCCATGTTGGTTGAAGCGATTCCTTTGGTGACGTCACCAAATGAAAAGCATATAACAGATGATCACAAAAAAATTTCTCGTATGGAAAATATGTATTGGTTGTAAAAAGTGTTTGTTACGTAACATTTCTACCCCCCCCCCTCTCGAAAACCCGTACCAATCTGTAACAACTTCTTAAATCCCCCCCCCCTTTACAGTCTTTAAAAGTTGTATCTCGGCTAAGGTCATATTTTAAACAAAATGCGCAAAAATGGTCTTAGACGAGGTAGACTTTTTATTTTGTATGCAGCCGATCGAGAACACCTTTCAAAAGATGATTCATTCAATCAATATCTAATGGTTTACTAAAGACATCGAAGTCATTGCATATTAACGTGCGTACCTAGCATAAGCTCTAACCGCACGGTTCCCATAAGCGTAGGATTGAGATACGCCCAATTAACGCGAGCCCCCGAAGTGGCTCTCCCCCATAAACGGTAGGCGGGTAAGGCCCAAGATACTATCATCTCTCTACTGTATTCTCGCCAACCTGGTTGCCCCAGGAAGGACTAGGGGTGTAAACACCCATATCAAAGCGCAGACTGTTCTGACGCAGTAAACTATGTCCCACAGGCCCCGCGTTGCAGCGCCACTAGGCACCTCAACCAAGCGCTGGGGCCGGAGGCGGCCATCTCGTATGACACACTACACCCGGGAGCCTCCAGCCCCGCGGTACCGAATTTACTCTGGGTGGGGGCTTTCGCGGTAAGGCTCTTAACCAGACCACTTCGGTAGGGATGTCCAACCATCCCAGGCACCGCTGACCTAGCTCAGAAAACCATGGTGTCGCTACCCACCAGTGGACCAAAGGGTCGAAGCAAGCTAAGACCGTTGCCGACAACCCCTGTGGTTTTGCTGAAGACAATAAAGATCTGTATATCTGTAACGTCTTCTTCAGCCGAGACTTCAGTCGACTTAAAAAAATTGCTCAACTTTCATGTCTGCTATGACGAATTTTGCGAGAAATCCGTAATTTTGCTTGGGAGCGCTAAGAGTAAGTATATGACAAAATTATAAAATAAAGAGGCTTGCTTGTAACTTCCGTGACTTTTTTTTCGAAAACTTTGAGAAAATTAGGAAAATTGTGCGAAAATCAAGAAAATATTTTCTCAGAAAAGGACTTTGCAGAAATCACGACCGATTCGCGTACATCGTCGTCTATTCTCTTCATACGCTCACTAAAGAATCCGTTATTAGAGGTGAGCGGGCCGCCCGAAACTCGACAAAAATTCCAACCCGAACCTAAATAAATGTGACAGCTCGGGTCGGGGATCTGAATTTTTTTCAAAAGGGACCCGTACGTATCAGAATAGATGTGGCAAACAGAGTTGATGTTACGAAAAGACTCGAACGTATTTAAGGAAATATTGCCTTAACTCTTAAGTGTATGAAATTACGTCCTCATTAAATTGTATTGGAGATCGCCGAGAGGGCAATATTGAAAAACCCGTCCGAAGAAACGGCGTAAGAAAGGCCTTCCGAAAGTACAAAACTGACACCCAAATAGACAAAAATGTTCATCTCAATTTTTTCTACACCATAGCAAAAAACCATATTTTTGTCTAGAGCCGACCTAGGGTCCTCAGGAGAGGCCTCGGACAAATACTTACATAGACAAAAATATTTTCCTTCATTTTCTCTACAACATAATGAAAAACCGTTTTTTTTGTCTAGGGCAGACCGTAGGACCGACCAAGGGCCATTAGGAAATGCCTCGGACACATACTTCCATAGACAAAAATGTTTCCCTCAATTTGCTCTGCAACATAGCAAAAACAATTTTTTTTCGTTAGGGCCAACCTCATAACAGACCTGAGGCCCACTTCAGCCCTAAGCACAGGCATCGGGTCCAAATTTGTTTTTGAATATAATTCGGTACTCGATTACCTCTCAAATAGAAAAAGAATCATCAAAATCAGTTAAGATTTATCCAATTTATGTAAGCAAACACGTTGGGCCCTAGTAGAAACTCAGTTATAGGGCCTGACTGAGTCCAAGGGTTTCTAATCAAAAAATCTTCTGCTATAAAACGGGAGACAGTCCTAGACCTTTCGATCAAACAAAATTTGAAAATCCGAAGAGATTTACTCGAGTTAAGTACAAAAAACATGTAGAGCGCTAGCAGAGACTCCTTTTTAGTGCCCTACCTATATCCTAGGGCCCAATCTCAAAAAAGTTTCTTCTACAAATATTAGGGCTTTCATAGACCTGTCGATTAAAAAAAAACAATTATGAAAATCGGAAAAGATTTACTCGAGTTATGTACAAAAGACCAGAAACCACTTAAACTTTCCCAGATTCAATCCCATAAAAGATTTTTCAATTACCTTTCAGGGAAAAAAGTTTTTAAAAATCGGTTGAGATTTACTCAAGTTATCGCGATGACGGACTTACGGGCAGTTTTTTAGACCTGTACGATGAACGTAGTGCTTCGAAAGGGGGTCTATTACGTTTACCACGACTGCAAGTGCTGAAAAATTATTCCGCTAGTGGGTCCGGCATTTATGACGCAATTTTTTAACACAACGTAATTTTGTAATTTTCAGGAAATTAAAACTTTGAACACAAGGTTCCCTTCAAACAAACTCTGCGTATTATCAGCGATAGCGTCACCTCAAGCGATATCATTAATTTTGGAAGCAGACTTACGGACTGCGTCACCTCTTCTACCTTTAAGAGGTTTTTGGAGGCGATATCATAGTTTTTGGAAGTTTTCAGATGTATAACCAAACAGCATGTGAAAATTGAATATGTCTATTCTCTAATCTTGTATTGTTTTATTCTAGTTTTCGAAGAAAGAAAATTACGTAAGAAAAAAATGTCTCGAAAAAATTTTCTTTCCGAAATTTCTATTTTCAGAAAAGAAAATTTTCTAAAAAAAAAAATTTCTTCGAAAAAAATTTTCCTTCCGAAAAAAATTGTTCTCCTACACCTTAAGCTACCATCGGAACACTTCGTATCACCTTCGGCTATCTTCGGAATATTTTGTAGCACTTTCGCCTGCCTTCGCAACACTTCGTGTCACCCTAGGCTGCCTTCGGAACACATTGTGTCACTTTCGGCTACATTCGAAACACTTCGTGTCACCTTCGGCTACGTTCGGAACACTGCCTGTCAGCTTCGGCTACCTTCGGAACACTTCATGTCACCTTCGGCTACCTTCGGAACACTTCGTGTCACCAATTCTACTCACTGATTCATATAACCTTCCTGAAGAAACCAACTGTCTAGGTATAATTATACAGAATTTAGCAAAAAATCCAAGATGGCGCCGCTATGACAGCTGGCAGTCATTTTCTTATGATCCCAAAAAATTCTCCTGATGAAACTGTATAACTTTCCAGAAGAAACCATCTCTCTAAGTGGTGTCATTCCGGAGCTAAAATTGGAAAAGCGAAAAAGCATAAACGAAAATCCAAGATGGCGCCGCTATGACAGCTGGCAGTTATTTTCTTATGATCCCAAAAAATTCTCCTGATGAAACTTTATAACTTTCTAGAAGAAACCATCTCTCTAGGTAGTGTCATTCCGGAGCTAAAATTCGAAAAGCGAAAAAGCATAAACGAAAATCCAAGATGGCGCCGCTATGACAGCTGGCAGTCATTTTCTTATAATCCCAAAAAATTCTCCTGATGAAACTCTATAACTTTCTAGAAGAAACCATCTCTCTAAGTAGTGTCATTCCGGAGCTAAAATTCGAAAACCGAAAAAGCATAAACGGAAATCCAAGATGGCGCCGCTATGACAGCTGGCAGCCATTTTCTTATGATCCCAAAAAATTCTCCTGATGAAACTCTATAACTTTCTAGAAGAAACCATATCTCTAGGTAGTGTCATTCCGGAGGTAAAATTGGAAAACCGAAAAAGCACAAACGAAAATCCAAGATGGCGCCGCCATGACAGCTGGCAGCCATTTTCTTACAATCACAAAAAATTCTCCTGATGAAACTCTATAACTTTCCAGAAGAAACCATCTCTCTAAGTAGTGCCATTCCGGAGCTAAAATTCGAAAAGCGAAAAAGCATAAACGAAAATCCAAGATGGCGCCGCTATGACAGCTGGCAGCCATTCTCCTGATGAAACTCTATAACTTTCCAGAAGAAACCATCTTTCTAAGTAGTGTCATTCCGGAGCTAAAATTCGAAAAGCGAAAAAGCATAAACGAAAATCCAAGATGGCGCCGCTATGACAGCTGGCAGTCATTTTCTTATGATCCCAAAAAATTCTCCTGATGAAACTCTATAACTTTCCAGAAGAAACCATCTCTCTAAGTTGTGTCATTCCGGAGATAAAATTCGAAAACCGAAAAAGCATAAACGAAAATCCAAGATGGCGCCGCTATGACAGCTGGTAGCCATTTTCTTATGACACCAAAAAATTCTACTGATGAAAGTCTATAACTTTCCAGAAGAAACCATCTCTCTAAGTTGTGTCATTCCGGAGATAAAATTCGAAAACCGAAAAAGCATAAACGAAAATCCAAGATGGCGCCGCTATGACAGCCGGTAGCCATTTTCTTATGATACCAAAAAATTCTACTGATGAAACTCTATAACTTTCTAGAATAAACCAACTCTCTAAGTGTTATCATTCCGGAGCTAAAATTCGAAAACCCAAAGAAGCCTAATTTGTACCTAACAAAAATCCAAGATGGCGTCACTTTGGCAGATTTCTGAAAATCCCAAAAAATTCTCCTGATCAAACTCTATAACTTTCCCGAAGAAACCAACTCTCTAAGTATTGTCATTCCGAAGCTAAAATTCGAAAACCAACAAAAACCTAATTTATTGCTTGGGAAAATTCAAGATGGCGCCGGTTTGACCGCTGGCAGCCATTTTCTTAAGATCCCAAAAAATTCTTCTGACCAAACTCTATAACTTTCCCGAAGAAACCAGCTCTCTAGCTATTGTCACTCCGGAGCTAAAATTCGAACTCCTAAAAAACCCTCAAAATTGACCACTTTTCCACATGCCACGGCTTTTCCAGAATT
>CM055403.1:173361053-173386477 GCA_029228625.1 Pseudolycoriella hygida
TATTGACTTGCGCATCATTTTGATGAATAGAAAGTGGGGTCGCCGAGGCGCCGAAGTTGGCCAAAATTGAGGCGAAAGTTTTCGCCAAAAAATTTTTTTCGTCGGAATCGATAGATATTGACTTGCGCATCATTTTGATGAATAGAAGGTGGGGTCGCCGAGGCGCGGAAGTTGGCCAAAATCGAGGCGAAAGTTTTCGCCAAAAAATGTTTTTCGTCGGAATCGATAGATATTGACTTCCGCATCATTTTGATGAATAGAAAGTGGGGTCGCCGAAGCGCGGAAGTTAGCCAAAATTATTATGCTGGTGGGTCTGGCATTTGTGACGCGATTTTTTGAACACAGGGTAACGTTGTCGTCAAGGAAATGTATGCGTATTTTCAGCGAAAGCGTCACCTCCACTGATATCATTAATTTTGGAAGTAGACATTAGGGACTGCGTCACACTTTACCTTTAAAAAGGTTTTTGTTGTGATCTATCTATTAATAATTTTCGATCTCGAGAACTAGACAGCCGATCTTTCTGAAATTTTCAGGGAACGTCAGTCTCGGCCCCAAATGAAAAACTTCATATGCCGCTTTTCCGGGAAAATTCTGGAAAAGCCGTGGCATGTGGAAAAGTGGTCAATTTTGAGGTTTTTTTAGGTAATGCTCGGAGTTTTCGAATTTTAGCTTCGAAGTGACAATAGCTCGAGAGTTGGTTTCTTAGGAAAAGTTATAGAGTTTGGTCAGGAGAATTTTTTCGGATCTTAAGAAAATTGCTGCCAGCAGTCAAATCGGCGCCATCTTGAATTTTCCCAAGCAATAAATTAGGGTTTTTTTGGTTTTCGAATTTTAGCTTCGGAATGACAATACTTAGAGAGTTGGTTTCTTTGGGAAAGTTATAGAGTTTGATCAGTAGAATTTTTTGGGATTTTCAGAAATCTGCCAAAATGACGCCATCTTGGATTTTTGTTAGGTATAAACTATGCTTCTTTGGGTTTTCGAATTTTATCTCCGGAATGATATCACTTGAGAGATGGTTTCTTCTGGAAAGTTATAGAGTTTCATCAGGAAAATTTTTAGGGATCATAAGAAAATGGCTGCCAGCTGTCATAGCGGCGCCATCTTGGATTTTCGTTTATGCTTTCTCGCTTTTCGATATTTAGCTCCGGAATGACACTACTTAGAGAGATGGTTTCTTCTAGAAAGTTATAGAGTTTCATCAGGAGAATTTTTTGGGATCACAAGAAAATGGTTGCCAGCTGTCATAGCGGCGCCATTTTGGATTTTCGTTTATGCTTTTTCGCTTTTCGAATTTTAGCTCCGGAATGACACTACTTAGAGAGATGGTTTCTTCTGGAAAGTTATAGAGTTTCATCAGGAAAATTTTTAGGGATCATAAGAAAATGGTGCCAGCTGTCATAGCGGCGCCATCTTGGACTTTCTTTTATGCTTTTTCGCTTTTCGAATTTTAGCTCCGGAATGACACTACCTAGAGAGATGGTTTCTTCTGGAAAGTTATAGAGTTTCATCAGGAGAATTTTTTGGGATCATAAGAAAATGACTGCCAGCTGTTATAGCGGCGCCATCTTGGATTTTCGTTTATGCTTTTTCGCTTTTCGAATTTTAGCTCCGGAATGACACTACCTAGAGAGATGGTTTCTTCTAGAAAGTTATAGAGTTTCATCAGGAGAATTTTTTAGGATCATAAGAAAATGACTGCCAGCTGTCATAGCGGCGCCATCTTGGATTTTCGTTTATGCTTTTTCGCTTTTCGAATTTTAGCTCCGGAATGACACTACCTAGAGAGATGGTTTCTTCTGGAAAGTTATAGAGTTTCATCAGGAGAATTTTTTGGGGTCATAAGAAAATGACTGCCAGCTGTCATAGCGGCGCCATCTTGGATTTTCGTTTATGCTTTTTCGCTTTTCGAATTTTAGCTCCGGAATGACACTACTTAGAGAGATGGGTTTCTTCTAGAAATATAGTTTCATCAGGAGAATCAGGATCATAAGAATTGGGGTCATAAGAAAATGACTGCCAGCTGTCATAGCGGCGCCATCTTGGATTTTCGTTTATGCTTTTTCGCTTTTCGAATTTTAGCTCCGGAATGACACTACTTAGAGAGATGGTTTCTTCTGGAAAGTTATAGAGTTTCATCAGGAGAATTTTTTGGGATCATAAGAAAATGGCTGCCAGCTGTCATAGCGGCGCCATCTTGGATTTTCGTTTATGCTTTTTCGCTTTTCGAATTTTAGCTCCGGAATGACACTACCTAGAGAGATGGTTTCTTCTAGAAAGTTATAAAGTTTCATCAGGAGAATTTTTTGGGATCATAAGAAAATAACTGCCAGCTGTCATAGCGGCGCCATCTTGGATTTTCGTTTATGCTTTTTCGCTTTTCCAATTTTAGCTCCGGAATGACACCACTTAGAGAGATGGTTTCTTCTGGAAAGTTATACAGTTTCATCAGGAGAATTTTTTGGGATCATAAGAAAATGACTGCCAGCTGTCATAGCGGCGCCATCTTGGATTTTTTGCTAAATTCTGTATAATTATACCTAGACAGTTGGTTTCTTCAGGAAGGTTATATGAATCAGTGAGTAGAATTGGTGACACGAAGTGTTCCGAAGGTAGCCGAAGGTGACATGAAGTGTTCCGAAGGTAGCCGAAGCTGACAGGCAGTGTTCCGAACGTAGCCGAAGGTGACACGAAGTGTTTCGAATGTAGCCGAAAGTGACACAATGTGTTCCGAAGGCAGCCTAGGGTGACACGAAGTGTTGCGAAGGCAGGCGAAAGTGCTACAAAATATTCCGAAGATAGCCGAAGGTGATACGAAGTGTTCCGATGGTAGCTTAAGGTGTAGGAGAACAATTTTTTTCGGAAGGAAAATTTTTTTCGAAGAAATTTTTTTTTTTAGAAAATTTTCTTTTCTGAAAATAGAAATTTCGGAAAGAAAATTTTTTTCGGAGAAATTTTTTTTTCTTAGAAAATTTTCTTTTCTGAAAATAGAAATAAAAAAATAGATTAGAGAATAGAAATAGTAAATTTTTCACATGATGTTTGGTTATAACATCTGAAAACTTCCAAAACTACTGATATCGCATACAAAAACCTCTTAAAAGGTAGAGTGTGACGCAGTCCGTAAGTCTGCTTCCAAAATTAATGATATCGCTTGAGGTGACGCTATCGCTGATAATACGCAGAGTTTGTTTGAAGGGAACCTTGTGTTCAAAGTTTTAATTTCCTGAAAATTACAAAATTACGTTGTGTTAAAAAATTGCGTCATAAATGCCGGACCCACTAGCGGAATAATTTTTCAGCACTTGCAGTCGTGGTAAACGTAATAGACCCCCTTTCGAAGCACTACGTTCATCGTACAGGTCTAAAAAACTGCCCGTAAGTCCGTCATCGCGATAACTTGAGTAAATCTCAACCGATTTTTAAAAACTTTTTTCCCTGAAAGGTAATTGAAAAATCTTTTATGGGATTGAATCTGGGAAAGTTTAAGTGGTTTCTGGTCTTTTGTACATAACTCGAGTAAATCTTTTCCGATTTTCATAATTGTTTTTTTTTAATCGACAGGTCTATGAAAGCCCTAATATTTGTAGAAGAAACTTTTTTGAGATTGGGCCCTAGGATATAGGTAGGGCACTAAAAAGGAGTCTCTGCTAGCGCTCTACATGTTTTTTGTACTTAACTCGAGTAAATCTCTTCGGATTTTCAAATTTTGTTTGATCGAAAGGTCTAGGACTGTCTCCCGTTTTATAGCAGAAGATTTTTTGATTAGAAACCCTTGGACTCAGTCAGGCCCTATAACTGAGTTTCTACTAGGGCCCAACGTGTTTGCTTACATAAATTGGATAAATCTTAACTGATTTTGATGATTCTTTTTCTATTTGAGAGGTAATCGAGTACCGAATTATATTCAAAAACAAATTTGGACCCGATGCCTGTGCTTAGGGCTGAAGTGGGCCTCAGGTCTGTTATGAGGTTGGCCCTAACGAAAAAAAATTGTTTTTGCTATGTTGCAGAGCAAATTGAGGGAAACATTTTTGTCTATGGAAGTATGTGTCCGAGGCATTTCCTAATGGCCCTTGGTCGGTCCTACGGTCTGCCCTAGACAAAAAAAACGGTTTTTCATTATGTTGTAGAGAAAATGAAGGAAAATATTTTTGTCTATGTAAGTATTTGTCCGAGGCCTCTCCTGAGGACCCTAGGTCGGCTCTAGACAAAAATATGGTTTTTTGCTATGGTGTAGAAAAAATTGAGATGAACATTTTTGTCTATTTGGGTGTCAGTTTTGTACTTTCGGAAGGCCTTTCTTACGCCGTTTCTTCGGACGGGTTTTTCAATATTGCCCTCTCGGCGATCTCCAATACAATTTAATGAGGACGTAATTTCATACACTTAAGAGTTAAGGCAATATTTCCTTAAATACGTTCGAGTCTTTTCGTAACATCAACTCTGTTTGCCACATCTATTCTGATACGTACGGGTCCCTTTTGAAAAAAATTCAGATCCCCGACCCGAGCTGTCACATTTATTTAGGTTCGGGTTGGAATTTTTGTCGAGTTTCGGGCGGCCCGCTCACCTCTAATAACGGATTCTTTAGTGAGCGTATGAAGAGAATAGACGACGATGTACGCGAATCGGTCGTGATTTCTGCAAAGTCCTTTTCTGAGAAAATATTTTCTTGATTTTCGCACAATTTTCCTAATTTTCTCAAAGTTTTCGAAAAAAAAGTCACGGAAGTTACAAGCAAGCCTCTTTATTTTATAATTTTGTCATATACTTACTCTTAGCGCTCCCAAGCAAAATTACGGATTTCTCGCAAAATTCGTCATAGCAGACATGAAAGTTGAGCAATTTTTTTAAGTCGACTGAAGTCTCGGCTGAAGAAGACGTTACAGATATACAGATCTTTATTGTCTTCAGCAAAACCACAGGGGTTGTCGGCAACGGTCTTAGCTTGCTTCGACCCTTTGGTCCACTGGTGGGTAGCGACACCATGGTTTTCTGAGCTAGGTCAGCGGTGCCTGGGATGGTTGGACATCCCTACCGAAGTGGTCTGGTTAAGAGCCTTACCGCGAAAGCCCCCACCCAGAGTAAATTCGGTACCGCGGGGCTGGAGGCTCCCGGGTGTAGTGTGTCATACGAGATGGCCGCCTCCGGCCCCAGCGCTTGGTTGAGGTGCCTAGTGGCGCTGCAACGCGGGGCCTGTGGGACATAGTTTACTGCGTCAGAACAGTCTGCGCTTTGATATGGGTGTTTACACCCCTAGTCCTTCCTGGGGCAACCAGGTTGGCGAGAATACAGTAGAGAGATGATAGTATCTTGGGCCTTACCCGCCTACCGTTTATGGGGGAGAGCCACTTCGGGGGCTCGCGTTAATTGGGCGTATCTCAATCCTACGCTTATGGGAACCGTGCGGTTAGAGCTTATGCTAGGTACGCACGTTAATATGCAATGACTTCGATGTCTTTAGTAAACCATTAGATATTGATTGAATGAATCATCTTTTGAAAGGTGTTCTCGATCGGCTGCATACAAAATAAAAAGTCTACCTCGTCTAAGACCATTTTTGCGCATTTTGTTTAAAATATGACCTTAGCCGAGATACAACTTTTAAAGACTGTAAAGGGGGGGGGGATTTAAGAAGTTGTTACAGATTGGTACGGGTTTTCGAGAGGGGGGGGGGTAGAAATGTTACGTAACAAACACTTTTTACAACCAATACATATTTTCCATACGAGAAATTTTTTTGTGATCATCTGTTATATGCTTTTCATTTGGTGACGTCACCAAAGGAATCGCTTCAACCAACATGGAAACAGAAAATATCGTGAATCTATCCTTTCATCATACACCTGTTCTACTATCCTTGAAAACATCTGTCATACTGAAACAGAAAAAGCAAAATCTTACAACCAAATCTACCGGTTGGGAAAGTTTCAGAAAAAAATTACAAGAGTCAATCGACCTAAAGGTTAGCCTAAGAAATAAAAATGAAATTGATTTCCGCTCAGAAGAGTTCATCAGCCTACTACAGGACGCTGCGAAACAAGCCACTCCTGAGGCAAAAATTAAACCTTCTAGAGATCTAATCAAAGAAAGACGAAGGATGAAGTTAGGAGGCTGAAACGAGCCAAACCAGACGAACTAACTTATTGAAGAACTCCAAAGATCTTCAAGTGGCTCATTGGGATAAGTCTGCTGAGTCTTACTAAAATTACTTCCTTCTGAAGTTCTTCTAGTATACAACTCAACTCTAGTAATAAATTGACAAATTGTTAAGATTGTACTATTCATACCAATAAACGGTGTTTTTCGGAAAAAAAACTTAGTGACGTCGTCACCAATACTATTGTTTCTAGTTATTGGACCCGTACGAAGTACAAGAGGTCCTATACGTTTACTACAAACAATTTTATTGTAACATGGGGTAGATCGAGGTGGGAGTGGAGGGGATGCATCTATTATCGTCTAAAGATGACGAATCAGCAATAAAAAAAATGTCCGTCCGTCCGTCCGTCCGTCTCCACTTTTTTTTCAAACGGCTCAACCGATCAGCCTAATCTTTTTTTCCCTGAAAGGTACATGCCTACTATGATTCAAGTTCGAAGATGAGCAAAATCGATCAAGTGGTTCCGGAGATATGGTCGAGGAAGTGACCAAAAACATGGTTTTTCGAGGGTCGGTGAAACTTTTTCGCATATATCTCAGCCAGTATAGCACGGAAATTCCTCATTTTGGTGTCAAATGAAAGCATTTGATGTCACGAAACTGGGAAAAAATTTTTATGGGAATCGGGTCAGGGGTATGGGCACTGGGACCAATGGAATTGACGAAATTGAGATTCTTGGCCATATACGAAAACAGTTTTTCGTCTATATTTCCTTAACTATGCTATATGGAGATTTACTGTCAAAGGCAAAGTTGTAGGGAATTAAATTTTAGCGAACACGTGTTTCAGGGTTTTGGGGAAATATGGCCCAATCCTGGTATATGGTCACTTCCATAATTAGGCAGGATGACCCAAATCTCTGGAACTATGAGAGTAAGAAAGTTGGTTCCAAAGGCGAAGTTATAGAGAATTAAATTTTAGCCTACACGTGTTTCATGGTTTTGGGAAAATGTGCCCTAATCCCGGGATAACGCCACTTCCAGATTCCAGAGGGATGATTCTTACCTCTAAAACTATGACATCTAAAAAGTTGCTTACAAACTTACAAAAGTACTGATATCCGCAAAAAAAACCTCTTACAGAGGAGGTGTGACGCAAGTCTTTATGTCTGCTTACAAAAGCTGTGAAATCAGAAAAGTGTGACGCATTAATTATCTTAGGTAAAACTATTTTCTTCCAGTTACAAAAGTTCTGAAATCAGAGGGGGGTGACGCATTAAGCTTCGATTCGCAACAAACATTTTTAAACAAAATTACGTCGAGTTCAAAAAATTGCGTCACAAATGCCAGACCCACCAGCGGAATAATTTTTCAACACTCAGTTTTTAGACGCAAAAATTTAAATTTACTCTAAACGATGTGATAAGAAATAAAAGCCAAATTTTCGCAGCGTAAAAACTACAAGTACAGAAAAATTGTTTCGTCGTTGGGTCTGGCATTTGTGACGCAATTTTTTGAACTCAACATAATTTTGTTTAAAAATGTTTGTTGCGAATCCAAGCTTAATGCGTCACCCCCCTCCGATTTCAGAACTTTTGTAACTGGAAGAAAATAGTTTTACCTCAGATAATTAATGCGTCACACTTTTCTGATTTCACAGCTTTTGTAAGCAGACATAAAGACTTGCGTCACACCTCCTCTGTAAGAGGTTTTTTTGCGGATTTTATGTGACATCTACACACAGCAAAATATCTCAAAAACTTCCCGCTAAAAAACGTTTACTGGTCACATGACTGACATCACATATACAACATTTCACCACTAAACATCCGTTTTCGAAAATATGTTTGTCATTATCCGTCATGAGGTCTTTTTGTAGGCAACTTCGTATCCACCTTTTATCTGTCATTCCATTTCGAGCGACGTACATATTTCGAAGTGTAGTCTATTGAATTTTTCACGAAGAGAATTTCGTAAAAATGGCATCTTTATGTGGAAGAATGGCTATTTCTGCAGCCCGCAGGAACTTGTCATATTCATCAGCCCGCTTTTGCAAAAGTAAGTTCATTTGGGGAGCTATTTTCAAATAGCTAAATTTAGTCGGCAAGTGTTTATGAGTAAATTTTTTCGTACGGCGTTACGTAATGAAGGGAATGTTAAGAACGTTTAGTGGATGAATTTGTGAGTGAAATAGAATTCTTATAAGAAATTTCGATTCGTTTATGGTGTTCTATCAAACTTGTTGTATATCAAAACAAACTTTCGAATCGATTCATTTAATTTGTTAAGTGATCGAATGATAAGCTCCGTTGACCAAAACCTTCAAAGTTAGTCTCATGCACCATTCTTGTTGTCAAAGTTGCGTTCCAGTCAAATGTCTCAAACAAATTTTTTTTGTCGCACCGGTCGGTGTCTGGTCAATTTGGTTGTTGAAATGAAAAAATGAGACGCAAACTAATCGATTTAATTTTTGTTACAGTGATGAACGATCCTATTGAGCATGCCACTGGTCTCGAAAAACGCGAACTTTTAGCCATGCAAGCTGGTGACGATAATCCTTTTGACATGAGAGTATTCAAACGAGGAGCAGGAACCAAAGACGCTCCAACACTTATTCCGTCAGCTTTTGATGCACGCATTATTGGATGCATATGTAAGTTAAATTTACAAAAATTATGTTTCGATAGGAAATCAATAATTTAATGGCTGTTCTCTTATCACGTTTGTGATAAACACTCTCGACGAAAATCTGCAATCAACTCACGCAACATGAGAAAAAAATTTCTTACGGATACAAAGATTGTGTCCTGAGCAGCGAATATTCTAGCTAGGGTTCAGTTTCTATACTCTACGAATCCGACAAAATCCACCACAGAGTTTTAATATTTTCTTTCCAACTTACCAATCAACGGTAGAAAAGACATACGCTTACCACTTAACATTCAAATGGCCGAAATCGGACCCCAGCCTAAGATAGTCAAATTTTTTGTGATATAAATTTGTATGAAAATCTCAAATATTTGTGACATCACATACAACTTATCGATCGATAAATTTTTTTGTGATGTCACAAAACTTTGTCGATAAGTTTTTTTTATGACAAATTTGTGATATCACAAATTGTTGTCCCTTTAGCCCCATGCAACTTTTTGTAATAAAATTTTTTCCGATGTCACAAATTTTTTGTGATGTCACAAATTATTTGTGATGCAAATTTTTGTGATGACAAAAAACATTTGTGTCAAAATTACAGCTTCTTGTAACAAATTGCAACGAAATCATTTTCCTTTTACGGAATGAGAACAGTTTGAGTGTATTCAATACTTTCCGGTTCTTTTTTGTGCCATCACAAAAATTTCTATCACAAATGATTTGTGATATCACAAAAAATTGTCGCGCAAAAAGTTGCTCGAAAATCACAAATTTTGTAAAAATTTCTATCACAAATTATTTGTGACATCACACAAATTTCTATCACAAATGATTTGCGACATCACAAAAAATTGTGACGTAAAAAGTTGCTCGAAAATCACAAATTTTGTAAAAGTTTCTACCACAAATTATTTGTGACATCACAACTTCTATTACATTATTTGTGACATCACAAAAATTTCTGTCACAAATGATCTGTGACATCACAAAAAATTGTACCGCAAAAAGTTGGTCGAAAATCACAAATTTTGTGAAAATTTCTATCACAAATTATTTGTGACATCACAAAGATTTCTATCGCAAATGATTTGTGACATCACAAAAATTTCTATCACAAATGATTTGAGAAATCACAAAAAATTTTAACGCAAAAAGTTGCTCGAAAATCACAAATTTTGTAAAAGTTTCTACCAAAAATTATTTGTGACATGACAAAAACTTCTATCATAAATTATTTGTGACATCACAAAAATTTCTATCACAAATGATTTGTGACATCACATAAAATTATAGGGCAAAAAGTTGCTCGAAAATCACAAATTTTGTAAAAATTGCTATCACAATTATTTGTGACATCACAAAAACTTCTATCACAAATTATTTGTGACATCACAAAAATTTCTATCACAAATAATTTGTGACATCACAAAAAATTGTCGCGCAAAAAGTTGCTCGAAAATCACAAATTTTGTATAAATTTCTATCACAAATTATTTGTGACATCACAAAAATTTATATCACAAATGATTTGTGGCATCACAAAAACTTCTATCACAAACGATTTGTGACATCACAAAAAATTGTAGCTCAAAAAATAGCTCAAAAATCACAAATTTTGTATAAATTTCTATCACAAATTATTTGTGACATCACAAAAATTTATATCACAAATGATTTGTGACATCACAAAAATTTCTATCACAAATGATTTGTGACATCACAAAAATTTCTATCACAAATGATTTGTGACATCACAAAAAATTGTAGCGCAAAAAGTTGCTCGAAAATCAAAAATTTTGTAAAAATTTCAATCACAAATTATTTGTGACATCACACAAATTTCTATCACAAATGATTTGTGACATCACAAAAAATTGTAGGGCCAAAAGTTCGAGCAAATCACAAATTTGTGAAAATTTCTATCACAAATTATTTGTGACATCACAAAAATTTCTATCGCAAGTTGTTTGTGACATCACAAAAATTTATATCACAAATGATTTGTGGCATCACAAAAACTTCTATCACAAACGATTTGTGACATCACAAAAAATTGTAGCTCAAAAAATAGCTTAAAAATCACAAATTTTGTAAAAATTTCTTTCACAAATTATTTGTGACATCAAAAAAATTTCTATCACAAACGATTTGTGACATCACAAAGATTTCTATCGAAAATGATTGGTGACATCACAAAAATTTCTATCACAAATGATTTGTGACATCACAAAAAATTATAGGGCAAAAAGTTGCTCGAAAATCACAAATTTTGTAAAAATTGCTATCACAATTATTTGTGACATCACAAAAACTTCTATCACAAATTATTTGTGACATCACAAAAACTTCTATCACAAACGATTTGTGACATCACAAAAATTTATATCACAAATGATTTGTGGTATCACAAAAACTTCTATCACAAACGATTTGTGACATCACAAAGATTTCTATCGAAAATGATTGGTGACATCACAAAAATTTCTATCACAAATGATTTGCGAAATCACAAAAAATTGTAGCGCAAAAAGTAGCTCGAAAATCACAAAAAACTTTTCGACATGCTTTTGTGACATTACAAAAAAAAGTTTTTTGTGATGTCACAAATACATTGTGATGTCACAAAAAATTTGATTATCTCAAGATGGGTGATATCATTGTGTTTCAATCATTGCTGATGTTCTAAAAGACTTCTTTTTCTATATTCATGTTTTGAAAGAAGCTCTGAAAACTTCCATAAAATATTTTTGTGAGAGTTCATTGAACCTTTTAGGGTTACTTAATTAAAGGAACACTTAGAATGAGTTCCAAATGCATTACTCTCTGTTGCCCGTAGATGTAATTGTGTTTAAGTTTTACTCTCTAAAGTAGTTCTAGACTGATTTCTTTGAATTGATTCCAGGTCATGAGGATCAAACGTACATTCAGTGGATGTGGCTTCACCAAGGTCATCCAAAGCGATGTGAATGCGGTTATTGGTTTAAGTTAGTGGAGAAAGCCCCAGTTTAATGTAGTTATTGATTGTGAGTCACTTATTAACGTTTAATGAAACATCATGAAATCTTTACAAATTTGAAAGGACTAGCAACGAAAATATTGACGGCAAATGCCTGAATAATAAAAAAAAATCATAAATGATTTACACAGTTGCAATCTTTCCAATGTTTGCTTTAGTAAACGAAATTTGAAAATAAAAATTGTTTCAAGTTGACGAACTGCTACCAAATTCACAGCAATTGCCACAAAAAATAAAACATTTAGTTACTCTTAGACATTCCTTCCTTTTATTATGTGGTAGTTGGTTAGAGGCATTAAAGTTTCGAATGGTAAGTCATAAAGAAATTAGTGAGCTTATGGTAAGTAAATGTAACTTTTCATTCATACGGAAGAGAATATGAACCAAAGATGAGAGAAAGAATGAAGGAAGTGGAAGAAGCTACTCTTTAAACTCAGATGAGATTCGATCGTCGTACTTAACATTGAAAGATTTTGCCTCTCTGGTCTCTGGTTACACAGTACAAATTACACATTAATATAAGTTGCTTAGCAGCCAGCATCGGTGCACCGATTTTGGAAGACATAACATACGGTGACATAATTCGGCTATTACCACAGTTCTTTCTTGCAGAAAATGTATGAAGCCGTTCCTCTGATATATTTTTGATTTTTCGTCACATGATTCTTTATACATAGCTAAAAACTCGAGAAACCAGAAGGATATGTTTCGTAGCTCCAAAAAACTTCAATATTTGTTTGTATTATCAAAGTAATTAAAAATAAAAAAGTACAATCTTTGTTGTTATATGCAAGGCAGTGAACCTTGAAGAATTGTCAACAATATTTCTTCTAGCATACAACAATAAAAGTAATTTACTGTTACAACATTCAAAGGCGAAACCTTTTTCGACTCTTGTCATGCATGGGAAAGATTCAATTTTAGAAATACATAATGTTGAAATAAGTGGGACTCAGCTATGGACCTTGCAGTTATTGAAACGCCAGTGATCGAACAAACGATGTTTATTACATAAACGTACGAACAAGACTAAAATTGGTATGCAAAGAGCATATCATCCGAATGACATGTAACAATAGATTATGATGCAGGGTTACATAAACTATAATATCCAACACACTCCCTGTTTATTAACCCTCATCAAAACAAAAAAATTACTTTGAAAGTCAACTATTACATAAAATTCACAAAATTTTACATTAGTTCTTTCGCAACTAATTCCACGACTTGTTTCTAACCGAACATTTTGCGACAAATTCGCTTCAACGTCCTTCATTTTCGTTGTTGAAGGAATGTCTTTCAACTTTCGATAGCAATCCTCATACGAACAATGTATCAACTGATTCACTGAGATTTCCAAATACGTTCCAACCAATTCACTGCAACGTCCTCCGTTTTCGGTGTTGATGGAATTTCTTTCACATTCCGACAGCAACCACCGCCAAATATTGTCTCTACTGTTCACTAAGCATTCGTTGCGCAACCAATTCACTGCGACTTTTGATTAAAATCATCATAAAACCATCTATGACCAAACACTTTGGTGTTGAGTTAACCGCCAAGTTCAAGCGCACACCAAATTCACCTGAAAGCTCATATATTTCGCAACCAGTTGTCCACACCGCAAATAGTTCGAAGACCTTGATCTACTATTCCACGTTGCACCAATTTATTGTCCAGAAATTTCTTTTAGGTTAATGACGACTCCACTGCTCCAGTTATTTTCACGTAACCAAATAACAAAACGAATCTAGTTATTTTCACGACCAAACAACCAAACGATTCCAGTTATTTTCACGACCAAACAACCAAACGATTCCAGCTATTTTCACGACCAAATAACAAAACGAAAATCCAGAAATTTCTTTTCTCCCTATTTTAACGTAGCCAAATAGTCAAACGATGCTTTAAAAAGTTTCTTCCAACTGAGTCTTTTGTTCGCCAAACAACCGTTCAACAAAAATGTCTTCAAACATTGACTGAAGTTCAATCATTGAACAAACAAAATTCGTACTGCTTTAATTTTAACACATTCCAAAAACTGAAGTAATTCTTTTCGCACTTATTTTGTTATTCCAGTAAAAGAGCTTCGTGCTGATAACGTGTTGAAATAAGTGGGACTCAGCTATGGACCTTGCAGTTATTGAAACGCCAGTGATCGAACAAACGATGTTTATTACATAAACGTACGAACAAGACTAAAATTGGTATGCAAAGAGCATATCATCCGAATGGCATGTAACAATAGATTATGATGCAGGGTTACATAAACTATAATATCCAACACATAATACCTTTAAACTAATCCCTAGATATAAAGGAAAACTTATTTCAAGTTTATTTCAAGTTTCAAGTTTAGTATAAAAATAGGTCAATGCATATGCAGTCACAATCAGAAGAAAACTCATATATGAAAAATTTATATAAAAAAACATTATACATATGCAAAGCGTAGAAAAAGTAAAACACCATTAAGTAAATACTTTTCAAAGGCGCTAAACAACTTGAAAAAGAAATTACACGTATAAAAAATGAATACAAAAATAATGTAGAAAAAAAACTTAGAAAAACAAAATTAAAAACAAAAATAAAAATGTCAAACCAAAAATCAAGGCAAAAATTATCAAGTAACCAAATATACTATGGACTGAAAGAAAGGGAACAGGAAAAACCGAGCGAAAAATGCAATCTTTAAAGGCCCAAAAAATATTTGAGACCGTGAGACCTCGTTTCCCGAACCTACACCTCTTACTCGGTAACAAAAATGCAATGCTAAAGAGATTAATCATCATACGAAAAAATTCAAGATAGAATGTGCTATACTTAATCTGAGTATCCTTGTAGACATTACTTTTAAGTAGTGAGTCACGTAACAAGCGACTAAATCCATAAGATGACGCCCTGCGTATATCACGCGGTAACTGATTAAACAAAGTGGGACCATTATATGATAACATACGTTTCCCTATTGTTGTTTGAACTTTGGGTCTAAGCAAAAGGTCAGAATACCTGGTAAAGTGTAGATGCGACGCGGTGGTAAAGTCAATATTGTGATGACACAAGTCATTAATGGACTGGTGAACAAACTTACAAACAGCATATTTATGCAAGTTATTCACAGACAGAACAGACGGATACAATTTCGAAAATAATAGTTTCGTTTGGTATCTACACGAGACTCCATGTGTAAGTTTCAACGCCTTTTTCGGTAGGACTTCAAGTTTATTCATAATAGATTTATTTGCGCCTCCCCACACTCCAATACAATAAGTTAGTCTGCTATGCACCAGGGAGAAATATAATTTCTTGAGTACTCCTATAGGTAACATCACCCTAAGCCGCTTCATAATACCTATCTGGCTGGATATTACATTACATAACTTGGTAATTTGGGTGTTCCAATTAAGACATTCATCTAAGGTTACCCCTAAAAATTTAATTGAAGTGACCGTTGGAATAATTATATTGTCAAAAACAAATTCTTGCAAAGGAGCATTTTTGTTCGCAGGAGACCTAAAATGCATCAGTTTACACTTCCCAACATTCAATGTCAACTTATTTTCGTTAAAATATTTAAAGACAATATTCAAATCATGTTTAATTTTGCTGATGTTGGAAGTGATACTTAATGAAGCTGTGAAAAAAATAGTATCATCAGCGAATAAGATGAGCTTAGAATTAAGATGAAGGCAGCGAAGGTCATTAATAAAAATCAAAAACAATAATGGGCCTAAGGTGCTACCCTGAGGGACACCATACTTCATGTTAGCCATTTCACTATCAACCCCATTAACACAGACGTATTGCTTACGAGATGTCAAGTAGCTTTTGAATAGATCATTTGTAACGAATTCTCGTAGATTTACTCACCAATTAAACAGAAATTGGTATAAAAAGCTAATCAATTTTCTATTCAATGCAAACAATTTGACTTTTCATAAAGGAATGATTTTTTATTTTTTTATCATACAAAAGTGGGTTGCTTGATTTTCCACCCATTCTACTTTTCTTCACACTCCCACCTATCCGAATTAATGAGGATAATTGACGAAACGGTCCACTGGTTTGACCGTACGACCACTACGCGTTTGCTTTAACGGAGCGATGATCTCCACCAATTCGCTGTCCTTCGTGGATATCTTCGATTTCGATGGCTTCTTCACTTTCTCAACTTCCAACGCCTCGATGTCTTTTCGTTGAATTTCCGGTATACCCATAATCGATACGTCTTCACCCGATCTGATCTCAAGTGGTATTAACTTCTTCACAGGTATTTGTAATTCGCCATTTTTCGTCAACGTTACCACTCGTATGATACCATCGGCACTTCGATGAATTTCAATAACTTTAGCGATCGGCCACAACGTTCTCTTTTGATTTTCGTTCGATATCAACACAAGCTCTCCAATTTCAATTGGTCTCGTCGGTTTAACGTTTTTTCGATGGGCAAGCTCGCTTAAATATTCGTTACGGAATCGTTTCCGGAGATCTTTCTTCAAACGAATTCGACGTTGCAATTTTTCGTTCAATTTCTTGGAATTCACCGTTTCCAGGTCCATCGTTCCAAACTCTTTTATATCAGTCAGAAACATTGACGGCGTTAACGGTTCCAGTTCATTCACATCTTCGGAAATGTACGTAAGTGGTCTTGCATTAACAATTGCAGCCACTTCACAAATGATCGTTCGCATCTCATCGTAATCTACAATCGACTTTCCCAATACTTTACGTAATAGATTTTTCACGATGCCAATGAGGCGCTCCCACCAGCCACCCCACCACGGAGCCTTAGACGGAATGAATTTCCACTCGATTCTTTCGATTGTAGCTGTTCGGTGAATTTCATCCCAATCCAATTTCTCTATTTCATTGTCTGTTCCCTTCAAGTTCGTTCCTTTGTCACTGTATATTGTAGTTGGTCTTCCTTCTGATGCAATGAATCGCCGTAGCGACATAATAAACGCATCCGACGTTGGTCGTCGGTTACCAAATCCAATTTGATTGCTCGATAGATTGCGCAAGTGTACAACACAATCCACGCTTTGGATCCATCGGATAAGTATACGTGTCCAGTCAAATCGATACCAGTGACTTCGAAAATTGCAGCGTCTCGGATTCGATCAATTGGTAATGGTGTTGGTGCTGTGTTGAATGGTTTCGCCGCAAGCCATCTGCAAACGAAGCACTTCTTCACGATTTTCTTGATTGAAATTCTCGCTTTGATGATCCAAAATTTCTCTCGCAAAATAGCCATCAACGATTGAACACCTGCATGTGCATTCTCTTGATGATAATATTCGATGATTGCTCGGACTATCGGATGTTTTCCAAATAAAATCGCTGGAGTCTTGAACGACTCTGAATCTTCACGTCGGACAATTTTCGTTTTAATTCTGATGATGTCATTCTTGTCTTGGAATATTTCGAATTCATTCAAAATGGGATCGTTGATTGAAAATGATTCATTCTGTACGGTCGACATGATAAAATTTTCGGCCTCAATCAATTCGTTAACGGTGATTTTCCCATTCATCTGGTCTTTTCGCAACTTTCGCTTATTTTTGATGAGACGTTTCATCACTGCCGTTACGTGAACCATCTTCCCATAATCGATATTCAATTTCATTAACCATGACGAATCGGATGCTCTTTTCGTGTTCTGCGAATTGCATACCACAATATTTCTTCGCTCGCTTCGGGTTATGTCTTCATCGGGAGCAACGTTTGATTTTGGCCATTCGTCTTCGGAACATTTGAGCCAGTCTGGACCCTCCCACCAGCTCGACTCAATAAGTTGTCTCGCAGAGCAGCCTCTTGATGGAAGATCCGCCGGATTCATGTTTCCAGGTACGTGTCGCCAATTTTGTATTGACGATAATTTTTTGATTTCTTCGACTCTATTCCACACATAAACGCCCCAATGGTCTTCGTTCTGTATCCAGTGCAAAGCGTTCGCAGAGTCCGTCCAATACGTACATTTAACGTTGGCAATGTTCAATTCTTTCTTTGTGTTTTCGGCTAATCTGGCAGCAATGAGGCAACCCAACAGTTCCAGACGGTTGATCGACAATTTATTGAGTGGAGCTACTCGCGATTTCGCTTGAACCAACTGAACTTCCACTCGTCCTTTATTTTCGATTCTCATGAACACACAACCAGCATATGCTAATTTGCTGGAATCGGCAAATACGTGCAACGTCGCGGTATTAACGTTCATTGAATTCAAGCCGATCCATCGTGGTATGGTTACGTGTTTAACATACGCCAATTGCTCGCACCATTTTCTAAATTTCATCGACATCCATTCAGGTACTTCTTCGTCCCAACCACTCTTATTTTGCCAGCACTCCTGTAACATAATTTTCGGAAAGATTAGCAATGGAACGGTAAAACCGATTGGATCATAAATTTTGTGAGCCGTCGACAAGATTTTCTGTTTGGTAATTGGCCCATCTATATCGCCCTTATCGATGTCGCATGATAGTGTGTCTTTCGCTAGATTCCAATTCAAACCAAGAACTGATATCTCTTTCGTGAAATCATCTTCCAATTCTGGTGCATTCCATTCCCAGCCTCGTAGTTCGAACTGACCGGTTGATAGCAAGTAAGTCGCCTCTTCTCGAAATTTGAATACTTCTTCTTCTGATTTCACGCTCGTAATGCAATTGTCGACATAATTCGATACTTTTAGCAACTGAACAGTTTTTTGAAATTTTTCAGGGGCATTATCCAAAATTTGATTGATGATTGCTGCCAAAGTGAACGAGCTACACGTTAGTCCGAATACCAAGCGTCGATGGCGATAGATTTTCATTTGGTCGTTCGAATCATTCTCCCACCATAAAAATCGCAAATAGTCACGATCTTCTTGCTTGATGCTGATTTGTAGAAATGCTTTCTTTATGTCTGAAAGCAAACCGAATTTCCACAGCCGGAATCGAATCATAATCGATGTTGTCACTTCCAGCAGATTCGGTCCCTTTTCGAGACAGTCGTTTAATGATAATGATTTCTTTTCTTTCGCTGATGCATCAAAGACAGGACGTACCGGAGTCGTCATACTCTGTGGCTTCAATACAGGCTTGTGAGGCAAATAATATCCAAAATTATTTCGTTCGGATGGTGGCACTTCTTCGATGATTCCATTGCATGTCCATTCGTCGAAAATGTTTTGATAATTTTTCCGCAATTCTGGCGTCAATCGTTTCGTTGCTGAAATCAATCGTTGTTCCGCGACACTACGGTTACTTTTAAGTGTCGGGCAACCCTTAACGAACGGCAACGGTATTTCATATCGACCCTCGCCGTTTATTCGCAATGTTTTCTTAAAACGTTCGGTTATTTTATTCAAATCGGTTTCTTTCTTCTTTGTTGCTGCTGCATCTTCGATACCAATCAAATCGAGTCGCCACAGATCGGATATATTCGCTTCTTTGACCAACAATGACTGTACCAAAAGTGATGAACTTCCGGTCTTGTTGTTCTCTTTGGGTATCGTTCCCATGATCGTCCAACCAAGGCTGTAGTTCATCGCAACGAAATTATCGTGTTCCTTGAGTTTGTGAATTCCGTCTAGCAAACGTCCGGCAACGTTTCCACCGATTAGCAATTCGATTTCGGATGATCCAATACCAACGTCTGATAGAGTAATGTTCGCTTCGTTTAATTGTTCCAACCATTTTCCTTTCGAAATTCGCTTGACGTCATGGCATATCTTGTCCTGTTCAAGCACTTCCATTTTGCACTCGAATAGTCCGTTCAGGTTCGCTGCATTGATTTCGTATCGGTTGTGCACTGATTCGTCTATTTTCCTACCGCCGAATAATTCATGAACTAACGTTTCTTTGCCGTTCTTTTTAAGTCCAAGTTCAGCGATTAATTTCGTCAGCATATACGTCTTATGCGATCCAGAATCAACAGCAGCTCGAATGATCTTAGACTTTTTACCATTCTTGACTCTAACCAATAATGTTGACAAAACGGTTTCTTCCTTGTCGTTCAACAACAAATTCGGGATCGATTCAATGGTTTCGTCTTCATTCGTAACGCTCAGTTTGGCACTGGTCTTGACTACATTCTCGTTGCTTTTCGGACACATGATTGGGAAATGATGATCGTTACAATTCTTGCATTTGATTCTGGATTTGCTTGGACAATCCTTCATAATGTGTCCTTTCGTTAAACACGCAAAACACACAACGTTCTTATGGCAAAAACTTTTCTTCTCGGTCAGATTCATTTTGCCAGCTTTCATACACTGACTGCTGTAATGATTTTCTTTACCGCAAAATGCACACAACCTTGCCGATTTTTCATTCGCTGTTCCGACGAGTAAACCAGCTGCTGATGGTATGTCGGTCTTTTCGTCTTTCTTCTGGCCTTTCTTCGCTTGTTCACAGAAACCACTTCGAGCTAACGAAATTCGTTCCTCGCTCTCGACTTCGCCTTTCAAAAATAGCATCATATGGCTGAGACGATCGATTTTAGTTTCAGCTGCCATCGGAACAGTTCGATAACGTTCCCATGCACGAAGAATGTCTTCTGGCAAACACGATTCTACCAAAGGGTAAAGGATTGCTATAAATTCGTCACGTGTCACGTTCAATGATTCCAGGGCTCGAAGTTGCGTTTCCAGTTTATCGTATAACGACGATAAAATTGATTTTTTCGATGGGTTCAATACGTTGGCTAAAACGAGTTTTAATAATTCTCTTACATATACCTCCACCAACGTGTCTTTGTTTCCGAATCGATCTTGTAAATGCTTCACAACTTTCTGGTAGTTTTCCGACGTCATCGGAAAACTGTCGACTATTTCTCTTGCCTTTGAATCCTCGATCGTGCACTGTCGAAGATAATGGAACTTGTCTTCTTCCGGCATTTCATTGTCGGTGTGAATTTTCTGGAATTGAGCCCAAAAACCTAGCCATTCTTTGATGTCGCCACCAAATTTAATGAACTCGATCTTTGGTAGCTTGTACTTCTTTCCTTTATGACTATCGGAATATGACAACACGGTGTCTGCATCACTTTTTCCTGATTCGCTCTGGTTCGACGTTGGACGGTTAGGTAACGTGAATCTTTCAACTTTTCTCCTCAAAATGAAAAGCTTATCGTCATATTCACAGTTCTTTTCATATTCGATTGACATCGTTTCGTCTGATGCATTCCCATCCGCCAACATAATCATTATTTCGTTGTTCATTTCTTCCAATTGTTGACCTTTTCTGTTCAAGATGTCCATTGCCGCTAACAATTCATCTTTATTGCTCTCCGGATTCGACAACATGTCAATCAAATCGTTCGATAATTTGGTGAATGATGCCCTGACCGGTGTACGTAATTTCTTGATTTTATCCACTTTCTCCATGTCCAACTATGGAAACTGACCAGTTGACCGGATTTTGTTTCGGTGTATTCGTTCAAATTCTTTCGTTTCAATTCGATTCCTTTTTTTCTCTCTTAATAGACTAATTCTTCGACAATTAACTGCTTAACGAATGAGTACGGGGCCTCCATGTAACGAATTCTCGTAGATTTACTCACCAATTAAACAGAAATTGGTATAAAAAGCTAATCAATTTTCTATTCAATGCAAACAATTTGACTTTTCATAAAGGAATGATTTTTTATTTTTTTATCATACAAAAGTGGGTTGCTTGATTTTCCACCCATTCTACTTTTCTTCACATCATTAGTCTTACCCCTGATACCTGCATCATCAAGTTTAGATAATAACAGTTTATGTTCAACGGAATCGAAGGCCTTTGCCAAATCTAGAAAAATCCCCGAAACAATTTTACCCGCGTCAATCTCAGTGCTAATGTCATTCAGTTCAGTTTGTGCATTCAAGCTATACGGACGTATTTAAAAATCGCTGCCGAACGTTTCATAAATTTTTTCAATAAGTTTTGTGCTTAAACAGCATTAAAATAAATAAAGTAAATAAATAGTTCAACCGAATACTTAGTTACGCGGTAATTGAAATTGCAATGTCATCATCGAATGAAGGCGTTGACCCGCCTGACAAAACTAATATTGAAATGGAAGGTATGAAAACATTAACAACGAATAATTCTGAAACATCCGTAAGGAACACCAGGCCCCGAGATAATGATGAAGATGACTGCGTTTTTGAAGATCCCAAAAGAACGAAAACAATTCTTTCGACGACAATGCAATTCAATTCAATTCAATTCAATTTTATTAATCATGAAATTGTTACAATAAAAACCAGTAAGCCCCAATGTGCAAAGCACCTCGAAGGGACATAATTTTTCGGCTAATACGTAATCCACGTAAAAGTTGAATATCAAATTTAAGAAATAAATTTTAAAATCATAATAAATTTTCGACAAGATTCAAGGCAAGAAATTTTGAACAGAATATATCAATGCACAAGAAATTAACACGAACATCCAAACGAACATTTCCCAAACGTTATTGAGAAAATCATTGCTCGACACAAACCCGTTTGCAATTTTGGACTCTAATGTTGATACAGAGGACCTGGCCGGCAAAATAAGCAAATACATCAATGTCAAGCAATTTGAATTGAGTAATTCAGGAAAACATGTTCGTAAGCAAAGAATTCCGCCGATAATAATAACTAAGCCTTTCAAAAACCCTAAAGACGCTAGCTCTAACATTGAGACAATGATAAAAGGAAAAGTTATGTTTAAAATCCTGAAAGAAGGCTACAACGTAACATTAGAGTCTTTAGAAGCTCACAATGCACTGAAAGAGTTTCTTGCCAAACAGAATATTCCGTTCTATACCTTCACTGCATCGGACAGAAAGCCGTTAAAATTGGTACTCAAAGGTGTTCATCACACGTACACTGCTGAAGATATAATCAACGATTTATCCACTCAAAATGTGAAAGCACTTAGTGTGCAACAAATGTACGGAAAAGGAAAAGTGGTCTTGGACATGTTCATTGTGAATTTCGAGCAGGGAACCAAAATTGGGGAATTAATGAAAACAATCAAATATGTTTGCCACCAAGCTGCTTCTTGGCATCAATTTATCAAAAAAGACGCCGGCACCCAGTGTAGGAAATGCCAACGCTTCGGTCATGCAGCATCCAATTGTGGTCTTGAATATCGCTGCGTCAAGTGCACTGATAGACACTCTCCCGAAGATTGCCCGCTTGAAAACGAACAACCAGCTAAGTGTGTTAACTGCAACGACGCCCACCCTGCAAGCTACAAAAAATGCCCAGTCTACATCAAATATGCCGAAAACCTGAAAAAACCACAACAGAATACAGGTAAAAGTACCAAAAAAGTAAGTTCTACTAATAACACGAAATTTCCTAGTAAAACTTCATTCGTAAATAGTAATGTATCGTACAGCCAAGCCTTGATGTCAAACAACGATAAAAGTGGAAAAGATAATAGCATCAATTTCTTGAGTAATGAAGTCACCAATTTATTTAATTGCAATTTGACAGATTTAATACAAAAAATCCAATCATTCGTACCCGAATACAAAAAGGTAAATGATGTTTTGTTGAAAAAAATAATGATAATTGATTTCCTATCACAATTCACATAGCTAAATTACGTAATAGTCTAAGGATAATAGCTTGGAATGTCAATTCTATAAGAGGCAAAGTAAAACAGATAGAGGTCGCGCACCTTTTATCTAAACATGATCCCGATTTGTTGTTACTGAGTGAAACGAAACTAAATCATTGCAACTCCGTTAAATTTCCTCACTACAGGATATACAGGAATGATCGTCTGTCCGATAGTGGTGGGGGTACTGCAATTCTCATACGAGAAAACATCAAACACAAGGTAGTTAATACTCCCTTGCTTATATCCTCTGAAGCAACTTGCGTTCAGATATCACTGGGTAATGCAAAATCTCTCATCGTAAGTTCATTTTATTGCCCCAAAAAACTGTTGAGACATGATCTACTGAAGCTCATGAACATTCACACGAAAGTATTCATGGGAGGGGACTTCAATGCGAAAAACTGCTATTGGCACAATGCAGAAAATAACGGAAACGGTAACACCCTATACAAATTTCTCATTGATGATAATGTGGCGGAACTGAATTATCCTGATGAATACACGTGCTACAGGAGTGAACAAAATCCTAGTACTATAGACTTGGCACTCGCTAAGAATGTTGAGGTAGTCAGTAGTGGGGTTACTGAGTTCAACCCAGACCACTGTCCAGTGGAATACGTTCTGAAAATTGATGACAATGTGTCATTAGAAGCTCCTGCTTCGCATTTCGTTTATAATAAAGCGAATTGGGATAAATTCAGGAGAATAGTAGACAATGAACTTACCTTAGTGTCATATAATAATGATGGTGAAATAGATTCTAAGGTCCTGCTTCTGACGGAAGCCATTAGACATGGAATGGATGAGGCAATTCCCAAAAAATCATTTACTAGCAACAAACATTTGTACCCGGATTTAATGTGCTACGTTGAAAGAAAAAAAAAATTGAGAAGAGCGTATTTTCGAAGTAAATCAAAAGATCCTAAAGTGAAAAAGGAAATAGATCACTTAAGCATGGCCATAAAAGATTGTATTGATATTAGAGATTCAAATATTTTGATGTGTAAATTGAAGCAAATCAAACCAAATAATAAGATGTACAGAAACATAAATAAACTGATTGGCACAGGTAGTAAAATTATCACTGAACTGAGGGAGAGTGATGGTTCACTAGTTAGTAATCCAATTGACAAAGCGAACATGATAGCCAGCGAATTCGGTAAAATTCATGTACAGAATAGATCTATGGGTAGTTCTGAATTCGATGAAGTGGTAATGTCTGAGATACACTCGTTCTCTTTAACCACTGCAGCAATTCCGGCTGAGATAACTCCAACTAGCGGTGATGAAATCCGCTTCGTTATTGGGAAACTTAAAAATAAAAAGTCTACTGGTCCAGACTTGATACCAAGCATTGTCTTGAAGAGACTTCCAAATATTGCTCTCAGGAAAATTTCCTGCTTCTTGGAAATCAGCTCATGTGATACCGATCCCAAAACCTGGCAAGCCTGCGAATGAAATAAAGAATTTAAGACCTATTAGTCTCTTGAGCAACCTAAGTAAAATCCTCGAAAAAGTTCTGTACGTAAGAATGCTAGAGCACTGCAACACAAATGATTTACTGCCAAACAATCAATTTGGTTTCAGAAAAGGACACATGCACTCTTGAGATTATATGAAGAAGCAGTTATGGGTTTCAATGATCGTAAAATCACATTAGCTGCATTCCTTGATATAGAGAAGGCTTTTGACACCATGTGGGTTGAGGGGCTAATTTTCAAACTGATAAAAATGAATTTTCCCAATTATCTCATCAAGATAATACAATCCTACCTCAAAAATAGAAATTTTCGCATCATTTTGGACGAACAGTTATCAGACCCAGTCTCAGTAAATGACGGAGTCCCTCAAGGTTCCATTCTGGAGCCATTACTATTTATCATTTTCATGAGCGATATACCTGTGCACATGAATACGACCATGACCTTATTCGCGGATGATACAAACACATTCTCTACAAGGGAATCTCAACATAGAGCAAGATCAAACGTTCAAAGCCATCTCAGAAAATTACAATGCTACTTTGAGAAATGGAAAATCAAAGTGAATGCAGGAAAATCAGA
>CM055403.1:173386977-173402147 GCA_029228625.1 Pseudolycoriella hygida
GCTAATGGTAAAGTTCCCAACATTCAAAGTAGTGGGAGCGCCGAGCACAAATTGATAAAAGATCGAAATTTTTATTTCTCCCATTAATTTGTATATGAAGTTTCGTTAATTTTTGTCAACCTAGTTTTCAGAACTAATTAGCTGAATTTTTGTTGGCTTATGGGATCGGTTCGATACGATTTAAGTTAGTCCAGGAGAGGAATGGAAACTTAAAATTTTTTACTTTATAGATAAAGATTGAAAATGTGAGAGCTCTAGATTCCGTGTGTACCATTAATATAAGAATGCCTAGACATGAAGTATCGAATAAGAATTATCCGCAAACATGTCACACTAGGGTGGTCCAAAAATATAAAGTGTCGAAAAGTGTGGGGCCCCAGCGCTCAAACGATCTCAAATGTATCCCTGATCAAAAATTAATATGGATCCAACTCGATCCGGAGTGATCTTAGCAAAAAATTAATTCACCACTACAAGCTCAAAAATAGAAGCATTGAATCAAATTAACACATTAACATGCTCTCTACTATCAGTATCTGTGTAAAATGCTCATATCTGATTTTCATGTTTTTTCTGCTATTTCACTCTTGGGAGCCCGCTAGATCACTCCGGATTGAGTTTACTACTTATTAACTTTTGATCAAGGATACATTTGAGATCGTTTGAGAGCTGGGGCCGCCACTTTTCGACATTTTAATTTTCCCATACATTTTTGGATCACCCTAATGTCACACATCCAATTAAACAAATAAATTGAGATTACGTAAGAGTAATGTATCATCGATGTTATCACTTTTCACGAAAGTTTCGTTGTAAACACGTTCAAATACACATTCAAATGCATCTTATTTAAAATCGTTCTTGGACATTACATCACTGGGTATTCTTACATCTATTGTGTATACATACCATAGAATAAAATCTAATATTTGAATTTGAGGTTAAAATATTAACTACTAAAATCTAGGTTGCGTGTTGCCTCCCAGGAACGTGTAATAAAATTACGCTGAGCGAACTTTATGAAATCAGTGTTATATAATCGATAGATTCCACTGTCATAATTCGAATATCTTCAATTTATGATGGTGTAAATACCAATAATATAGAGAAGTAAAATTCGAAGAAAATTTTGAATTGTATGAAAGTTCAAATTTTCAAAAGTTCATATTTCAGGATCGTGTGAACCGATTTCATAATCAAAATGACAAATAAATGCAAAATTTTGCGAAAAATATTTTAGAGTAGGTCCGACTCGAAGTGGAGAAATCAAAAATTGATGAAAAAGGAAAAATTGTAGAATTCTTACAAAGACTGCTGAAGCGGTTCAGCTGTCCAGCACAAATTCAGAAATAATTAGGAAAACCAATTTGACAAAAACTAAAGAAACTTCCCATACAAAATTAACGAAAAAATGAAAATTTTGATTTTTTATCAATTTGTGCTCAGCGCTCCGACTACTTTGAATGTTGAGAACTTTACCATTAGCCAGCACAAATTGAGCACTAATTCGGGAAACCAACTTGAGTTTGGAAAAATTTAAATTAAAGGGACTCCCCATACAAAATTAACGAAAAAATGAAATTTTTGATTTTTTATCAATTTGTACTCGGCGCCCCGACTACTTTGAATGTTGGGAACTTTACCATTAGCCAGCACAAATTGAGCACTAATTCGGGAAACCAATTTGAGTTCGGAGAAATTTAAATTAAAGGGACTCCCCACACAAAAATGACGAAAAATGGAAAATTCAATTTTCGATCGAGTCGTTTTCGGCTCCTAGAGCAGAACAAATTCTAGGACTGGTACCATTCGACAGCACAAATTCAGGCGCAAATTATAGACTCAATTTCCATGCTAGCACAAATTTGGGGGGTGCTGACGACATACACCTAATAATATACGATCCGTTCGTTTGAAAATGCTGTCACTACATGCAAGGTAATGCAAATGGAAATCTAAAAAATCAATATTTTGCTTGCTTGAAGTATTTCGAAATAAGATGAAGAATTAATTTCGTGTCGTAATAAAATGATTCAAGTTCAGCCATTCACTGACGATAAAATAAGAAAACACAACAAAATCATGAATCTACGCATTTAATATCAACCCTAAAGAAAGTACATTGAATATAATCAACTTAACGCCTCCCGCTTGCACGAAAAATAATCCCTATTCCCAATCCTACCATTAACATTCTGATACACATCACATAAACGTGCCAGCTCAAAGATTAATTTCCCTTCATATTTTTCCTTTTTACGAAATTCCATTTTTATTGCATGATCCCCTTTTAATGTGACTGCAGAAAATTATCCATCCATTCATATAAATGCAAATTGTGGGTGAATAAAATTTAGTCGTTAATATATGACATGCATATGATTACGAAATAATATCTTTACGTCTTATTTTAAACTCTGTTTTATGAAAGTCTATAAACCTACATAAAATAATCGTTTCTACTTACATGCAACACTGGAATAGCATTCGTAGTTAAGGAGCATAATAAATTGCGTCACTTAAGAATGTTTAAAAAAAATGAAAATAAAATTCGAAATGCACGCGATGTTTTCGTCATGAAAATAAGTTTTAGTAAACACCAAGTTTATATCAGGAACTTTTTATGATAACGAAATAGTAGATTTCAACACAAAAAAGTACATACTAGTGTGTACTTACAGGAGTGTTTGTACGATTGTTAGTAGTTGGTTAAATGCATAAGAATTATTATTTAATGTGTTGTTATCTGGGTGTACTTCGTTGTTTTGAAGGTTATTTTACCGTAGTAGGCGAGAATGAGTAATGCATAGCGCAACTATATCGGGACCAACTGTGGAAAATTCCCTCTTCATGTTATGTTTCCTCTGTTATGTTTGGAATAATCGTCGTCGCCATGGTTACTGCAAACATTTTCTGTTAAGAAGGCGAAATTTTCTACAATTGGACGAGATCTAGTTGAGGCAGACATGAGATATCTGTGTGTGTGTGATGATTATTACTAGATATGTATACACCAACACATTGGACGCCGCTGAAAAATAACTTTCGATTTACTTAGCATGCCGAGACTTCCCCTTATGTGACGCTATCATCATCGCTATAATGTAGTAAGCCACATAATTTGCTGTCACGTTTTTTCGCAAACGTTGAGGCTTATCGAGGCTTCCCATACATGAAGATACGATATATTTTATCGCATAAGCGGAAACTAAACAACAGACAAAGGGGAGGGAGAAATTCATTTGACCTGTGAAAAAAAAATGTTTTTAGTGTCCTTCTTGAGCAACAATTTTCAGGTGAAATATGGGCGAAGTTCGCAAAATCGAGCCGAAGGCGAGATTGTGTAATCGTCCTTGTGTTACAGGCTGTTTACATGACCTCCCTTGTACTATGCTTTAACGTAGTAGCACTCGTTCGTTGAAACAAACAATTAAACATTAAACATTTTGAAAACAAAAAAAAAAACTCCTGAAATACAGCGTACACTATTTGAGTTCTTAGAGTAGGCTAAATATCGTAGAACAATGTGCTGCGTTCGTTTTGTTATTTCATTTGTCGGTGTGGCAAGGCACGAACGGTCTATACAGCTCAGTGAGCAATTCTGCGGTGTTATAAACTCATTTTTTCCAGAATTTTCGGTTCAAATCCTAAGGTATGAGCCAGAAAAAATCCGGGTGACTTTGAAGATAAATAATTTTTTTTCGTTTACTCGAAATTAGCTGAAATTTATAGGTTTCGGAGTGGGATATGTTGCAATGATGTCTTGTTAATATTGCTTCATAAAAGCTTTTACTGACTGAAATATCCGCGATTAAGTAAAAGTGCCACCAAAAATATCTGCACAAACGTGAAAAACTCATTTGTCTCTCAACGATGCCATGCGAAGTACGTTTCTTGTCTTTTTTTGACAGAAGAATATGTATTTTCGAATATTCTTTGCGTTCCTCTTCGATAGAATTCTGTTTGATCAAATTGTGGAGGATAAAGTACGTTGAACTCCCTATCAACAATTTCGAATTGACTGTCACTCTTCCCCTAAAATGATTTTTTTTTTGGCTTCTGTGTCAGACCAAACACTATAAATTTAGTGTAAATAACTAGTATTTGCTGAAAAGTGAGCCAAACTGTTTCCAGAGATGTTTTTCGACACTTATCCTATCGTTGCTCAGCGATAAGTTTCACGATAGCAAACATTTTTGACAAACTACGCATTTTTGCCCCAAAATAATGAAGACTTTTAATATTTGCCCAGATCTTCGTATTGACCTTGATCAAGGGCATTCAGACGCATGTTCTGAATAAAACTGTTTAAAGTAGAAATGATGTGCACTTCCATGTTTGGAAACTTTTGTTTAACCCAAAAAAGCCTTACATAAAATTTGGTCAACGAATAGTTAAACTAGTTTCAGTGATTTCTCCCGGCTATTACATGTCGATAGCAGTCAGAATCTAGTAATAATGGAAATTTGTGAGCCTAAAGCATTCTACCTTTGTATCCCTCGTTCGATTTTATGTCATTGGAAAAAAATTTTTGGCCCTTCGCCTTAATAAGTGCACCTGAAAATGTTCAGTGAATGGCACTATCTTCAAAGTGCATCGTCGTGTTCAATGGACTCATTTTTTCGCGGCACACTTGATTCTTCGACACACATATATTACTACACATTTTATCGAGCTGATACATTTGTGGCAGCAGATTTTGCAATTATCGCTGTTTTCGGATTAACCCAAATTCACTTTAGTGGATTTTGCGAATATTTGTGCGGATTTTTTTGGCTGTAGATTTACGCAATCGCGGATATTTCAGTCAGTAAAAACTTTTATGAAGCAATATTAACAAGACATCATTGCAACATATCCCACTCCAAAACCTATAAATTTCAGCTAATTTCGAGTAAACGAAAAAAAATTATTTATCTTCAAAGTCACCCGGATTTTTTCTGGCCCATACCTTAAAAAAATTGCGTCACAAATGCCGGGAAAAAGCGGAATAATTTTTCAACACTTTCAGTTTTTACGCGCAAAAATTTAAATTTACTTTAAACGATCTACACAATAAGAAACAAAAGTCAAATTTTTGCAGCGCAAAAACTGAAAGTACAGAAAAATTATTTCGTCGTTGGGTCCGGCATTTGTGCAAAATTTTTGCTTCGTTCTAGGCTCGTTGGTTTTCAAGGTGATGATCCTGGCTAGCTCGTTGATAAAAGCTTTAGCTTCTTCACACCAGGGACCCATGGTCTCAACCACAAAAGGGTCGAAATAGTAATTTTGGACTAGCAGTGGAGCGTATTTCTGTTCTTTTATTCGGACCATGTTCATCGCAGCTCTTCCGGCGTTTCTCGCAGCGGATTTCACAATACTAGGTTGAAAGTTGTCGGAACACGACGCATCCCATATGAGTGTTTGTCCTCTCTTTCATGGTATTAAAGTCATGCCATCAACTTTTCGTCCACCGGTTCGGATAAGTCCAGGTGGCTCTCGGGCCGAAGGCGTATCCGCTGATGCCAGTGTTCTCTTTATTATTTTGTTCAGCTCAGCATGTCTTGACCGTCGACCCGCGCTCTTTCGGCAGTGCAAACCATGTCGCCCTTTTTTGTCTACTAGCACTTCGCAGACACACTTGTGTGGTTTGTAGATGTACGTACCCAATCTAAGTCCGACACATATCCGGAACACATTGTTATCTAGGAGCGTGCCAATTGATTTTAATGGTAAAGCGTGTAGCCAAGTGCCGGATTCTTCTTCGCATCGCTTTCGTTGGACGTTTATCAAATCCCAATCCTTTTCTGATGCGACGGAGGACGGGAGGTTCGTATCCTGATTCATGCGATTCCAAGCATCTAAACCATCTTCGTAATCCGCTATTCCCATTATGTCGAGCGTGAAAGGTAACATAGTACTCATCAATGGAAAACGGCCGTTTACTGATGATAAAAAAGCTGGTAAAGCAATATCTTGTACTCTCCTTAGACCTTAGGCAATCCACGTGTCCGTATCCAACTGCGTGTTCGTTAAAGTTTCCGTGCTCAAACGTATGTTGTCATCAATCTCGTTTATAACTCCCTGGACATTCCAGGATGGAGTGGTTCGGAGCAGATATACTAATTTAGGTATTGCCAAGCAGTTTCGTAAAACGTAGATGCGATGTGGTAGTTGTCAAGATCAGTGAGCCGGCTGAAGAACAGACGTAGTTCTTGAAATTTGTTCTTGAAAACTGTTTCGAGGGCATTTTCGGTCATTGGTGCTCCTAACAGAGTCAATTCGTCGATAATAATTATTGCAGGTGATATTTGTTCGAAGCGTTGTACTATTTTCTTGTCGACGTCAGAGCAAAAATATAACTCACACTTCGCTGGGTTGATATGTAAACCGATTTTTTTACATTCCGCGATGACCATTACGAAATCCTGTAGCACCAATTCTGGGTTGCCAGCGATCGTTCCGTCATCGAGGTAGAATACCACAAATTCTGAGATAAGTGATACTACCACTGATTGGATTGCTAGGCAAAAAGCAAAGGCGACCTGTTGGGCCCCATTTCGGGATAGGATGATGTTGTCGTCGTAGAAGAGGAAGGACGTCGAGGAGTAGCATTGCCATAGGAAGAGGTATATCGGCGAATGGTTGACACAAATCTCTTTTAGAAATTTGGCACGTTGGACTTCGTTAAATGCATTTCTGAAATAAATTTTTAGAACTACCTTGTTGCTATGCTTGTTTTTGTCAGAGGAAATGTGGGTCCCAGGCCTCTCCTAAGGGCAGGGACTATTTTGAAAATTCTGAATTTCTGACTCAAAAAATATAAACTTTTTTTGAAAATTTCTTAAACTTTCTTTAATTTTCTCAAAATTTTTCAAAAATAGTTTTGCTTAGGTCCTTGTGTCGGAGTTGGGTTGAGTAGAGTTGGGTTGAGTTGAATTGAGTTGAGTTGAGTTGGATTGATTTGTGTCGGTTTGAGTTAAGATTGGTTGAATTGAGTTGGATTGAATTGAGTTGGATTGAGTTGAGTTGGATTGAGTTGAGTTGGATTGAGTTGAGTTGGATTGAGTTGGGTTGAGTTGAGTTGGGTTGAGTTGAGTTGAGTTGTGTTGGGTTGGGTTGATTTGAGTTGGGTTGAGTTGGGTTCGACTGAGTTGTATTGAGTTGAGTTGGGTTGGGTTGGATTGAGTTGAGTTGAGTTGGGTTGGGTTTGATTGAGTCGTATTGAGTTGGCTTGGGTTGAGTTGAGTTGGATTGAGTTCAGTTGGGTTGAGTTGAGATGGGTTGAGTTGAGTTGGTTAGGTTGAGTTGGGTTGGGTTGGTTTGAGTTGAGTTGGGTTGGGTTTAGTTGAAGTGAGTTGAGTTGGATTGAGTTGAATTGAGTTGAGTTGAGTTGGGTTTAGTTGAAATGAGTTGAGTTGGATTGAGTTGAGTCTAGTTGAGTTGAGTTGGATTGAGTTGAGTTGGATTGAGTTGAGTTGGGTTGAGTTGAGTTGGCTTGAGATGGATTGATTAGAGTAGGATTAACCTAACCCAACCGAGCTCAAACCATCCAATGTGGCCACACATCTTGGATTGTGCGATCATCATCATGAAACTTTGTAGACCGTTTATACCTTTCAGTGTGAGGTTTTTATGCCCGGTGGTCATGAGCCACTATCCTCCATACCAAGTGCCATGGAGACGGTTTGTTCTCCCAGAGGAAGTCTCCTTACTTCTAAATCTGATTTAATTGAGTCTATAAACCTTCTTTTTAGCCTACATTTTTTCCGATTAAAAATTTAGCAATCGAAAAAATCCGAAAAACGTGCCACTAGTGGGAAATTTTCTACCCATTTAGTGTACACTCATGAATATATTAGTGAGGCATTGTTGACTGGGCTTCTTATCTCCGAAACAACTTCAACGATTTTGCTTATCATCGAACTGAAATCAAGGGGAGATGTGAACCTTTCACTGAAGAGAAGTTTGGGTGATTGGTGCATTTATTCAAAGAACTGACAGGCAGACAATTTTTTTTTGAATTCCTCATCTCCACACAATATTAAATGTCTGAATCTTTCCCGTTTTACCGTGTTACAGTGTTAGTAGTAAATAGAGGTGTGCGGGTCGACCTTTTTTTCCAAATGGGACCCGAACCGAACCCGATCTAAAATGAAAATCGCACCCGAAACCATGACTCGAACCCAAGTTTTTTTGACTCAAATTTGAGAAAACAATTGAGTGAATGTATTTTTTCGGGTTGTGCCGGGTTCCGTTAGTTGAAATCTTCAAACACAACCCGACCCAAAACAACAAAATTGAAAACCCGACCCGACCCGATAAAAAAATAAATTCAAAAATCCGATTCGACCCGATTGATTCGGATTCGGGACGGGTTTTCAGTCATGTTTCGGGCGGTCTGCTTACCTCTAGTAGCTATTGTGGAACACATAGTTAGGGTACGTTACGTACACAACGGCATTTCATATCTAGAGTGAATGTACCATGATCCGGACCAATGAAACCAGGGGGAAATTACTTCATAATAATCCCAAAAGAATTCCTAATAAACCCAAATAATCCAAATAATCTCAAATAATCCCAATAATCCCAAATAATCCCAAATAATCCAAATAATCCCAAATGATCCCAAGTGATCCCAATAATCCCAAATAATCCCAAATAATACCAAATAATCCCAAATAATCCCAATAATCCCAAATAATCCCAAATAATCCCAATAATCCCAAATAATCCCAAATAATCCCAAATAATCCCAAAATAATCCCAAATAATCCAAATAATCCCAATAATCCCAAATAATCCCAAATAATCCCAATAATAGCAAATAATCCCAAATAATCCCAAAATAATCCCAAATAATCCAAATAATCCCAAATAATCCCAAATAATCCCTAATAATCCCAAATAATCCTCAGAAAAAAAAGTAATTTACCCCTTGAAAGAAACGAGAATATAAGCTTTTCTTTCAGGCTATACATTGATCCGATTGTTTTCTATCGTGTCAAAATCTGGAGCATCGTCACCGGCATCATTTGTGCTACCGCATTTCTATTGTTGACTTTGATCATTCAAGGACTAAATCGGTGTTTCAGATCGTAAGTTTTGCTGGTCCACACTCCCAATTATTGGTTTGAATTTTTGTTCCATTTTTCGTCTAAAGATTGGGTTGCATGGAACATATTTGTAAAAACTGTTGTACGTGTTGTGTTCGGGAAAAATCACCTCGCGCTAAGCAGATTTATTCAATGCTGGACAGCATCGAACATTACAAAAGTCAGCAGTTGGAGAAACTACGAGAAAATTACACGCAACAGGTGAGAGAAAATCCAAATTATTCGAAATGTCCGTCTTGAATCCTTTTGAATCATCTAGGTTCATCGAATCAAGGAAAACTGTGCCCAACAAGTGGAATGGATTCAAAATTCCTACTCTAGTCAGGCTAAGCATCTCAAAGACATTAGGGACATTGGTACGTCCCATCTGACTTCGTTGAAGGAACAGTACTACGATCAGGTAAATGAATTTTCCTCAGCCGAAGCTGAATGACGCAATATCTTTGAAACAGATAAAAATTCGAAAGTCTGATAATTCAATTTTTTTTGACGACCTGCCTCCTATCTGCGTAACCTCTCCATAATAATGGTTTGTTCCGATGACTTTCGGTTTGTCAAACTTCGTCGCTTCGTGTCTTACTGACGACGGACGTAAGAACGTCTCTGAGTCTAAAACATTTATCAATTTTACAGCTGAAACGAGTAAGGGAATACTCAACAGGGCAGTTGAATTGGGTGCGTGAGAATTATGTGTTCCAGCGGAATAAGATTAGGAAGTTCAGCGCTCATCAAGTGCTTCGCATTCGAGAAGGATACAAATACCAACAGCAAACACTCAACAAGGTGCTGGAAAATCTTCCCAGTTTTTATTTCGAAAATTGTCGTGGCAAAACTGAGGACGAAATCAATCAAGGTATTAGACAACTTTGCTACAAAATGAAATTCGTTTTCCTCATTGTTTGTTTCATCAGAATTTGAAGTTTATTTGAAATCGAAAATGGCCGGCTTGAACGATGTACAACTGAAGAATTTGGAAAATAAATTGAAAAATTTGGAAAATTTCTCGGCCAAAAGTGTGGACGAAAGTAAGGCGTCGGTCTATTATACACCAACTGACTACACATTAAGTCCGCACACATCGCCGATTCACATCAATTACTTAAACGAAAATCGAACAAATTTCTCCGACATTGGTTACAGGTTGAGTCGCGAACCGGAACGTTTATTTGGCGGGGGTAAAATGTTACAAAATTTAGACAATATTTGCACATTGAATTATGACGAGGAGAATTTGCATCAGAATAATGATGATGACGATTATGATGATGATGAGGTAGATGGTGCAAAAGCGATGAAGGTAAATATTGTTCCAACTAAATCGTCTTCAGCTTATTGTGACCATCACGAGTGTGCAAAGCTTTTGGTGACTGATTTTAACTTTGCAAATGAATCAAAAATGTTAACATCACACCGGAAGCGTAAACGTTACAACAACGACTATTACTATTCCGTTGAAAATGTGTTCGACGCTAAATCATTGCATAATCACAATATTCACAACAATCATTGTATGGAGCAATCAAGCGTTGATACGCTAAACATTGTGGATGTCGATGACACAGGGAAAACTATTTTAACTAAATATAATTGTGATAATCCATTACAGACTAGTACCAGCTTGCCCGAAATTCAGTTGCATGCTACGATCGGTGAATTGCATGGTAGACATGTTTTATTGGCTATTGAAAATACTGATAATAATATACAAGAGGAAATGGGTGATGTTGTTAGTGAAATTACAAAACTGTAGGCTTTCTAATTATTTACGTTACTGGAAAAAGTTAATTTTTTAAATATTTTAGTTAATTTTTTGTCTATAATTCAAGTTCTGTTCAAAAATAAAATAAAAAAAATCTTCAAAACATAAGAAATTGTTTGTAATTTGGTTACAAGTTTGGAGATACAAAGTCCGGTGTATGATGCACATTTGGCTGTAAGTAATTCAAAGTGACTCTTTGATTTTCCTCTTCCATGTTTATCATGTCAGTCTTTTGATTTGATTTGATTTGATTTATTTGACATTTAGTTATTACAATTTCAGGAATGATTATTTAAGTTTCAGTGTGCTGAGCACGTTAAAGAAACATTAATTTAATTTTATTTTACTTATATTACTAACTTATATTAAAATTAATTTTATTTATATTAGTTTTATTTTGATGCTGTTGCGATGGAGAGAAATTTTTACTTTCTCAAATTTCTCATCGCAAAAACAATAGCAAAGATCATATAGATAATGGATATCAATGGGGAAGAATGGCATTTTATAAGACAAAATTTTTTAATTATTTTTCCGTTTTTTTTTTTCATAAATTTTTTTTTTTTTGAATTTTTATATTTACAAAACTGAGGGCAATACTTATACAGACAAGCTGACGCTGAGGGTGAGAGTAGCCGAATATGTGTGAGTTTGATTATGCTTCCAGGATCTCACTTCATCTTATATTAAAAACAATAATTAACAAAAAGAATGGAAGTAAAATCCCCTCTTGGAGGAAATATATACCATGAATAGATTTTTCTTCAGAACTACTGAGTGGATGCGAAAGATTTAACCTGGGTATTGGCGCTCCGAGAGCCATTCCTTAAGTTTCTTCTTGAGCGAGTACGCGTTGCAAACTGTAATACTCGACGGAAGTGTGTTGTACAGGGCACTCCCCGCAATTGTAAGAGCTCCTTCCCCCAATTTCGTTCTAGTAGCTGCATGATAGAACTGTTTGCGATTTCTGGTTTGATACCTGTGCGAAGTATTTCTGAACGTGATAGTATTATGTGACTGATTTCTGATTGAATTGTGCATGTAACTGCTGAGCAGCTTGTAGAGGCTATTAACATTTAGGACACCTCGGCACTGGACTTTAAAAAGGTCAACAGTGGAGTGGCGTTGAGGTAGCTTGCATGCATGTTTCAAGCACCTCTTCTGTAAGGTCTGAAGCTGGGCAATACTCTTTCTGCTTGCCTGTCCCCATACGCCTGTCAGATATACTAGATGAGAATGCGCAAGGGCGTAGTATATTTTCATGAGGACAGATTTTGGAAGGATTCTCTTTGCCTTATTAAGCACTGACTGAGGCTAGTTTTTTGCACAATTTGGTAATGTGTGGACCCCATTTCAAGTGTTCGTCTATAGTGAGGCCTAAGTACTTGTAGACAGAGACCACTTCTAATTCTTGGCCATTCAACATCAGCTTGAGTTACGGACTGCTTTGTAATATTCTTGCGAAAGTGCATCACTTTAGTTTTAGTCACGTTTAGGGATAATTTATTTATTTGAAAGAATCCACAAAGCAGGGCTAGGTCATGGTTTAAGTCTGTCACGTTTTGATCAAATGAGACGTTAGAACAAAAGTCTCCCGTGTCGTCCGCAAAGAGGAGAATTTCTCCTTTTAAGGGCAGTCGGAAAATATCATTGATGTAGATTATAAATAGGAGTGGTCCAAGTACGCTGCCCTGCGGTACACCTATATTTATTATGGCTAGGGGGCTCTGGCTGTCACCAACAGTCACACATTGTTTGCGATTACTGAGGTAGCTTCTGAATAAACTTAGGGCTATGCCGCGTACACCTGAACATTCTAGTTTCTGTATGAGAATTCCATGATCAACACAATCGAAAGCCTTTATGAGATCCAGAAATACCGCACTGACAACTTTCCCGCTGTCGATATCTAACAGAATCTTGTTTAAAAGCTCAAACGTTGCCGTATGAGTTCCTGATTTTTTCCTAAAGCCATATTGCTTTTTATAGAAAAATGCACTCGATTCCAGGAATGTTGTCAGCCGACTTTGTAGAACTAGCTCAAAAATTTTATTGATCACTGGTAGGACTGAAATGGGTCGATAGTTTGATGGATCAGTTTTCGATTCCGATTTGTGTATGGGAGACACCCGAGCAGTTTTAAGATCATGAGGATAGACACCAGTGAAGATTGCGAGATTGACAATGCTCGTTATGATTGGTGCTATTTGATTCGCACATATCTTAAGACTTAATGCTGGTATCTCGTCGAAACCTGTGCTCTTATTAACGTCTAGGCTGAGTAGCAAGCTAAGTATTTCATTTTCACAGGTTGGTTCAAGGAAAATACTATTGGGATTGCTACGCATAGTAGAAAGCTCATTAATGTCGCGTTGAATTGTGAAGTTCTTAGCTATGTTATGGCCAACCTCAGAAAAGAAAGTGTTAAACGCTGATGCTTTTTGTAAGTCGTCTGTTATGGACACTCCGCCTACAACTAATTTTTCAACTGGTTGGGTTTTTGCCCTTTTTCTGCCTAATATTAGATTAATATTCCTCCACGTTCTTTTTACGCTGCTCGTATCACTGAACATTTTTTCATAATACGTGTTACTGTAGAAGAGGTGGAGGTCATCAATTTCTGCGTCCAGAGCTTTCAATTTGCATTTAATAGTCATATCATGCCTGTACTTCGGCCTCTTAGACTTAGCATATAAATTCTTTCTTTTACATAACATACTACGAAGATGGTACGAAGATTCATATATGGGAACAGTTCAGGTTTGCGGGCAGTGTTTATCATTTTTGAAGTGGTGCATTCATCGTAGCTTTGTTTGAGGATTGTCATGAAATCTCTAAGAAAGGCATTTGGGTCATTATATTGTAAGATGGGGAAGTCGGTCAGTTTATTGACTAGTACTCCTTTCATCATTTCGTAATCAGTAGAGAGCTTAAGACTAGGATTAGGTTTGTTGACTACTTTGACATCAATGTGTGTAAATACCGCCGAGTGATCACTTAGATCATCGTCAACATTGACTGTACTGCAGTGTTCGGTCGTGTAGCGCGAGTTAGGTACATTTTATGGACCCTCTGCCGGAACCACCATTTCAATTTTTCATTTTTGTATTTTCCTAAGGTAATCTTTCGCAGAGATGTAAGCGAAGTTGAAAAAATGCATTGCGCTGAAGAAAAAACTGAGGAGGGCATACTTTCGAAATAAAATTAAGCGAGTCCAACTATGGGATGAAATTAGACGACTTGATGACGATATATCTAGGGAATTGAAACATGCTGATTCCAAGATGTTCCTAAACAGACTGAAACGCATAGTACCGAATCATCAGATGTACAAAAATATTAATAAACTATTGAGATCTGACCACTCCGTTATACCAGCACTCAAATTGTATGACGGTTCTGCAGTTATCAATCCTGTAGACAAAGCAAATGTCATAGCGAGCGAGTATGATAAAATCCATAAGCAAAACCATGACATGGGTGACCCAGAATTCGATATGAAAGTGGAATCTGAAATATGTTCCTTTCTAACGATGCCAAGCGGCCTCTACAATACTACTGACCCACATTTGACCAACTCTGAGGAAATTAGTCACTTTCTTAGAACCCTCAAAAAGAAAAAATCAAATGGGCCCGACTCAATACCAAATATTGCTCTAAAAAAGCTTCCCTGCTTAGCGCATGACTTTTTGACGCAACTGAAAAATAACATTTTCTTGAAGGGCTACTTTCCAAAAGTATGGAAAATGGCTCATGTTATACCAATACCCAAACCTATACGTACCTTGCCACTAGGTACGCATGCCTCAGTTTTTCTTGCCGAAATAAGAGCGATAATCGCAGGCTGCCACTTAATCCAAAGCAACAACATAAACGAAGAGTACATTTCAATATGCTCAGACAGTGAAGCTGCCCTGAAAGCATTATCCGCTAATTCCTTTCAATCAGCACTAACTCTAGAATGCTGGGAAAACTTAAATGAAATGAGTACCTCTAAGCAAGTAGAGCTAATCTGGGTTCCAGCTCATAGTAACATCGAGGGTAATGAAATAGCGGACAAGTTTGCTAAAGCAACCGCGTTAAGTTCACCAACTGGCCCGGAGCCAATACTGAATATTTCACCAACCTATAACAATAGATTGATTACCACCCTCAAATACAACAAATTTGCAGCCAGTTGGCAATCAACAACTAACTGCAGACAATCTAAACATTGCCTTGATATCAACAAACGAAAAACAAAGTTTTTATTAAATTGTAGTAGAACAAGACTGAAAACTTTCACAGGCGTTATGACGGGTCATTTCGGCTTC
>CM055403.1:173411260-173456548 GCA_029228625.1 Pseudolycoriella hygida
TCCAAAATTAATGATATCGCTTGAGGTGACGCTATCGCTGATAATACGCAGAAGTTTGTTTGAATAGAAACTTGGGTTCAAAGTTTTAATTTCCTGAAAAATTACAGCGCTGTTTTCAAAACAAAATTACGTTGTGTTAAAAAAATTGTGTCACAAATGCCGGACCCACCAGCGGAATAATTTTTCAACACTTTCAGTTTTCACACGCAAACGTAAGGTAAATTTACTAAAACAATCTACGCAATAGGAAACAAAAGTCAAATTTTTGCAGCGCAAAAACTGAAAGTAAAGAAAAATTATTTCGTCGTCCGTCACCCAGTTACAGCTTCGGAACGCAACAAATTCTTTTGCAATATTTTCATAAACCCGTACGAAGGATCGGCGCTGAAAACCTCTTCAATCCCTTAAAATAAGCCCAGAATTTAGAAAAGACCTAGAGCTCTTAGGAGAGGCCTCTGACCCATACTTACATAGACAAAAAATTCTCCTCTTTTTAGACCCTTACGAAGAACGAAGGGGTCTTATGCGTTTACCACGACGTTTGTAACCACTTCAATTTCGACCCGGCAGCTTCGATCATGGTCCTTAGATGACGAATCAGCAATAAAAATGTCCGTCACCGCGATAACTCGAGTAAAACGCAACCGATTTTCAAAGACTTTCCTTAAAAGGTAATTGAGAAGTTAATACGCAGTTGAATTTGGGCAAAATTGGTTTAAAACTTTCAAAGTCACGGTCGAAAAAGTGGTTTTTTGAAGGTTGGTGGAACTTCTGATGGAAGTGAAAATCTGTCGAGTGGTTCGGCCTGTAGAGTCCTCCCTGTGGGCTCAACTCACGCTACGCGATCCCACAGGGTACTTGGTGGTTTTTCGTGTTTTATGAGATTTTTTGTGCAATGTTGCAAAGAAAAAAGATGCGAACATTTTTGTTCATGGAAGTATGGATTAGAGGCCTTTTCTAAGTGCTCTAGGTCGGTTCTAAGATCGGTCCTGGTGCAATTTTTTTTCAAACTTTTTCATAGATATGAGCAGGTCGACCTTTTTTCAAAAAACGACCCTGACGGAGCTCGACCCGAAAATTTTTCTCGAAACCCGAAACCCGCTACCCGACCTGTTTGGACATGGACACCCGACCCGAACCGAACCCGACTCGATTACATTTTTCGAAACCCGAAACCTGAACTGTTTCGATGCAAGACCCGGACCGAAACCGATCCGATGAGATTGAGAGAGATCGAGATGTGAGATGAATGTTAAAATTAGATAATCATTTTTAGAAACGTCGGGAAAAATCCTATTTCAGTGAGTTCGAAATGTCATTACTGTAAAGCTGTGAGACATAATGTTAGCTTTGACTTTCCCTATACGGGGAAATTAATTGTCACTTTCAATTTAATGTTAATTGTCAGTTACAATGGTTACAATCGACAATTACCTTGAAAATCGTCAGAAAATTCATCCTTTTTCTTTTCATTTTCACTCATTATCAATTGATCCTATATACAATACTTTGTAGCTCATCAGTCTGCGCATATGTCACTCATAGAAGCAAGCAACCGGAGTGCTCTACTAAAATGAATTTGGATGTATCAACATTGACTTGCATACAAATGCAGAGGCATACTAAGCCCTACTAACTTCTAGACTATTCTGATTATTCATAAATCATCAAAAACAATGAAATGAGTATTCTGAATCTAGTACTAACTGAAAGTCTAGAGTGGTTTGAGACGAGTTTATTAGATATGAAATTTACATCAGCGTTGCAAAATATGAAATTTAAATAAAAGACCGGGACCCGAAAAAAATGATACGGGAACACGACCCAAACCCGACCCGACCCGATTAAAATTTTCGAAACACGAAACCCGTGAACACGATAAAAGCAATTCGGGTTCGGGTTCGGGTCCGGTTTTTATAGTTTCGGGCGACTCGCTCATCTCTACTTTTTCATATATTTTTTAAATTTTGAGATTTGGTTCGGGATTTGGAGAGGTTTTTGCGTCGTTTCTTCGAACGGCTAAAATGCAGTATTCGGAAACAGCTGGGATTGGGGTGCTTGAGGCTGGGATCGATGGAGGGAGGTCTCCTGATGACAAAATAACAAGAATTGGGGCGCGGAAGTTCCTCCCTGGGCGCCCAGGGTCATCCAAACTTTTTTTTTCAATTTTTGTGTTTTTTCAAGGTGTAATCGACGCGAGGAGGTCACCTAATGACAAAACAACAAGAATTGGGGCGCTAGAGCGAATGAATTTTCCTTTTACGAAATGCCACGAGAGCGAATGAATTTTCCTTTTACAGAATGCCACGAGCGAATGAATTTTCCTTTTACAAAATGCCACGAGCGAATGAATTTTCCTTTTACGAAATGCCACGAGAGCAAATGAATTTTCATTTTACAAAATGCCACGAGAGCGAACGAATTTTCCTTTTACAAAATGCCACCATAACACTGATTTTACTACTTTAATTGTTCAAAGCATCATCTGGTGTTCAAAGAAAAAATCTTCTACTTCAATTGTTGAACCGTTCATTTAGCTATATAAGACCACAATTTCCGTACGATATTCGTTATTTTTGTCATCTCTGTCTTGCGCTACGCACATAATCATGCACTCATCACATACTGATGTTTTGTCAATATTGACGAGGTAATTTAATGAATCTTCCTGCAGTGGCGTTGAACGACATATGACACAATAATAGACTAAAGAATAAATTTCAGTTTTTTTTTTGAGAGGGGGGTCCTCAAATTCGTACGTAATTTATTCTGTGGAATTGTACGGTTTCGTACGGAGGGGAGGGGTTAAAAATCGCTAAAAAATCCGTACGTCATTTGCGAACAGCCCCTTAGTGTTATAAATGGCAATGAGGAACAATATTTTATTTTAGTTCTGTAGTGACCGCAACTGCGTCACTAACCCTACAGATATTTCGGCCATTAGCTGTCATTCAATTATTCACCCGACGATCATTCCATCGTCGACTAGCTAAGTGTTAACGAAATATCTGTAGGGTTAGTGACGCAGTTCCGGTCACTACAGTTCCTCGGAGCTCTTCATGCAGGTGTTGCTGATGCCGGCAAATTCTGACCGTCAAAGGGACAAATAGACAAACAGACAAATTTTCGGTCATTATAATGAGTAATTGCTGGTTAATGTTACTGTTTGTACAAATTTGGCTGAAATTCACCGCGTGTTTAAATATGAGAGAATAGATTTTTTAAAAAATATAAAAATTTACAAATATGTCAAGTTCGCTGAAGCGGCCAAAAGGTTAAAAACCCACTGTTTATGGAGGGCTTTAGAGGGCGCTAACAGCGGCGGCTAATAAAAATAATATATGGAGAGAAGCACAATGATTCCAAGATCTTTCGCCCCGAACTGTTCGTGGTATTGGTAGCATTTTTGTGAAAAACGTGACATTCAGGTGCACTTCACCAAGTCTACTAACACATACGCAACACATAAGCATTGAGCAGTGAGCACTGAGCATTATTGTTCTCTCAGGAGTGGGTTAGCTTAGATGAATTGTATAGGCTTGTGGTGCTGCATGTCCCGATATCAAATCCAGCGGTTGACATTTTTTTCGTGAGAACTGGGTACGAGGCTGCGTTCTGGTGGCTGCCGAACAACTTTTTAAGAGACTGCATTTAAAAAATTGCTTCATACTGCTTACGCTCGTACATGAAGTTTAAATGCATGAACAATTTAGCTCAGAAAAATATTCGTAGATTGACAACCCAGAGGGCCCATGATCGATTCCAGCGAAAAGAGGAAAGCTTCTCACGAAAAAAATGTCAGCCGCTGAATTCGAACTCGGGACGTCCAGCACCACAAGCATATACAATTCATCTAAGCAAACCCGCCGCTGAGAATATTAGAATAATTAGAGAGAGAGAGACTCATTTGGTTTGAGTATTATTGCGAATCTTCACTACATGCATTATCTGACCAAAGCAACTGACCTCTTCTTATGTTACTGCTCATTTATGATGTTACAGACACAGAATCAGCATATCGCCAAATTGAAAGAAAACTCAAACTTCGGTATCAGAAACTGGTAAATTTATTACAAGGACTAAATTAAAAACAAATCAACTAGAGCAACTTTCTATACTATCCACGACACAATGCGCCACGTCATAATGTTCCTTTAATTTGATAGCATCGGAAAAATGATTGTCACAAACTGTACAAACGTGAGACAGCACAGTCGAACTGTCTTTGCAGTGGGACTTAAAGTGAGACATCATGTTATACCGTTGGGCAAATGAGCGATGACAAATTATACATTCGTAAGGCTGAAAGTGAAAAGAAAATGCAATCGTTCAATGATTTCTGTTTGCTGGTAAAAACCTTTTCATTGGTGTGCACACGTTTGTGACGATTGAGATGCGATGATGATCGAAAAAGTTGTCCGCATTCCTCGCATTTCTTTTCTCTAACATCGTCGTGGGCCATCTATGAGAAAAGCATTTGTAATTTACTGAGACAAACTTGAGCGCACTCTGCTCTTTACCATATGCATTTTAAATGACGAATGATGGGTAAATTGCTTCCCACAGAGTTCACAGACGAAAAATTTCTCGAGTGTATGTGTGGCCATATGTCTAGTAAGTGGATTTCGTGCTTTAAATACTTTGTCACATTCGACACATTGAAGAGGATTTGTAATCTTTGCGTGTCGTTCACGATGTTCTTTCAGTTTCTCCTTATTAGAATACAGGCCACCACAAGCGTCACATCTGGCTTCATTGTAATGAGATTCCTTATAATGTTTCTGTAATGGTAAATCACCCCTTAGTGGATGCGTAGTTCTCTAATTTCCCCTTACTTTTATTGCCGATTTATTGAAGAACTTTGAATTGCACATCGAACACTTCAACGTAAGCATCTGGTCCGGTTTCGGCCGTTGTTGTATCATAAAATTGTTGCAATTGATAAACGTCCCCGCCGGCGTCACTGTATATGCAGGAGTCTTGCTCACCGGTATTTCTTTTGGTTTTGCATTCAACTCCTCCTTCAAACCATGCTCATGATTTCTTAGTTCTGTGAAGCTGACGTTCCATCATAAATCATCACTTTCAATCAAATGAAAAAGATTGCCCTACCTATCGAAATTCTGATGGCAGATGTTGCAGTACATTGACGGCAATTTCGAAGGCGTTGTTCGTAAAACCGTCTCTTCAGTTAAATCTTCGACTTTGGAACCATCGTCTTCTTCATGACAACTCTCGTCTGACTCATCACAAACGTCGATTAAAGACGTTTCAATCTCCAATTGTTTCGCCAATGTTTTCAACAAAATTGACCTCAAATCATCTTCCAATGTCATGGCATTCATGTACAATTCATCGTATTCGTCAATTTTTATTATACAATTTTGACAAATAACGGACTCTGAATTCGACCGGTTGATATCTTCCGATAAATCATGGCCAACGAATTTTTCCAAATAAGTTACAATGTTCGTGTCAGTGTGCTTCGACCGTAATGATGTTAGATCTTTACAGTAAATGTTCGTTATAATTCCGCAAACAAAGCAAGGGAGTTCTCGCATTTTGTTTCAGTGATTATGTTTTGCTTTTGTAAGATATTTTGTTTTTGTTGACATATTTGACAAACTTCAAAATCGTTCAAATTATGTGGATCATGTGGATATTTAGTGATATCGGTGTGGTAGAGAATATTTGTATTTTCACGCCGGTACTTTCTTTCAATGCACGACACAAGTGAATTTCATCGACAGGTTTCTTTTGTTGTTCATGTCACGCAAGCGAGAAGGGCAGCGAAAAACTATTGGCCTCAGTATACAAATGACAGTCTACGATGTAACTAGTCACGACTAGGAAGACATAATCCGAAATAAACAGTGGGAGCGCTCACACAAGATTATGAAGTTATCAGCAAAAAACATCGTCTCAACTGTTATAAAAAATTCGAATTTTTTATAACAGTTGTTGAGACGTCGGTTTTTGCTGCTATTTTGATAATCTTATGTGCGCCCCTACTTTTTATTTCGGATTATATTTTCCTAAGAGTGAATGCATCATCGTACACAGTCGTACACATTACGTATCGCTCTACAATTTTATTCCTGTCGGATAAATTACATGTTAATCGCATACAAAAACTGCAAAATAAATGTGTGCGCATCATTCTACGCAAACGAAGGAGGAAGCACATCACAACGATGTTAAATGAGCTAAATTTTTTGACAGTGCAACAGCAGACAGTGCGCGACGTACTTCTATTCATTCACAAAGTTCAAAAAGACCTACTTCCACCTTACCTTGCAAATTATTTTCAATCCAATGAAGGACGACGATACGTGCTAAGAAACCATGGCAATTTGAGGCTACCACTGTTTCGCAAGAGTTCAACCCAAAAGACTCTAATGTATGTATTTGTATAATCAAATATCTTTGGAGACCAGACAAAGAGTCACCTTTAAGTTGTTTAAAAATTATTGCGAAAATTTTTTAAAAGCAAAGTATCCATATGAGTAATATTTATCATTGATGCAATGTGATTCACAAAAGTAGTTTTTCAAAACTAATAAATATACCTAAACCTAAACCATTTGTATCCTGAGGCCAATACCGTTTGGTTACGGCACTGCAAACGAAGGGCAGATAATTGTATATTTTTGGAGCAAAAGTATTTTCTAAAAGAAAATCTTCAGAGGATTTAATGGGATATTCTGAAGATTTCCAAAGATTTTCTGAATATTTCCACAGATTTTCTGAAGATGTTCTGAAGATTTCCACAGATTTTCTGAAGATTTCCAAAGATTTTCTGAAGATTTCCAAAGTATTTCTGAAGATTTCCAAAGATTTTCTGAAGATTTCCAAAGATTTTCTGAAGATTTCCAAAGATTTTCTGAATATTTCCAAAGATTTTCTGAATATTTCCAAAGATTTTCTGAAGATTTCCAAAGATTTTCTGAAGATTTCCGAAGATGTTCTGGAGATTTCCACAGATTTTCTGAAGATTTCCGAAGATTTTCTGAAGATTTCCAAAGATTTTCTAAAGATTTCCAAAGATTTTCTGAAGATTTCCAAAGATTTTCTGAAGATTTCCGAAGATTTTCTGAAGATTTCCAAAGATTTTCTAAAGATTTCCAAAGATTTTCTAAAGATTTCCAAAGATTTTCTGAAGATTTCCAAAGATTTTCTGAAGATTTCCAAAGATTTTCTGAAAATTTCCAAAGTATTTCTGACGATTTCCAAAGATTTTCTGAATATTTCCAAATATTTTCTGAAGATTTCCAAAGATTTTCTGAAGATTTCCAAAGATTTTCTGAAGATTTCCGAAGATTTTCACAGATTTTCTAAAGATTTCCAAAGATTTTCTGAATATTTCCAAAGATTTTCTGAAGATTTCCAAAGATTTTCTGAAGATTTCCAAAGATTTTATGAAGATTTTAAAAGATTTTCTGAAGATTTCCAAAGTATTTCTGAAGATTTCCAAAGATTTTCTGAAGATTTCCAAAGATTTTCTGAAGATTTCCGAAGATGTTCTGGAGATTTCCACAGATTTTTTGAAGATTTCCACAGATTTTCTGAAGATTTCCGAAGATTTACTGAAGATTTCCAAAGATTTTCTAAAGATTTCCAAAGATTTTCTGAAGATTTCCAAAGATTTTCTGAAGATTTCCGAAGATTTTCTGAAGATTTCCAAAGATTTTCTAAAGATTTCCAAAGATTTTCTGAAGATTTCCAAAGATTTTCTGAAGATTTCCAAAGATTTTCTGAAAATTTCCAAAGTATTTCTGACGATTTCCAAAGATTTTCTGAATATTTCCAAAGATTTTCTGAAGATTTCCGAAGATTTTCACAGATTTTCTAAAGATCTCCAAAGATTTTCTGAAGATTTCCAAAGATTTTCTGAAGATTTCCGAAGATTTTCTGAAGATTTCCAAAGATTTTCTGAAGATTTCCAAAGATTTTCTGAAGATTTCCACAGATTTTCTGAAGATTTCCAAAGATTTTCTGAAGATTTCCAAAGATCTTCTGAAGATTTCCAAAGATTTTCTGAAGATTTCCGAAGATTTTCTGAAGATTTCCGAAGATTTTCTGAAGATTTCCGAAGATTTCCTGAAGATTTCCGAAGATTTCCAAAGATTTTCTGAAGATTTCCGAAGATTTTCTGAAGATTTTCACAGATTTTCTAAAGATTTCCAAAGATTTTCTGAAGATTTCCAAAGATTTTCTGAAGATTTCCGAAGATTTTCTAAAGATTTTCTGAAGATTTCCAAAGATTTTCTGAAAATTTCCAAAGATTTTCTGAAGATTTCCGAAGATTTTCTGAAGATTTCCGAAGATTTTCCTAAGATTTCCAAAGATTTTCTGGGTACGTCTAAGGATTTTCTTTACCGTTTCTGAAGGATTTTTACTTCTTTTTTCTCTAGCTATTTTTGGTTACTTCTAATTTTTTATTGGGATGAGGGAGTATTCAATTTGTGACGTAGTATTGAGGAGGGGTCAGCCAAGTATTGTCCTTGGATGAATAGCTACCTACAGTCGATACTTGAGAATAATATTGATCTTTACAAGAAATCTAAGAGGTGGAAGAATAGGAATAACACTGATTTGAAGACTAAGCTTAGTGTGTCTAATGCGGACAATGAAATAAAGTGGGAAAATAGCGTGCATACTGATGATAAGGGTATAGCTTCTGCATTAAACGCATTTTTTACCGAAGTGGGATCAAAGATAGCTGAAAAATTCAAAGATCATACGCCAATCAGCAGGCATGGCACTTCGCGTATGTGTGCCAACTCCATATTTTTAGAGCCAGTTCAAGAGTGTGAAATAAACGAACTTATTATGAGGCTTCATTGGAGCAAGGGTCCTGGAATTGATGGTGTGACGGCTGTCATATGTGCGGATGTTATAACGCCAAATTTGACCATTTTCACCTCAGAGTATCCAGATTGTCTCAAGCTAGCGCAGGTTGTCCCGTTGTACAAGGAAGGTGATAGGAAGGATCCGTCTAACTACAGACCGATTTCGATACTCCCGATTATAAATACAATTTTTGAACTTCTCTTGTATAGACGAATGATTTCTTTTCTGAACAAAAATGGTTTTTTGTATAGAAAAAAATCAGGAACCCACACAGCGATATGTGAGATGCTAGATAGGGTGTTCCTAAGTCTTTATGACGGTTTGGCAGTGAGCGCTATCTTTTTGGACATCAGAAAGGCATTCGATTGCGTTGACCATGATATCCTAGTCCAGAAACTGTATTTTGCAGGTATTAGGGGGGCCCCGCTTGAATTATTGCGAAATTATCTGATGAATCGTAAGCAGTGCGTAGTGTTGGGAGGAACGAAAAGCCAAATGAAAGATATTAATGTGGGTGTTCCGCAAGGGTCGGTTTTGGGTCCATTGTTATTCTTGGTGTATATGATTGACATACATAGTCTTCGTACTGCTGGTAGCGCTACTCTATTTGCTGACGACACAGGTTTATTTTACGTTGGGAAGTCGAGAAAAATGTTGTGTCTATGAATGAGGATGTCGCCCTCTTGAAGGATTTCTTCGATTGCAATAAACTATCGCTTCACTTAAAAAAAAAACAGTGAGTATGCACTTCCATCGGAAGGGTAGTTCAGGTGTTGATGAGGTTGTCTTGGATGATCACGCAGTTGAGTCAGTCTCATAGTGTTGCGCTATTTGGGACTGTTTCTGGACTATGAGCTGTCGCTTAATGCTCATATCCAGAAAATGTGTAGTAAGATAGCCTCGGTAAGCGGAGTTCTGTGTCAGCTAAAGAACCTACTTCCCAGATCTGCCCTGTTGAATATCTATTATGCCCTAGTTCATTCACGGCTTTCATACTTGCCAGCGGCATGGGGAAGTGCAAATGTGGCCTCAATTCGCCCGTTGAGTGTATTACAGAAGAAATGTTCAAAACATGCCAACAAATTGCCTATGCGGTTTCACACGATTGAACTTTTCCGGCATTACTGTCCTAATCTGCTCAATGTTGAGAGTTTGGTTAAGTATAGCATGTGTAACTAACTAACTAACTAGTGCAAGTCGCACTATAGTGCATCAAGTCGCACTATAGTGCATCAAGTCGCACTATAGTGCATCAAGTCGCACTATAGTGCATCAAGGCGCACTATAGCGCATCAAGGTGTACCTTAATGCCTTATCCTTACCTGCCTTACTCATTCAAACAGAATTGGTTATTTGACATACGCGTGAGTCCACATTGTTCATGAAATGGTTATAGGGGTGATGGTGACATGATGACATGCAGAATTATTTAATTACTTTTCGACTAGACATCATAACATCATAAATATCAACCGTCCTCATCAAGAAACATTTTAATTATTACGTTCCTAACCATTTTGTGTAGTAGCTATGAGGAGCGTGGTTGTTATTAAAAAGTTTGTCAAATATCTCTACGTCATTGGAAGATTCTATGGACTTTGTCCTTTTCACTACGAATCTTTCGAATCCAAAGTTGTCTCTTCCCGATTCACATTAGTTCCGTGCATTGCGAATCTAACTTTCTTTTGTTTTTCGTGGGCGTTTGTGCTCTCAGTATTTTTCAATTTACAGCATGCACAAAATATTGCTAACAGAATTTTAGTTCAGTTAGCCTTTGTGGAATACGTTTTTCTATTTTTCAAGGCAATGATTGTCTGTGGAATGCATTTAATTTACACAAAAAATATTATCAAAATTGTGAACACCGTACGTTTGTTGTACGAAAAATTGAGTGTCCAATTGGTCGAATGTCGACAGTTTCGTAAATTCGTAACGATGCGAAAAGTTACGCTTTTCGTTCAGCTTATTTGTTTCATCAGTGAAGCGATGATTATAGGCAGAGCGTTCTTCCGAGGCACACACAATTATAGATTTACCTTGATTTCTGGCCTTTACGTATTCACTTACTTTATGGTCTATAATACAGTGTACATCCACGGCATTTTGATGCTTTGTTTCGGATTTCATCGAGTTCTAAATCAAAGTCTATTACAACTAGTTACTAATTTTGAATCAAATCCTAAAATTTCTCTTAGAACTTTGTCTAACAAACTCGCTCAAATCAGTGCTTTGTTAAGAGTTGTGACCGATTTCAAAGTTATATTCAACGAAAGTTTTTTTATTCAAATTTTTTGCATTTTATTTTGCTCAGTGTTAACGATTTTAAGTCCAGTAAGACAATCAATTGATCAAAGCGAATAAAAACTTTGCGAAAGTTAGCTGGTGATTTCTGACTTTTCACCTCAATATTACCGACATTACGTACCTGGGTGCATAAATAACTTAAATATTTCAATATTCAGTTCAACGGAATCAGTTGTTTGCTTTACCGCTCGCTTGCGAAGAGCTCAAATTACACTCTGGTTTCATTGCAAAGAAACCTCCTCGGGGTATTAACAGATTGCTCAGTGGGTGCTGCTACAAATGTGTAGTCTACACAAATAATTTGTCCTCAATTTGTCCTATGCGTCCGACACAAAAAAAATTGTCCTACTTTGGGGTCCGAAATGTAGAGGTGTACTAAAACGCCAAAAAGCTCAAAATCGCTTTTTTGAAAACAATAAAAATTTGGGCAAAATTGGTGATGCCATGAAAATTGATGATGTATGAAAATTTAATAGACATCAGAAATATGTCCTCATTTTTTCTTTTCTTGATCATCGACAAAAACAATTAAAAAAATTTCGGTGATCGGATTTCAAGCGATTTTCTAGTTTGGGAGCTTTCGAAGAGCTTTTTTTATTTTTTTAGTACACTCTATTTTCTAGTTATCTACGCCATTATGCAATTTAATGATTTTACGTACGCAAAGGACAAATTGCGGACATATTTTTGAATTAGAAAATACAAGCGTCAGAACGTTCCTCTAGTCATATTTATATAGAGGTTTTAGTACAAGTCCAAGAAAATAATCCTTTATAGTCTTGTTTGAGGAAATGTTTTGTAAATTTTGAATGTATATTCTGAAAGGACAAATTGAGGACAAATGTTTACTGTACTAAACTTTTTAGTACAAAACACTTTAAAATCTAGTAACACACTTTTACACTATCGAAGTGTCAGTACATTAATTTGAAAGTTTCAAGAATTTAGGAAAAATTGAGGACAAATTAATGGCATCACCAATTTTGCTTAAATTTGTATCGTTTTCAAAAAAGCGATTTTGAGCTTTCTGGCGTTTTAGTACACCTCTATATTTCGGACCCCAAGGTAGGTCAAATTTTTTTTTGTGTCGGACGCATAGGACAAATTGAGGACAAATTATTTGTGTAGATAAAATAAAAATCTGGGTCGACGACTACCCATTTGTAGTAGCACCTGCTCAGTGGAGCCTTAAAAAGAAATATTACTTTCTATGCAAGATTTCCCGGACAAATGGAGCTAACTTAAAAATAGCAGGTCCCTCCTTCAACCGCCGTAAGCCATTGTCATGGGCATAGGAAATTAGTTATAGATTGTAACAAAAGATGTTAGTTTTGGACCTAAATCATCGGTGATTCATTGGGGATTCACTCAAGAATTACCGATGATTCACCGGGGAATCAATGATGGCTCACCGGTGATTCACCGCGGAATCATCGGTTATTCCCCTGTGAATCATCGGTTATTCCCAGGTGAATCGATAGTTATTCCCGAGTGAATCATTTGTGATTCCCTCGTGAATCATCGGTGATTCCCTGGTGAATCATAGGTGCTTCCCCGGTGAAGGGTGCACAGACGAACGGACTGACGGACATGAAGGGTGAAAACATCGGTACTTAATAAACTATTGAAATGAGCATAGGAAAGTAGCTATAGAGTGAAACCAAAGATGTTGATGATTGATTGTGATACATCTAGGTGCAGAGAGGTGTAGTGCACAGACGGACGGACGGACTGAAGGGGTGGAAGTGGAAACATTGAAATTTTTACAAAAATGTAAATCTTCATTCAGCTAGTAGCGGTATAGGAACATGTACAATTTAGCGATGTTTGATAGAGATAACGGAAGAGCCCTTTTTAGCTTGATATTAACGGTTTCATTTAATTTTCTGCAGATCTTCCACGTTTTTATATTGGTATATAATCAACAGGCACGTAGTGAATTACCAATTGTCGTGCGATTAATCGCACGGTTCTGTGTTTTCTTAGCTTTTACGCTCGAATTTTGCAACATTGTAATAATTGCCAACGCAATTTTGAAGGAAGTTTGTGCATAAGATTTTTTATTTTAAATTTGTTAACTTCACGTTCATTACAGAACAGTCGAACATCACGAATTCTTCATCGATTGAGTCGGATTCATGATACTAGCTTTCGTCTTAAAGAAAATGTACGAATTTCAAGAAGTTACCTAAAATCAGAAACATTTTTATTTCCGTATTAGTACCGCACCATACGGCGCCACATTTAAAAATCACTTTTTGATGGATTTAAAGTCATCATGGGGATCAAATTTGCATGAAGTTTGACATTGTCTCACACAGAATTCACGCTCACATTATTTCCTCCAAGTTTGTATAAAGCTCGACTATTACATCCATTATTTGAGGAATATCACACACTGTCAGTTTTTAAATTTTGTCTTAACTATAATAGCCTGATTGTGATCAGACTTGACTATGATAGAGCTAATTGTAGTCAAATTTACCATATTTTTGTGATTATAGTCGAGTCTACCATAATAATTCTGTCGATGAATGCAACTCGACTATAATAGGCATAGTATAGCCCTATTTTCAATGATTTTTTGTTTGTCGATTATAGGTACAAATGCAAGAAGTGCATAAAATGTGCGAAAAAAGTACTTGTGATCTAGTACAATAATTTCGAGTTTTAATAGTACAAAAAATGTGTATTTTATTTACATCGAAAAATGTGTTACATCACAAGCACATTTTTGGTACATTAAATGTGATAGGAATAGTGTACACCTTATCACGCACATAAAATGTGCGAAAAATGTGCTTGTGATCTAGTGCAATAATTTCGAGTTTTAATAGCACAAAAGTTGTGCCTTTTATTTACATCGAAAATGTACTACATCACAAGCACATTTTTGGTACATTCAATGTGATATGAATAGTGTACACCTTATCACGCACATAAAATGTGCGAAAAATGTACTTGTGATCTAGTGCAATAATTTTGAATTTTAATAGCACAAAAATTGTGCATCAAAAAATGTTCTACATCACAAGCACATTTTTGGTACATTAAATGTGATAGGAATAGTGTACACCTTATCACGCACATAAAATGTGCGAAAAATGTACGTGTGATCTAGTGCAATAATTTCGAGTTTTCAAAGCACAAAAATTGTGCATTTTATTTACATCGAAAATGTACTACATCACAAGCACATTTTTGGTACATTCAATGTGATAGGAATAGTGTACACCTTATCACGCACACAAAATATGCGAAAAATGTGCTTGTTATCTAGTGCAATAATTTCGAGTTTTCAAAGCACAAAAATTGTGCCTTTTATTTACATCGAAAATGTACTACATCACAAGCACATTTTTGGTACATTCAATGTGATAGGAATATTGTACACCTTATCACGCACATAAAATGTGCGAAAAATTTACTTGTGATCTAGTGCAATAATTTCGAGTTTTAATAGCATAAAAAATGTCCTTTTCATGTACATCGAAATATGTACCACTTTACAGGCACATTTTTTGTACATTTTATGTACATATTCTCAACAACATTGAATTTCGCACATTTAATGTACATTCAGTGGGCAACCACATTAAAAAGTGTGATCTGTGTTATCTGGGTTATATGCCCAAATGATATAAACTATCGTATTTTCCAAGGGGTGCTTATAGTCTCGGTACGTAAATATGCATTTTACAGAATTCATTATTTTATATTCACATATTTCAGCAAGTACCTATTTTGATGTTGCCTCACGTTGCAAACCTTCAACAGCTTCTATAGTAGTCTTATCATTTCAGATAGAATTGTTCTCTATTCAACTGTATGAAGCCGAGGAATTTAAATTGAAGCAAACATTCAAAATCTCTAAGGAACTTCTTGCAACGGTAAAACTTCTTTATGTTGCCTTGAAAACATGCAAGAGTCAACAAAGCACCATTATCTACTCAAACTTTTAACTTACACTTACATGCATAACATTTTCTTTTGCAGATATTTGGCACTCTGGTGTCGCATTTCATAATATTGATTCAATTTCAATTAGACTGCCGAAATGATTGTTTACGACAATAGTTTTAAGTTTTTGATGAAATTGTGTTTGAATATTTTTCTATATGCAAAATTACATTTGTTTTTCATTTCTGAAACCAGAATCTTCAACATGGTATCAGGAAGTTCTTAACGATAGAGATGAGCGCGTCGACCATTTTTCGAAACCCGACCCGGACCGAACCCAACCCTGTAAAATTTTTCGAAACCCGAATTGTTTCAAAACCCGACCCGGACCGAACCCGACCCGATTAAAATTTTCGAAACCCGATTCCCGAAGCCCGAACTGTTTCAAAACCCGACACGAACCGAACCCAACCCGATAAAATTTTTCGAAACCCGAAACCCAAACTGTTTCAAAACCCGACCCGGACCGAACCAGACACTCAAGTTTTTCGAAACTCACAACCCAAATTAGTTCGAAACAAAAATTATTTCAAAGTCCGACGTCTGCATTCTTCACGGACCTTAGACTAAAACAAAGTTCGTGTAATGTAAGATGATAAAATTTAGACGAGTTTTGTAAAATATAAAAATTCAATCAAGGATCGGGACCCGAATAAAATGATACAACAACCCGACCCGGACCGAACCAGACCCGATAAAATTTTTCGAAACCCGAAACCCGAACTGTTTCCAAACCCGGCCCGAAGCGAACCCGACCCTATTAAAATTGTCGAAACCCGAAACCCATGAAGCCGAAAAAAATAATTCGGGTTCGGGTCGGGTTTTTCGAAGTTTCGGACCACCCGCTTACCTCTGTTTAACGAAAATAGATGGCGGCACATTCCATCCGCTTGACATTTGAAGCAGACTATAAGTGAATAACACTCTGACGTGTGTGTTTGAAATTCCAACATTTGGAGCAGCTTATCTTTAGTTTGGAGGATACTAGGTATCGCACTTTTCGTTGACAATGACTTCATAGAGGATTGAAGGTTAAAAGGATTAAAGGTAACAGGATTATCGTACATTTAGACCTTTTATATACTAGAAGTGAAGTTCGTTCCATACGAAGTACAGTGTACAAAAAGTCGATCGAAGCGCTGTGTTGGCCAGCGCTGCGCTGGTCGCTAATATCGAAATTGGTTCAAACGTAGCCACTCCAGGAAAATCTATGACAACTATCATCTGCGGTCTCTTAACGCCCCTCTTGCTGAAATGGGTGAAGAGTGTTTACGAGAGTGTTACATGATGATGTTTACGGCAGTAGACTGTTTGATATCATCAAATAGGCTGATGCTAATCACACGCGCGTGCGAATAGTTTTGTCCTACAAGGACTGCCTGTTCGTACGCGCGTGCGACTAGTCTTCTACTACAAGGACTGGCTATTCCCACGCGCGTGCGATTAGTCTTCTCCTACAAGGACTGGCTATTCCCACGTGCGTGCGATTAGTCTACTCCTACAAGGACTGGCTATTCGGACGCGGGTGCGATTAGTCTACTCCTACAAGGACTGGCGATTCGCACGCGCGTGCGATTAGTCTACTCATACAAGGACTGGCTATTCGCACGCGCGTGCGATTAGTCTTCTCCTACAAGGACTGGCTATTCGGACGCGGGTGCGATTAGTCTACTCCTACAAGTACTAGCTGTTCGCACGCGCGTACGATTAGTCAATCCGCATGAAATACGCGTGCTGGACTAGCAGTTCAGCTGGTCTGGTCCTGTTGTGGGAACTGTCATGTAAAATTGTATTATTGTCGCACGTCAATCTCTACATCTCAATTATTTTCGAAAGCTGTCAATTGTACTCACAACCGATCAGACCAAACGGCCAAACCTGACGTCCATGGTGGGGAAAGCTGATGTATCAACGTTACGCCGATGGGGGAGCGAATTGCTTACTTAAGAGGAAGATGTTTATAAACAATACTGCAATACAATACAGTATAAATATTGATATTTCGTTTTCGAGGTAACCTTCATCGAAGATCTGTTGTAAAACGTGAAACTGTTAAAAATTTGCTAACGCCATCCACATAACTTGATTATCAGTTTGAGTTTCAAAACAATTGAAAGACACAGTTATATTTTGAAGTCAGTCTATAATTTGCTTTAACAATAATCCGTTACGAACATTAAGTCGAAACAAACACAAATTTAGGAATCGTTATTACTGGGAAATTGGTTCGATATGCACAACATACGGAGATAGTAAATATTGCGATTAGTATCGGATGCCATGCCGTAAGTGAACAAGAACCTCCAGTAACTGCACCAGCCTTTTTCAGAGCTTTTTCACGTTCCTAAAAAAAGGAAGAAAATCAATAGGTTGAGTTAATTGTGGACTAATTAATGGCCTTCGGCTAAGGTCAAATACACTATAAACTATTAACTTCATTCTACGAGGGTATATCCGTTTCAAAATTGAGTTGGAATCAAAAGTCGTTCTATTCCAACTTTCAAAATGACATTTAATGGTTTGGTTTGTTTTTTTGTCGCGTTTTACTAATTTGTTGGATTTACTTCTTGGTTATATGTAGCAAGTAACCTATCTGCCACATATAACAAACAAATTAAACAAAGCGTCAAATATTTAGGAAAAAAATAAACTTTTCTTTCGTCTTGGATTCTTTTCTGACACAAACATTTGAGACCTTTTGCATAGCTGCTCGTTTTTGATTAAAACTTTGACGTTCAAAACGTCATTTTGACAGTTGGAATAGACCTACTTCTGATCCCAGCATACTCAATTTATCATGTTCAATAAGGAATCGAAACAAAGCAACTACCTGACTCCTCTCGTCATGAGACTACGTTTATCCTATTCTGCACATATTTAACTATAAAGTGCTATGATTTTAGATTTTTATCAGTTTGGCACGATCACTTTCGTGGTCTGGAACACAGATCTTGTGATCCTTTGCACATTTTTCCCGCTCATCATTTAAAAAATCATGAAAACCTTTGCGTGCCGACCAGGAACCTGTCTAATATGATAGGCCCTAGCTCGGCCACTTTCGAAGGGTGCACGACGTAGTCGCCTAGAGTTCTGAGTCTTAGCTGATGGAATTTAGGGTATTCACATATAACGTGAAAGTCCGTTTCCTCTTCCAAGCCACAGGAACAGTCTGGGTCACCTGAAATTCTCATCTTCGTCAGGTGCTTGTTGAGTCCGCAATGTCCGGTCGTCGCACTAACCACCCTTCTTATGCGATCCCTGTCCATCGTCAGGAGCTCCTTAGTCCATTTCTCGTTCGAAGTGGGGAAGAAATGTTTGATATGCACTCCTCCTTCATACGCTGTCCAGTTTTTTCTATGATCCGCCCTCACCCAGTCCTTCACCGCTTTGAGCCTCGTGCACCATACTACGCAGCCATGACTTATCGCGGGCCTTTCTACCGCTTCGTAAGGGAGATCGAGAATTTTTACATTACCCCGGTAAGCTTTATGAACGAGAAACAAATTCGAAATAAATCTGACTCTCTTAGAGTCAAGTCATTTCCTACGTTACACATCCGGCATTGTCACGAATTTTTTGAAACGAAAGTGAAAATAGTACAACAAAATTTTTAAGTGACTGGTGATTTACCCTGAAAATTGTTGCTCTAGAAGGATACGAAATATTTTTCTCACGCATCAATCGGGAACCGATTTCCATTTTAAGTGAAAGTTAGAGGTGAGCGGGTTGCCCGAAACTTCGAAAAACCCGACACGAACCCGAACCCGAATTGTTTTTTTCGGGTTCATGGGTTTCGAGTTTCGAAAATTTTAATCGGGTCGGGTTCGATCCTGGTCGTGTTTCGAAAAATGGTCGACCCGCTCATCTCTAGTGAAAGTGTGAGTCAAGTCCCATTTATCAGCTTAAAAAATTACTTATATCAAGGGGATAACTATTCGATACAGCGACCATTTTTGAGTAAATTTTTCCATTTTTTTTTTAATTTTCTTAATTTTGTGTAAATTTTTTCGAAAAAAATATTTGAGAAAAAATATTTTCTCAAAAATAATCCCTGCCTCCATACACACATTCAATTACGATTCATTCAACAATTTGTGTCTGAAACGCAAGAACTTAAAAGACTTACTGCGATCAATTGTCCAATTCTTTCATTTTCCATTTCGAAAAATAGGTATTTAGTGCTAATGTCATGCTCCAGTTGTCTTCTGAACGACAATATCAACTCTCGACCACCAAATTTCGGCCTATTCCGAAACTAAAACAAAGCCGAAAAAGTTCATCTTGATATCGATTTTGCTAAAACATAATTACGAACCAATGACCAAGCGGCTTCTTTAGATGTTTCGTGTTGTAGAAATAACTCCGATATAGTCAAGTGTTCCCTCAAAATAATAACATGGAACATTCTTTCTTCGTACAAGTTCAAGCATTCTTTGATCAGGGCTGAAAGGCTAGCCTCTGCCGTAGCCTTTAAGTGAAAATGAAAAAAAGAGCGTATGAAGGAATGCCAGTCGATTTGAGTAACGAACAGAGAGGAACATACATACCATCAACGAAGACTTCGCATCGGGCAATTCATTTCCATTGAATATTTCTACGTATTTTTCCAAGAACGTTTTAAAATCACGAGCATGCATTTTCTGTCCATTAATCCTCTTTAAAATGAGATTGTTTGGTGCGAAAATTGATGGCACCAACATCTTAACATATTTTATGAATTTCGCATCAACGTTGGGTGTGTCAACGTGGCTAGAATTCTCAGCCATTCCCTCAGCTATATACGTTCCCGGATATGGCATTAGGAAGGCATTGATCTGTTCGAAAGTCGAATTGATGTCATTCCTCATTTGGTGCATCTCGGGAGTTTGTTCATTGGTGGCTGTCAATATTTCTTCCATGTATGTGTCTCCATATCCATAATTCACATCCTTCGCATACGGCCAATCACGAACGAGAAACAACAATTTTTGAAACGGTATCTCAGTCGTTTGGTTCAACGCCAGCCGTGCGTATTCCGTGAAAAAATGTAAATCTCGCAAATTATTTTCCTGAATATTTTGCATTACATTGTAACATTGAAGGGACGACATAAGCGTGCTGATGGCAAATATCGCTGTACAATCTTTGATGCTGCTGTCATGGTCGTGGAGTCCTTGCGTGTCCAATACAATGATAGCCACTTTGTCTCCGTTGCTGTAGTCATGGGTAAAGATGTGGGAGTACATCCAGATTCCAGTCGTTTGTCGCTTCTTACCACCGCTCCATCGGAAGCCGTTCAACTCTTTATCAACTCTATACTCACCCATCCAATCGTCTAAGTCGTGTTTCTCGTACTATTGAAATAAAGTAAAAAAAGATTTCTATAAACCAAGACGTTCATTATATCGACGTATAAATCAGACTACCTGAGCCCATAAATATTTTAATGGGAAATTGAGGAAGAAGCTTTTTCCACTTCGGGCTAGGCCGGAAATAGAGAAGATGAATAGACTGCGGTCTTTTATGTGCGGATCATTAAGAAGTTTATCTATTGGATTCGACCGAACATGAAACACATGATTTTCCAATGTAACAATTTGAACGGCGGTTGGAGGAACGCTTGTTACAACCGCTGAAATTCGGGAGATGACAATGAAAATGAGAAAATTAAGCCGCATTTTTGATTCGGTCGATTGGCTGAACAGTGTTCAAAAGAAGCGGTGTGATGCTAAACTGAAGCCTTCTACAGTCTTCTAAAACGAGCACGAATTTGTACGTTGCAACGGTTGTTGTGACGTTTTTACTGCTGTGTTTACTTGACTGTAAGTCAGGGTCCTACGTAAACATATGCAAGGGACCCGTACGTATCAGAATAGATGTGGCTGAGTTGATGTTACGAAAAGACTGGAACGTATTTAAGTAAATATTGCGTTGACATTAAATTTTATTGGAACTTGCCGACAGGGCAATAATGAAAAACCTATCCGAAGAAACGGTGTAAAAAAATTCGAAGAACGCACAAAATTGACTTCCAAATATAGAAAAATTTTTCCTCAATTTTGTCTACAACATAGCAAAAAACCATTTTTTGGGTTAGGACCGACCTTAGTACTGACCTAGGGCCCTAAGTAGGGGCCTCGGACACATACTTCCATAGACAAAAATGTTTCCCTCAATTTGCTCTGCAAAATAGCAAAAAACATTTTTTTTGGCTAGGGCTGACCTTAGGACCGACACATGAGCCCTAAGCACAGGCAAAAGTTCTTCCATAATTTGTCGGCCGTGCCGAGATCTTTCAAACAAAAAAAAAGTTTTTGAAAACCGGAATAGATTTATTCGAGTTATGTACAAAAAACACGTATGGCAATAACATAGACTCGTTCTTTGTGCCCTAACTAAGTCCAAGGACTCAAATCCGAAGAAGTTTCTTCCGCAAATTGTCGGTGATGCATAGATCTTTCAAACAAAAAAAAATTTGAAAATCGGAAAAAATTTTACTCAAGTTATGAAGAAAAGACCAAAAACCACTTAAACGGTCCTAGATAGATAGATAGATAGAATAAGTGGGTGGAAAGCATGGCCTCCAGCACCTAAGCCTCAGATGGGCCTGTTGTGCATACCCACGGTTGTTTAAAGTCTCTTAGTTCGGTTGATAAATTTCAGAATATTGCTTGGAGCGATGTTCCAGGCAGTGGAGTAGTTAGTTGTGAATGAGCCTAGGTACAGTTCCCTAGCTTTAATGTAGGCTGGGCAATGGCAGAGGTAGTGTTCCGCACTTATCACACTCAGGATTGCGGATCACCCCAATCGTATGGAGGTGCTTGTTCAAGAGGTTGTGTCCTGTCAAAACGCTGGTTAATCTTTTTAAGTTGGATCTATTTAGCGATAGGAAGTAACGAGAGTTCCTATTGTTTATTCTGATACAGTTTTTTGCTTGCCTTGAGGTTCTTACGGACTGCCAGTGATCGTTAAAACGCTTCACCTTCCAGTTTGTAACCATTCGCTGAAACACAGAATAAGGTACTGCTAATCCTGATTCAGGTCCAGTTAGGCAGTTATTAGATGCTAGTCTAGCTAATTCATCAGCTTTTTCGTTGCCTGGAATGTTCGCGTGACCGGGAACCCAAACTAAGGATATGTTATGGTCTTTAGACAACTTCTGTAAAGTATCTCTGCATTCAAGAGTTAGTGAAGAAGAAAACCTATACCCATTTATGGCCTTAATTGCGCTCTGGCTATCAGAGCAGATGAAAATTGGTAAGGAGTTATTATTGTAGTGAAATGAAATCTCCCTACAGCATTCAAGAATCCCGTTAACTTCGGTGATGAAAACAGTTATGTACTTGCCAAGGGGTACTGAGATTTCTTTCCCAGTAGATGGGCTAAAAATTCCTGACCCACTAAAACCATTACTACGTGAGCCGTCAGTGTACCATGTCATACTATCAGCTGGGATGATATTTGATGATGACCAATCTTGTCGTGACGGAAAATCAACATTGAAGGACTTCTCAAACCTGTACTCTGGCGTAATGAGATAACAGGGCATATTGATCTCAGGTGAGTGTTGCACCATCGACGACCATAAAGATGAATGGCCATAACTAACGCCTTGCATCAGAAGCGATGAGTGCTTTAATCTCAAGAGAGTGGATCTCGCTTGTTTTTCGATGAATATGTGAAGAGACTCAATGTTTAGCAGAGCTTCTAATGCAGCTGTTGGAGTCGTTTTCATAGCGGAGGTAATACCAATGAGTGCTAACCTTTGGATCTTGCTCAGCTGTGTCTGCACGTGCACCAAGTTGCATCTCGGTCACCAGACCACAGCCGCATAGCACAGTCTCGGTCTCACTAGAGCAGTATAAATCCAGTAGAGCACTTTAGGACTCAGACCCCAATTTGAGCCGAAGAGTCTTCTACACTGCCATAAGGAGGCAACTGCTCGCTGGGTAACGTAGTTCAGATGAACCCTCCAAAGGAGTTTTCAGTGAAGTAAGATACCTAAAAATTTAACGTAATCGGATAGTTCGAGTCGTTTGCCAAAAAATACAGGTTTCCTGAAACCTGTGGTATTTTTCCGAGAAAACAGGATTAATTTGGTTTTGGTAACGTTAACAGTCTGTTCGTGCGATTTACACCACGCTTCTACTAGATTTAACGCTGATTGCATCAAATCTGAGAGTGTAGTTGTACAAATGCCAATTAAAAGGATAACTAAGTCATCAGCAAAGCATTGCGAATAGAATCCCGACTTGTTCAGAAGATTTAGAAGGCTGTCCTTGACTAAGCAGTAGAGAAGGGGTGGAGTGATGCCACCTTGAGGGCACCCTTTACTAACAAATACACTTGCTTTCGAGGAGTTCAGATAAGAAGTGACGATCCGTTCTTTAAGCATTTTGACGATCCATGTTGTGATCGTGAAATTTATACCGTGCTCGAGACAAGCTTTTCTTATAGCGTTGAATATCATATTGTTGAACGCCCCGTCGATATCGATGAAGCAGCCGAGTGCTTTTTCCTTAAATTCTAAAGCTTTTTCGATTCTTTGGACTAAGTGGTGGAGCGCCGCTTCAAAGGATTTCCTTGGCTGGTCCTTGGACCGACAGTGTCCAGATTCAATCCTTTCAGGGAAAAAAAAGTTTTTGAAAATCGGTTGAGTTTTACTCGAGTTATCGTGTTTACGGACGGCCAGACATTTTTTTATTGCTGATTGGTCATCTGAGGACCATGACCGGTGCTCCTCTCTTACTACCGGGTCGAAATTCGACTGGTTACATACGTCGTGGTAAACGCAATAGACAAAAGAACTTCGTACGGTATGCCATTTGTGTTCACTATGATGAAAAACGGAAATTCAAGAGAAAAGGTTCACGCAAACTCGAGAACAATTTTTAGACCCGTACGAAGAACGAAGTTTTTCGAAAAAGGGTCTGTTGCGTTTACCACTGGTCGAATTTCGACCCGGGAGTTGTTTACTTTTTCGTTTCATTGTCCCTAGATACCAAATCTGCAAAAAAAAAATTGTCCGTCTGTCAACACGATAACTTGAGTAAAACTCAACCGATTTTCAAAAACTTTCTTTTCCTTGAAAGGTAATCAAAAAAGCTTTTACGGAATTGAATCAGGGCACTGTCGGCCCAAGAGCCGCCGAGCTAGGGCCGTTTAAGTGGTTTTTGGTCTTTTATACATAAATCTTTTCCGATTTTCAAAAACTTTTCTTTGTTTGAGAGGTTTGGACATGGCCGACAATATATAGAAGAAACATTTTCGATATTGAGCCCTTGGACTTAGCTACGGGGAATACAGGGAAAGTTGAATACCCTCAGAACCACCAATAGGATGAAACATGAACTACTGCGCATTGAGAAATCAGTTCAGTGCCGCTTAGTCACGCGCATACGACTCGTACGTAAAGAAAACTGAGGAAAACTTAACATCACACCCATCAAAATTCTGGTCATATGTAAATGATACGAAAAAATCGGTTGGTCATCCGAATATGATGTACCGAGGTGAGAATCGTACCACGACGATGCAGGGTAAGTGCGACCTGTTTGCAGGATTTTTTAAAGACGTGTTTGTCAACAATTGCTGTACGGAAAACAAAAAATATGGGTTAGCTAAATGCGTGGATATTGGGTCGATATCTCTGAGCGAAGAGCAGATTTTCAATGCTCTGGACCAAAGGTGACGGGCCAGATAACATTTCACCACTATTGCTTAAAAATTGTTCTCAATCACTAGTTACACCACTGTGTCACATTTACAACTTGTCTTTGTCCACCACTTTTCCCAGTCGGTGGAAAGAATCTTACGTGGTTCCAATTTTTAAGAAAGGCGCTCGTTCAGATGTAGAATGCTATAGGGGTGTTGCAATTTTGCCCACATTCGGCAAACTATTCGAGTCCATAGTCTGTGGGCTGCTTACGGAAAAATTCAAAAAAGTGATTTCAGTAACACAATATGGCTTTATGAAAGGTCGATCAACATCTACGAATCTAGTCGACTTTGTGAACGACGCTATACGAATAGTCGAAAGGGGTAATCAATTAGACGTTATTTATACCGACGTATGCAAGGCATTTGATAGAGTACAACATACCTCTCTTCTGTGTAAACTAGAAGAACTTGGCATGCACTCAGAGCTATTAAATTGAACACGATCATATCTGCACGGACGCACACAATATGTTAAAATAATGGGATGGAAATCCAGTCCGTTTCCAGCAACTTCCGGTGTTCCACAAGGGAGCCACCTAGGCCCGTTATTGTTCCTTATTTTCATAAATGACGCCATGAGAGTATTGAAACTTTCGCAATGCTCACTATTCGCGGACGACCTTAAGATCTATCGTGAAGTTAGGACATGGCGCGACTGCATTGCTTTGCAGAAGGACTTGCTCTCTTTGAATCGGTGATTTAAATTGAATGCGCTAGAACTCAATGTTGACAAGTGTGTCGCAATGTCGTTTTACAGAAAACGGAATCCGACACGTTTCGCATACGGCGTGGCTGGAACAATACTCAAAAGAGCTACTGAAATACGCGACCTGGGAGTAACTCTAACGGAGGGTCTATCATTCAACAAACACATTGATAATATTGTGGCTAAAGCATACTCGATGCTCGGCTTCATGAAACGTATTTGTAAGGACTTTCGCAATGTGGCCGCGCTTAAGAGCATCTATTTTGCACTTATTAGGTCACACCTCGAGTACGCTTCGGTTGTATGGTCACCTTACTACCAAGACCCAAGTGATAAGATAGAGTCAATTCAAAAAAATTTTTTGATGTATGCGTTGAGAAGAACTATTCGCCGGGACGAGAATTTTCGCCTACCATCGTACTTCAGTAGATGCAACGATATACAAATTGAGTCATTATCACGTAGACGAATCAATTTGGCTGCGATGTTCGTTTTTGATGTTCTCAGGGGTCGCGTGGATTCACCAAATTTACGTTCGAAATTAACGATAAATCGTCCAATTAGGGTTTTGCGCAACGTTAATTATCTGATACTTGAAAGCCATCAAGTGAACTACGGTATGTTCGAACCGGTTAACCACATCTCCAGGGTGTTCAACATGTTTGCCCATTTTTTTAGTGAGTCAATTACACGGAGCGCTTTTCGATCGGCTGTCAAATCGATGGAATTGAATAGAACTACTCTGAGAAGGAACGGATTTCTCCTATCTGTCATTTGACTATCTGTTTATTATCTTGTGTCCAAATAATGCTAATTGCTAATCAAATATTTTCATCTGTTTCCTTTTCATATTATCATCTATCACGACTAATGACACTGTGATCATGACGACGTTACTTTTACCGAACGCTGCTGGTCTGCGGAAATGATTCAGTGATGACGAGGCAAAGTTGTTTGACGCTCCGACGGGTCGACTGGGCGGAAAACATACTTCCGGGCTGCCGAATATTTTAAGTTGTAGTTATTCACATTGATAAAGGCCAGTAAGCTTTTAGAGTTGTTGGCCAGAAATAAATAAATAAATAAATAAATAAAAAGTTCCGCCGGGCAAAATTATAAAGATCTAATCTTGACCAGAAATTAGTTTTACAGTTTTTCACCAAAACAATTTACGCTATCAAACAAGTTACATTTACTACTACTAGCGGAACCAATTTTCTGACGAAAGCACCCGTACTATTATGAATTTAGTTAAATAAATATGAAACAGAATCCCTTCAATAACGAAATCATAATGCGAAATGTGTGTTATTTGCATGTATGTATGTATGTGTTCTTTTAGAGTTGCAATTAAATCATTTTTCTGAGAATTGTGTGACTGAATTGAATATGGTCAAAAGACAGAACGAATATTGTAATCAAATAATGGCACAGTGGAATTATTGTGGCTTGGTTGCATAACTAGTTTTAAAATATGTTTATAATTTCTGAATTATTCTACTGTAACTATTCTAACTTAGTAGCTCCCTCAAACTGCTACTATAGCACACTGGAGTTACGCTACACAATTTAATCATTATGTGAACAATTTTGTCAGAAATAAATAAATGAAATGAAATGAAATGAAATGAAATTGGTTACTTCTTTGCAAATTAGATGAGATTTCGAATTCTTTTGCCGTTTTTTTTACTAAAAAACAATAAGAATGTTTTTTGAAATGTTTTTAATTATATTGAACTGATTTGGTCTCAATTAGTTCAAAATTAATGAAAAATGATAATTATTTGCAGCATGTGCAGTGCATTGAAAAGTTAACAAAGGTTCATGCAGTAGTGTTCTTTTCACACACAATGGCAATAAACCAGTTGAACAACATCCAACAGAAGCAAAAATTTTTTTATGTTTCTATGTATGAGTGCACCAGCTGGTCAATCAACAGAAACGAAACTATGAGCAAAATATAAGTTTTCTAACTTTATGATGATATTGCACTTGAGAAACTAACAAATTTTGCGAATGTGAAAATGTCAACATATCGACACGAGGCTCCAAGTTTGTTATGAAAGATGCACATACAAATCCACCTAGTTTTGATTGCAGCGTACAAAACGTTGAAAGAATTAGTAAAATTGCATTTTCAGTCAAGGGACTTGACCCATCCAAGAGATGGGGCCTAGTATACTGGGCCTTTCATAAGAAACTGGACACTTTCAAACATAGTAGGTTGTCCAGTTTCATATGATTAGGTCCTGTACACATACATACATACATACACAACATCCTGTATACATACTCAAATGCAGATTGAATTTTTTTTAATGGTCTTTATTTGTTTATAGAACAAAAGCAAGTAAAATCTAATGAATAAATTAACGGACTGCGTCCTACTAATTTATATTGAGTTAATCTCATTCTAAAGCATTGAACAGGAATATATGAACGAAAAAGGCACTTGAAAATAAAATTGTTGTCTGCACTTCTAGGGAAAATTTCCGATAATGATTTGTAAAATGCGAAAGGTTGTTGGATCAAAATAATTACTCAAAAGAAACAAGAAAACTTTACAGTTAGGGAAACACTGAATCCACGAAACTTGTTACAATTGTGAAAAAAACCTTTTTAAATTACTGGTTGGTATTGTAGACTGGCCGGGGAAGGCCGCGCGGACTCTTGTTATAAATGAGTAACTTATTATCGTTTAAGAGGGTACCATCGGAACGCCATTTCGACCAAAAAGTAACCGGTAGATAGTTGGGGTCTTCGACCTGTCTGAATTGTCCTATGCTGTTGATCGATGGGTCTTCATTTTCGCTAAAGCGATCAATAAAACTTAGTGCTTTGTTGGTGATAAATCGGTCTACTCGAGGAGTTTTGGCTTTGTGATACAGAGTGGAATTGTTTGCATATAAAAAGCTGCCACGTTCTCGTTTGGTGTTTGTTGTTGATCTGAGGATTTTCCTTTCGGTTAGCCGAATCCGCTTAATTTGAGCTGAAGAGGTGATTGATTGCGGATTGAATATAGATATGTAGGGGCAGAGAAATCATAAACAGAAAGCGCGCGTAAAACGAGACACGATACCTTCTTGTGTTCTTTTTTGAAAATAAAGGAAAAAACAACAGCAGGGGTTCGAGTACTTTAGAAGCACTTTCTTTAATGGATTTTTAAGCGAAGCGTTTATCTCTTATATAGTTTGACTGGTTTGTATTTAAATAGATAAGGTAAGATAAAATATTTAATTTTATTTTTGGAAATTTTGCCTTTAAGATAATCCTTTTTACACCTTTTTGGACCCGTAGGAAGTACAATGGTTCTATACGTTTACTACAAACAATTTTATTGTAACATGGGGTAGATCGAGGTGGGAGTGGGGGATGCATCTATTATCGTCTAGAGATGACGAATCAGTAATAAAAAAAATGTCCGTCTGTCCGTTTCCACTTTTTTCCAAACGGCTCAACCAAAAATTTTTTTTTCCTGAAAGGAAGGCATGGGTTGAAGTTTAAATTGCGGAAAGATGGTCTAGGTATTCCGAACTGAACAACATCATAAAACTGTCGCTCAATGCAGAAGACATACCAGCCGGATTGGAGCCGCCCGCCGCGCCTATTTCGAGAACACGGAAAACGTGTCGATGGAATCAGTTTGATTCCTTGGAACCGTGGAAGAACTCTAGTGTTTGATGCCACCTGCATACTTTTGCTCCCAGTAACCTTAAGAGAAAGATCCCTATTAACAATAAAAAGTAACAAAGTGAGCTGCCCACTTAGAGTAGGTTGCGAATAACACACAGCATATCGATCAATCCGAAACACAGACAAAAGTTACGTTACTTCATTAGGATTTCATTGATTTTAAAACGATTATTTAAGCTATAGATACAATTTGCGTAGACTTGATTAGCACTTCCTCACAAATCTGCTTCAGAAATGTAGCATCCAAACCCATTTCAAGGAAGAAGTTCAAAACGCTGCTACCAGCGGTTCCACGACTACCGATCCATAAACCTCTGACTGACCATTCGCGGCGCCCGAATTAATTCGAGTATTTCTCGGACAAGAAGAATCGCACAATCTACAAAATTCCGTAGGCTCGCTCACAATTTCTATTTAAGTTTCTAACTATTTACTCTTAGCAACAAAATTCGAAAAACTTTGTTCCCTTACACTTTTTAATGATTTGAAAAAAAATTGAACGGTGGGGGCTTCAGCTCCCCCTGACAAAGCGATCTGGCTACGGCCCGGCAAGTTGTTGAAGGGACAGTTTCCGATTACAGGATTTATAGTTTCTTTCTCTTTGAGACAACTGCGACAAAGGACGGAAGAGTTCTCCACACCAGGAACACCATTCAGGTTAGCGTAATTGACGTTGAGCTTAATTACTGCGACCCATTCGGAGGACGACAGTGAGTTTTTATTGCATACAAAGTCGTTGGCCTTTGTATGCGTTGAAAAGTGCAATACACCTTCGCTCCTTCGTATTTGAGGTTGCACCATTGTTCGTAGCTTTTATGACGAAGAGGTGGTCTTAACGTTTTAATGTTGTCACCTGCAACAGCGAGCGCCGAGCGCAGTACACAAATAGCAGAGAAGTCAGCAGAAGAAAAAGCCAAACGCCAATTTGATGACGAAAACAGCTAAACGACATGGTTTTTTGGTTTAAAAGTTGAAGAACTTCGGTTTAACATCAGCCCAAAACTCGAGGCTGGTTCCAATCGTCAGCCCAAAATTTTGAGCTATATACCGAGCAAAGAAAGCATTGATTTCATACGAAAACCTCAAAAGGGGTCGTGCACATATGACGTCACGTTTGCTATAAAAAATGAGTATCCATAAAACGGTCATAACTTGGTTAAAACAGCAAATTCCGTTTATAGGACTCTAGCTACCCCCCAAAATAAGGGGTGTGTTTGGGGGGGTAGCCGGAGTACTATAAGAAAAATCTTTGACCAGTTTGGAGTTATAGACTTTTTGGATTTTATAGCAAGCGTGACGTCATATGTGTACGACCCCAAACGACATATTCGACCACTAAAATCATTTTGGGCTGGAGTTCTACGGCAGCCCAAAACTTATGGCTGTGTGCATTATCCACACTAAAACAAAACTAGCCCAATTGAAATAGCTTTAATTCGCTACAGTTCAAAATGGTGGTGGTGCCAGCGACATGTACCTTGTTACTGATCCAGCTTTAATTTCGCTGATTTTACCATTTAGAGTAGATATCTCAAGATGTCTGTCAGAACCTGAACGTTTCACAAAATTTTTCTTCTTTTTTTTTGATAGACGAAAAATTATACATTTTATTACATGAAAAATAATTGTTTTTAGACTTGGCAACTTTAAGCTTATTTTACCCATGCAAATAGGTACTACGCAATTAAGTTTAATTTTATGTTTAATTTTGATGACGCAAATTTTCAAGTGTGTGATAACAATGGAAAAAAATAGCATTGTAATGAGCTCCAAACAGCGTTTGCTGATATATGATAATTCGATAGAATTGATATAAAATGGAAATGGTAGGAGTTAGCGAAAAATAATTAGTTTGCTGGAGGAAATGAGATGCTGTTGTTGAAGACGTCATAACTAAGGAGTATGCGGGGCAAGTAACTCCACTGTTGCCATGCAACGCATAAAAACCTTGCGATGAAAAAATCCATACAAATTCTTTTATCTCAGTCAGACTCAGTCACACAGCCAACTCTCTCTATTGGGAATTTTCTCTGTTGCGAAAGGTGAGTGACAGTCTTTTGTTTTGATCTTAACAAGTAATACTCAGCGTGAAGATAGCTGCAGTTGCGACCGAAGCTAACTTCATTGCAAACAAATTCAGCTGATTTCATTCATAAAGTTACCAAAATCAGGTGACTTCATTGAAAAGTTCAAAAATCAGCTGCTTTTTTTGAAATGAAGTTAGCTTCATTCGCAACCGCAGCTAACTTCACGTTGAATATTACTTGCAGAGATCAAAACAAAAGATTGGCGGGGGTGACAGTTCTTTGTCGAACGGTGCCTATTCAATTGTTGCTGTTCAACATGAAGTTGATTGCAATTTTACATTTCATTCATAAAATTGTTTACGTTTGCTGTGAAGTTAGTTGCAATTTTTGCAGTCCATTCATAAGAAAACGTAAACAAAATTATGAATCAAATGTCAAAACTGAAACCCACTTCTGGCTGTTGAAAAAGAACTGTCACCTCCTTACTCTAGTAGTTGCAGGCTCTTATATTTTTAAGAGTGCACACTGCTTACTAAAGAGCCATCTGTCGGAAGTTTTTCAACTAATAAAAATTTGTGCGGAAAAAGTCGCAATTTTCTGTAACGTTTTTCTCTTAAAGCCTTAAATGAAAACGAATGCTTATGTCGTCATTACATACTTAACCTATTCCCAAACAAAATTGCGGAAACACTTTTGGAGAAAACATTTACATTTGCTAGAAGTGTGAATCCCAAAATTTCACTGCAAAGTCAGTTTTTCAGGTTTTCCACTTAATAAGCACTTCAAAACGCACATTTTTTCGGCCAATGTGCTTGCTCACTTAACTGAATAATCAATTTAAATGACAGAAAACATTTTCTACGAGTCAGAAATGGATAGAAACTTATTGAGTTGATACATTTGCAAATATTTGTAAACTTCAAACAAAGATGGCGGCCATTTTTATTTGCAATCATCAACTCAAAACTTTTTGTATCAATTTTTGGCTTTTAGAAAATGTTTTCTGCCATTTAAATTAATTATTCAGTTAAAGATTAAATGAGCAAACACATTGGTCGAAAAAATTATGCGTTTTGTAGTGTTTATTAAGTGGAAAAGCTGAAAGACGGACTTTTGCAGTGAAATATTGGAATTCACATTTCTAGCAAATGTAATTGTTTTCTCCAAAAGTGTTTCCGCAATTTTGTCTGGGAATAGGTTGAGTCTGTAATGACGACATAAGCATTCGTTTTCATTTAAGTCTTTAAGAGAAAAACGTTACAGAACATTGCGACTTTTTCCATACAAATTGTCATTAGTTGAAAAGATTCCGACAGATGACTCTTTTGTAAGCAGTGTTCACACTTAACACGATTTTCATCTTTCTATGCAACGCCATTGTGAAAAGTGAACTTTTTCATGAATCGCTTCGGTGACGTATGCGATGACGTTTTGGTTTTACTTTCTATAACTAGTGACAAAAGTAAGTTTTCATCGCTTTTTTGAGTATCTAGTACTAGTAATAAAAAGTGAAATCAATATTCGCCCGAACTTGCATCGATTGTTTTTGTCACGTGATGTAGTTATCCAACTCGCTTCGCACGTTTAATAACCTCACAACTAATGACCGAAACAACCTCGATTCGCATCTAGTTCAAGAACTAGTTGCATAATAGTAGTCTTTTATACAAGTTACGTATGAATGTAGTACAACGCACTAGATGTGAGATTCTCGACACGAGCCGAAGGCGAGTTCGGCAACACATCGTGCTCGTTAAACTACCAAACAAAAAAAGAGCTTTTCTCTGCGTGTTTCCACTTAAGGAAATTTTTCGAAATTTCAATTATTTTTTCGCACTAGTACGTAAATAGTAGTTTTCCTAACTAGTGCGTAATTGGTCATTTTGAGCACGAGATTTACACATCGAGTACTCAAAACAAACTCAACACGTGTTAGGCACATTATTTTTCACAACTAGGAAACCAAAACTTGCAATCAATTTCATTTGCTGAAAAAATTATATGAAAATTTATTTCAACACCAGAGCTCGACAGAAGGCGTTATGAAAAACAGCTTTTACGCACTAGTGCGATAAAATTTTATCACACTAATGCGTAAAAGCGGTTGCGTACTAGTGCAAAAAATTTATCGCACTAGTGCACTGAAAAGGTTTTTTCGTACTAGTGCGAAAAGTGACCTTATGCGCACCGACATGACGCATGAAAAAACGTGTTTCTTGTCGGTTAATTGCAAAAACCACTATAAACGATTGTGAATTTTGAGTTTGCATTCACAATAACGGCTGAATTAGCGACTAAAGCCTTTGTCGTCTCTGAAATACCGACTAAAAGTTGTGACTAATGTTATTGTGGTCGCAGTTGAAAATTGGAGTTTTGGGAAAATTATTTTTGCGATTGAGAATTGCGATGAAATTACGCCAGCTCTCAGTTCTCTCAATTTGACCTCAGTACCTGTCAAATTGAGAGAGTTCTGAGAGAAATTATTCTCATTATCTGTCAAACAATGCACGTCGCAATAAAATTGAGAGGGTGCTGAGAGAATACGAAAATACCAAATTTAGACTGCAACCACAATAGTGTGTTCAAAAAGTCGTCGAACATAGAACAATGAAAGCTTTAAAGCTCATCATTGTGTTTTAAGCTTTCCTTTTGTTCTATGTACGACGACTTTTTGAACACACGGAATGGAAAAGTGATAGCCGACAAGTTTCTGATTTGTACGGTAAATTCGTATGATAAATCATAAACTTGTCGGTTTTCACTTTTCTGTTTCTGTTTATTAATTGCTTCTTTAAACCACTCAGTTTATGCGCTGAAGTAAAGACTATACTTTATGAAAAAATCTTGAGTCGCAACCATCATTTTAGGTACTGACAAAAAACTACATTTTTAGCCATTACGTCAGAGTCGTCTATTTGTGTGAAAACACAATTTTCGTATTTTTATTCCCCTCTCATCAGTGTCTGTTTTGGGTGTTTTCTTTTCGCCTATATAAACGGAACGCAGAAAGCCAATGGTAGGATCAGTTCACAACATGGTGAAACAACAAAGACAACCGGTAACGTTGCTTGCTTTCGTGCTATTATTAGCAGTAGCTTACGCTCAAGAGCTCGACACTCATGGCGATCCGTTTGCTGAACCGCCCTATTCATGGTCGAAAATTGATGTGACTTCGAGCAAGGTTGAGCGAAATTTCGATTGAAAATAGTCTTTTTTTCGACAAATTTTTCTACGATTAGGCATGCGAATTGATTCGTGAAGTCGGACAGACTTTAAGCATGAGACTTCTCTACAAGAATAATGGACCAGCTCAAATCATCAAAACCAATGCGATCTGGAACCGAGTGTCAAAGGTATTTCATTTTCCAACTGAATAAGTCTGTAACATTCATATATATCCACCCACAGACGAATGAGAACGAGGACTTCATTATCAATTCGTACATACTGTACACCTACCTGATTATTGCACGAAACGATACGCTCTTCGAGTGTATGACTCCAGTTGAAGATTTTACTCCGGTTTACAATAACTACAGATGGCCAACGTCCACTAATTTGAGAATATTTGACACGACATGCCGACCGATTCCCGTCAGAAACTGTCAGACAAATTTAGCAGAAAATAAGATTGTTATCGACCGAAAATCACCGAAGGCATTGGAAGCACGTCAAGCAATTAACGATTTTATCGACAAGTTTCTAAATCCTAATCGATTTGAGCAACTCCTCTACAAAGTCGACGTCTTGATGGGAGTGAGCTGTGCATACCAACAGGTAGAAATTTCATTCGACCATCGCTTTTAAGATGAATCTCATCTTATTAAAATATCCCCAGGGTAACAAGGTGTGCCTCGATCTTTACGAACAGCGTATCAGCGATACGAATGTTGAACTTCGTCCATGCTCAGGATGTATGGAAAAGAAAACTGACGGTACATGGGACTTCGGGCAGCCAACCTGCTATCCAGGAGACCCATTCGTTATTGGAATGTATTGAAATCTAATGGCTATGTGATTTATTCATTACTTTTGTAATACAGAGAGAGAAAGCTTGTGCACCTTTTTTTCTCTCTTTTCACGTATTCGCTTGTGTTTTGTTCATGCAAAACTGGGTTTATGGTGGAAGGAGTAAAACGAAAAGTTGCACAATCTTATGATTCTCTTTCTGTAACAGTAAATACTGTTTTACAGTGAAGGAATAAATCGATCGTTTGGTTTCAGCTAAAATAAGATTTTTAAAAATTCTATCGCCGGCCAAGATGGTTTGTTCGCCCAGAGAAAGTTTCTGACTTAAATGAATCTATAAACCTTCTCCTTGGTCTACTCCTCCTTCTAACACCCGGAACCTGCGCATCCAAGATCCTTTTCGGTAGCCGGTTATTACCCATCTTTTGAACGTACCATAACCAGCATAGACGACTGGCCCTTGCCGCCTCTTCCACTGACGAAATACCTAAACTTTCCCTAATGTCATCGTACCTAATATGATTATCTCACTGCTCCCTCCGATTAACTTTCGCTATGTTCCTAAGAACCCTCATATCAGAAACCTCCAGGTCACGCACGAGATATCCGCAGTCAACTCAATTCTCACTACCGTACAGAATCATCGGCCTGAAAATTGACCTGTGGATAGCTAACTTGGTTTCGCTACTCAATTCCTTTTTGTTGAACACGTGCAACCTCAACTAACTGGCAATCTCGTTTCTCATTTTCCTCCTTTCCTCAAATTCCTTAACTAACTTGCCATATCCTCTGAAAAAATGGTTCCTCCTCTTCATCCGGTACTCCTCAGATGCAGCATTCAGGCAGTCAATCCCATCCTGTAAATCCCTTGTGTTATCTGCTAACAGAATTAAGTTATCCGCATAGGCTAGGATTTTCATTATTACCTTACCCACCTCGACATTTCCCTGCAAGTTTTCCCACTTGATGATTTTGCCCATGAAAATTATGAACAGAAGCAACAACCCCGACGTATGCCCTCATTGACCTCGAAAGACTCGCCAATTTCGCCATCTATTCTTACCGCGGCCGTGCTCCCGGAGTAAATGCTCTTGATGGCATGCAGTAAACTCCCATTGATACCGTACTCACTAAGAACCCCGAACAGCTTCTGCCTTGGTATCTGGTCGAATGCCTTCTCCAAGTCGATGAAGCATAAGTATAGGCCCCTGTTCCTCTTTCATAAAGCTTTTCGACAGTCTGTCTGAAACAGGAACTCTGATCCTGACACCCTCTCAGATACCTAAAATCACCCTGAACCTCATCCAATACACCTTTCACTAAGTTCCCATCTCGCGTACACCTTACTAACCCCACCCCCGAACTAGGACCTGCCTCACTATCATTTTCCCTACCTGATTGACAGACACAGATAAATCTTGAAAATAATCCCGCCAAGTCTTCAAAACTTCACCTTTATCTGTAGCGAACTCACCATCTTTATCTAAAATGCTACTACATCTCTCTTTCTCGCCACCGCGCCTAATGCCCTTAATCATCGACCAAAATTTCTCTCCCCTGCCTTTTCCAATTCCTCTCCAAACTTACTACCCTCTCGGTCTTTCACTTCCTTGACCAGATCCTTAATCAGTTGCCTACAAGCCGTATAATTCTCCCACTACCGATTCGTCCTGTCTTGTAACCAGATCAAGTAGAGTTTCCTTTTTTCCAATATTGCCTTCTTAATATTGTATTGGATGGTGTTCCACCAACCCTTTTTTTTTGTTTCGACCGCCCCTAGTGACACTGCCCAAACATTCCTCAGCTGCACTCAAGACAAGTTTCTTCAGCAAAAATTCAATGTCCCCGCAGTCAGCTGGAAGTTCCTCAATCAAATTTGGAGTTTTGAGAAAATTATTTTTGCGATTGAGAGTTGCGCGACTTTGAATTGTGAGAGTGTTAATTAATCTCATTGAACAATGCCCGGCGCAATAAAATTGAGAGAGTGCTGAGAGAATACCGAAATACCAAATTTCGACTCCAACCACAATGTAAACAAGCAAATAGAAAGTTACGGGTCAATTGATAGATTACGCATATACATAGTAGGGTTGCTCGATTTTCGGACTTTTTTTTCCGGCAAGTGGGACCTTGGTGCCACAATTACTTGGTGACCCATCATTTCGCCGCGTATGTTTCGCCGCCGAGCATTTCGCCGCTGATCATATTGCCGCCGGGAACGTTTAGCCGCGGACTCGTTTGGCCGTAGATTCATTAGGCCGCAGACATTTCCTCAGTGTATGTGGTTATATGTGATTAATGTAACCGAAGCGAGTGATTCATCCTTCTACAAAATGTCACGCAAGCGAGTGATTCACCCTTCTACAAAATGTCACAAAAGCGAGTGATTTATCCTTTTACAAAATGTAACAAAGGCGAGTGATTCATTCTCTTACAAAATGGCGCGAAAGCAAGTGATTCACCCTTTTACAAAATGACATGAAAGCGAGTGATTCATCCTTTTACAAAATTTCACAAAAGAGAATACTTCCCCACTTCAAAAAATGACTCGAAAGTGAGTGGTTCATCATTAATTGATTGTCCAACACTCCGTGGCGCTGGTGGCGATTTGTTTGGCAGCGAAAAGTTCCAGCGGCAAAATGTTGCACGGCGAAAAGATTGGGCGGTGATTTGGCCTAACGGCGAAATGATCGCGAGGCTAAATGATAACGCGGCGAAACGTGCGTGGCGAAATGTTCGGCGGCGAAACGATCCTCGGCGAATTGATAGGGAATCCAATTACTTATCCCCATAGAATCTCATTGGTAAGGTCGAAAAATTTTAACGCCGAGAATCGTACGGAAGCAGCTGCAATAACTTCATCACAAATTCCTGACTGAAAATAAATGAGGCACGTACAATGTGACAGCAAGGGCGTACACAAACAGCTACACATTTCAGAACAAGTGCCCTTTTTAAGGCGGTATGCCGCCTAAGCCTAGCCTCAAACCATACCTTTACGTTACCCATCACTGCCTTGACAATAGTCGCTCCTTTTCAATGGTTTCCTTTTTCCTGTGTTCACAACTATAGTATCTATCATATCAGCAAGAAAAAAAATATTGTGCGATTTTTTCGTATAACGCCAGCTAATGAAAAGTTAGAAATGTTCCAAAAAGTGACCAAAAGTTTGAAGCCAACGCTTGGCGAAGGTTTGAATAGGGTCATGTCGAAAAAGTCGCAAATTTTCACTAGAAAAGACCCCACAAGCTTAATGTTCACGAAAAATGTTTTTCGACCTTACCAATGAGATTCTATGGGGATAAGTAATTGTGGCACCAAGGCCCCACTTGCCGGAAAAAAAGTCCGAAAATCGACCTACCCTAATACATAGACATTCAATAACGTATTCGCCGTTTCTCTCTAAAATTCCACCGCGAATATTAGCGACATGTAAAAACTCAAGTGTCACTTTTGCAGTCAAACTTTAGAGTGTTCTAAAGCGATGATTATATGGCTGCGATACGAATCGCATCTTGTATAAGGCTTGTATGAAAATATGTGCAAAAGGGACCCGTACGCAGCAGAATAGATGTTGCAAACAGAACAGATATTCCAAAAAGACACGAACGTATCTCAATAAATGTTGCCTTGACTTGCAATTACGGATTGGAAATTGCCGAAAAAGCAATATTACAAAACCCGCCCGAATCGACGGGTGTAAACCTCTCCGAACTCCCAAAATTTCAAAAAACATTTTTTGTACCAGGGCCGATCATAGAACCGACCAAGAGAACTTAGGAGAGGCCTCTAACCCATACATCCATGGACAGTAGTAGAGGTAGTATACTAGAACACCCTATACCCAGTTTTTCGCTGCTCCAAGCAGTAAAGCGTTCCCGAAGTTTTCACATAAAATGACTAATAACTCAGGAGTGGGGAAGGCTCCAAGGAATCCAATGATGAAAAACCTTTGTATCATTGGGGTTTACCATCTTATAAAAGTTCATTTGATTTCATTTCGTTTTACACGAGTTATAGCTAAAAAACCATTTTTATCACCCCCTGACATGCACTTACTTAGATCACGATAACTCCCCCACAAATTTTCCAAAAATGAGAAACAACTTTTCTTACAATAGAACAAGGAATCGATCGGCACATTCATCGGGAAAAAGTAGGACATGTTGTCCCAAAATCGTTCGAAGTTTTCGCAAAATCACTCTTAAGTCTACATTTTCATTGATTTTCGTTATTTTTTCACACATTTGGTCGCTGAGCGACTGCTAGTTCCACTCGGATCTCATCGCTCCATCGCCGCCCTTGTTCGTAATGTTTGTTATCGATTTGCTACCTACGAAAAGAGAAATTAGAGAAAATCAGCAAAAATTTTCATCAAGTTTCGCCGAAAAAAATCAACTTGTCACTAATTTGATTTTTTTAGACGAATTTCGTTGAAAATCTTCGCTGATTTTCTCTAAGTTTTTTTCCTTATGTAGGCAGTACATCATGCTCGCAGCGGTAGCGGAGGGCGTGACGCAGTCCCCACACCCCAAAAAAGAAGTCCACAAACTCAAAAAAAGCCACACAAAACCTTTGGGACAACGAGCCATATATAGGCGTACTTTTGAGTTTTTTCCCCTCGCCCCCCTCCCCCTCCAAACTATTTAAAAAAAACTCCGTCGTAGCAGCTTTCAAACGAGGGCTCGCCAACAACTCATCAACATCGGTTGAAAATTGGCTGAGATATCAAGGTTTGAAAATGACATTTTTCTATGGGATTTCGATTTTTCTATTATTCTCATCATTATGAAAACTTTTTTTCTGATCTGATCTCGGCTTCTATGTTCTATCTATATATCTATCTATCTTTGTTCTATCTATTAATAATTTTCGATCTCGAGAACTAGACAGCCGATCTTCCTGAAATTTTCTGGGAACGTCAGTCTCGGCCCCAAATGAAAAATTTCATATGCCGCTTTTCCGGGAAAATTCTGGAAAAGCCGGGGCATGTGGAAAAGTGGTCAGTTTTGAGGGTTTTTTAGGTAATGCTCGGAGTTTTCGAATTTTAGCACCGGTGTGACAATAGCTAGAGAGTTGGTTTCTTCGGGAAAGTTATAGAGTTTCATCAGGAGAATTTTTTGGTACAATTAGGAAATGACTGCCAACTGTCAAAGTGACGCCATCTTGAATTTTTTGCTAAATTCTGAATAAGAATACCTAGACAGTTGGTTTCTTCAGGAAGGTTATATGAATCAGCGAGAAGAATTGGTGACACGAAGTTTTCCGAAGGTAGCCGAAGGTGACACGAAGGTAGCCTTAAGTGACACGAAGTGTTGCGAAAGTAGCCTTAAGAGCGCGTCAGATATTTTGACACTCTATGTTTTGCGATGTTTTTTCATTGCATATTTCTAAGGCAATGATCATTAATTTTAAATTCCAAAACATCTACTGTTCGCATAACGCATCCTTTTTATAGATTCTATGAATCAGAATATATAATTTTTGACACGAAGACTCAATAATTATATATTCTGATTCAGAGATGTGTTATGCAAACAGTAGATGTTTCGGAATTTAAAATTGATGATCACTGCCTTAGAAATATGCAATGAAAAAACATCGCAAAACATAGAACTGTCAAAATATCTGACACGCTCTTAAGTGACACGAAGTGTTGCGAAGGTAGCCGAAGGTGACACGAAGTGTTGCGAAGGTAGCCGAAGGGGACACGAAGTGTTTCGACGGTAGCCGAAGGTGACACGAAGTGTTCCGAAGGCATTGGAAATTGACACGAAGTGTTCAGAAGGTAGCCGAAGGTGACGCGAAGTGTTCCGAAGGTAGCCGAAGGTGACACGAAATGTTCAGAAGGCAGGCAAAAGTGCCACAAAGTATTCCGAAGGTAGCCGAAGGTGATAGGAAGTGTTCCGATGGTAGGCGAAGGTAGCCGTAGGTGTTGAAGAACAATTTTTTTCGGAAAGAAAATTTTTTTCGGAGAAAAATTTTTTTGGAAAAAGAGGTTTTTGTTGTTACACTATCATATGAGAGAGAAAGATTCGTCAGCTACGACACAAAATTTCAGCCCTGCCCTACAACACATAAAAAACTTATGAGATGAGATATTTTCATATATTTTCTCTCAAAAGTTCCACTCGCTAAGTTTTTTATGCGTTGTACTTACAGCAGTGCCCTACAACGCAGGAAAATCTACTCGCTAAGTTTCTATGCGTTGTTCGTACGAAAGATTCATACCTTGTGAACTTTACGAATTTGCTTGCGTTACCATTGTTGGCCATCATTATAGTCCTTTTACTTAACACTAGATATGTTAATATTTGGCTGAAACTTCACACTCTCCCCTATGCCACGAAAGAGTCTGACCTCGCGAACGAAAAGTACTTTACGAGATAACTACAGTCTCAAACGACGAGCGAACGTTAAATATCGTTATAGTTATTTTGATGACCGAATTCTTTGGGCGGAATGACGTAGTCGGGCATACCACCCTTAAAAAAGTTACCTTTCTAGATGGGAAATCAAAACATTAAATGTTAAGTATGGAGTGATGGGTAAAATTGCACTTTAGTGCTTTTGACAAGAGGGGGAAGGAGAGGTGGGGAATTGTGGTCCATTTCAGGACCAACGGGATACACGTAGACAGTCTCCTCGTGGCGTACCCTGGGTAAGTATATACTTAGCGAATGTTTACACAAGTAAAGCGCTGAAATTTCCAGTATTACGCGTTTTGCATATCACAAAATCACTACTTTCACAATACATAACACACCAGCGCCACCTACAATGTACTTACCTGTTGTCTGGCATTCGTCCCCTACAATTTCCATCCAACAACTCCCATCACCCTACCATCCTTTTTGGTGTAGGCGTTAAATACAATTCTCCATATAAAAACTTTGAACTACTCCCCCTCCCCAACTGATCCGACCGCCAGCTATTCATTGTATATTTGTGATGTAGGGATGGTCCCCCACAATTCCCCCCCCCCACACTTCTTTCCCCCTCTTGTCAAAAGCACTAAAGTGCAATTTTTCCCCATTGTTTTGAATGGAAACTCGTACCTTTTTCATTGTAGATACGTTGAATGAAAATATTTGGTTAAGTGTTACCCGTGTTACCATACCTACCATACCTTTTACACAACGAAGTAGGAAAACTACTAATGGAATGAGTCATATGTCGAAGCTAACTTCATGTTTATTTACGACGTCGCGAAAGTGACAGGTGCAAGATATTGCTTTAATGTCAAATAAAACTTTGCATCTATCACTTTCGTAACACTAAGAAGACCGTGGAGACTGTGTTACTCTTAATTCATAGGACATTAGAACAAAAGAATATTAATTTTGCATCTGTCATCAGGAGTTTTCTCTCTTTGTTTGGCTTCTATTACGCAATGACTGGGAAATGTGGTGCCATATCAGAACTTTTGACTGGGAAAGCTCTCAGTAAATGTCGACAGAAAAATTTCTGCTGGGAGATGTGAGATATCAAAAGGAGAAATGACAAAGTGACGCTTGTCAAAATAATTATTAAAAATTTCTTTTTCGGAGTATTTGCGTTTTGTTCGTGTTTTTAACATTTATTTACAAAATTAAAAGCAATACGTTCGATTCGAATTTTACTTAAAATATTTGACCAAAGAACAGCTGCCCTTGATGATTATGAACTAAGATGTGGCCTAATCTACTTGATTTGACGAAAGATGATTGCCGAGGCATCCTACGGAGATCAGGTCGGTTCACTTAGTCCTACAACTTTACCAGCCACGCAACTCGATCATAAAAAACCAAATAACCAATCGTTACAGAACTTGAAGCATATTCCAATGTGATAAGTGCTTTTCGCGCCCAAGGCTCGTTAAACGAAAAGAAATCAAAAATTTTAAAGGAATTACGTGAAATCTTTCATATCAATGAAGACCGTCACAAAGCTGAAATTCGCCGAGCATCTAATGACGAAGAATTATGTACCATCGCAGAAAAGTACACTTTGCTCGTTCAATGAGACTTGAAACTTATTCAAATTTTTAATGATTACAGAGTTGCAGGACCCAACACAGATCAGGAATGGCTTTTGGAGGGTCGACGACGATATCCTCTTTTACCACGAGATCCGTCATTACACACAGCTCTATCTATCGTTGCAAATGAGGCAATCAAAGATGTCATATCGGTGGCGCCTATAGCCGACAAATTGAAAGAGGAAACTTGCCAAGATTTACCAATTTCGTCTAACCCAGTGGTTACTGAAGATCCACACTCTATTGTCAACGCTAAAAAAGTTGAAATGAAATTGCCGAAATCACCGAAGAAGCGACCCATCGAAAAGGAACTGCCTACTCTGCCGTTACACACTAACACCCAAATACAACAAATTTATAACTCCCACAGCGTTAGCAGTGGACGAACTCCAACGAAACAAAGGAAAATACAATCGAAACGAAATTTGTCAATGAAGGGCAAAATACCAGGTAAGATCTCAGTGTGTGATGATAAAAGTAGTTGGAGTTGCTCGACCTGTAAAGTGCCTAAAACCAGGTGACGTGATTTATCGGTGCTGCTACAAATGTACAGTCGTCGACACAGATTTTTATTTTACCGATCTAAATAATTAGTCCTTTGCGTCCGACACCCTTGGGGTCTAAAATATAGAGGTGTACTAAAACGTCAAAAAGCTCAAAATCGATATTTTGAAAACGATAAAAATTTGAGCAAAATTGGTGAGGCCATTATTTGTCCTCAATTTGTCCTAAATGCTTGACACTTTTTAATATTAGCGTACTGACAGTACGTACTAGCAGTAGTGTATAAGTGTGTTACTAGATTTTAAAGTGTTTTGTACTAAAAACTAGTACAGGCAAAATTTGTCCTCAAATTTGTCCTTTGCGTATGTCAAATCAGTAAATTGCATAATGACGTGAGAATAGAGTGTACTAATAAAAGCTCTTCGAAAGCTCCCAAACCAGAAAACCGCTAAGAAGAAAATGTATTAACAAACAGACTATTACAGAATGTAATTCGTCAGAATCTCGCAACCTTTACGAAGCTCAATGAAGTGAAGACTTTGTTCAGTGAGCTCAACGCAAGACATTGGTGGAGCAGTTAGAGTGCTCTCCTCACAAGAAGGCATCGCTGAGTTCAACTCAAACAAAAACATTCAGATAAAGCGCCAGTGATCGAACAACTGGTGAAGAAATAGTGACTGCAATCAAACACTTCCCACATAGCTCATCCGGAGGCATAGACGGTTTAAGGCCACGCCATCTGAAAGATCTTATCTCCTTCACATACGGTGATGCCACTACGAAACTAACTGAAGTTGGTAAATCATATACGATCCGAGAAAATTTGTTCCAATGTGCCGACACATTCGCCAGATCATATGGAGTTCGATCGTCACGTGAACCTGGTTTCGTTGCAAAGCAAGCTGAGAACAAGAAATACGACAATCTATTGGACCATTTAATTTTAGTGCCAGTAGCTTCTGAAACGTCTGGCATTTTTGGTAACATTGGTATGGCGCTGATTAAGCAAATTGGACAGAAAATCACCGACGTAACAAATGAAAAGCACGCCACCAGTTATTTGATTCAAAGAATTGCGGTGGCGAGGGAACGTTGCTTTTATCCTTCGGACACTCCCCCCTTGCAAAAATTTAAATGAAATCTTTTATTTAAAATTATTTGTCTTGAATAAAGGGACACTTTTCCTTTGTTCCAAGGTTTGTGCTGTTGCGTTGGCTAAGCTGAACGATGACATAAGACCAATCGCAATCGGGCTAGTATGGAGAAGATTGGCGGAAATTTTGGCTTTGGCATAAAAGGCGGCTGCGAAGCAATAAGTCATGGGGACCGTTCTTTCGTGAAGACAAATCATAATTCACCCATGGCCGTAGTGAAGCTAGACTTTAGGAACGCGTTCAATCAAGGACACCGCACCTTCGCTATATCCAATGTTGCTCCAAGCATACGGCTGTCCGACGAGCCACTTCTCCGGTGATGGGAAAAATTCAAGTTTCGTGGTCAACCATCAATAATCAGTAGTCATTTGGGGACGGTCGTCCCTGGGGGGGTGTGGG
>CM055403.1:173457048-173486843 GCA_029228625.1 Pseudolycoriella hygida
CCCAGGGGCGACCGCCACCAAATGACTACTGATTGTTGATGGGGGGGTGGTTATGGTAGAGGACCTCCCTCCTAGGAGTGACCACGAAACTTGAATTTTTCCAAGCTGAACAACTTGAGTTGTTCCATCTGCTTGGCGCACCAATCCCGCGGCATAGTATTGCTGACTCAATAACGGCCTATCTGAACACTTTACACTAACGGCCCATCTGAACGCTATGCAAGCGTCTGTCATCGATAGACGTCCATCCCGCCTTGCAACTGATCCGTTGTTCACTATCTTCTCCGCGGTACCTACACGTCATGCGACCAAGTCCAACTTTCACGCAGATAAACCATCTCAATGACATCATCTTGGGAACAAGCGTCTCGACGGATAGGTTATCTGGCCTAGGCATAAGAAAAATGGTGGACTTGGCTCATCCGGCGTGATGAACGAACGCTTCATCTCATTAATAGAAGATTACCCAGAAGAGTTAACACCATTCGACACGGAAAAATGAATTTTCCAAAATTCCTGGGATCAATCTTAGCACCCGAATCTACGACGAGCAATTCTCCACTAGTGATCTAGCGCGGCTGCTTACGTCATCTTCAAAGTGGCTGCAAGCAAATCCGTCGCTTCAAATAGGCCTCCTGCTGGACAATGACTCAGTCAGGATCGCAGTATCTCTCAGATTGGGAAACAAAGTCTGTGAACCTCACGCCTGTGTCTGTGGCGAAATGGTCAGTTCCAACGGATATCATAATCTGTCGTGCAAAATGAACAAAGGAAAAAACGGCAGACATGCAGAAATAAATAAAATCTTCTCGATGGCTTTCCGAACGAGCTTGAGCATCCGGGTCTTTCGCGTCGCGACGGGCTTACGAGCTACCTATGGAGTCACGGAAAGTCACTATATGGGATGCAACAGTAGTGGACAACGTATCTGAATATGACGTCAGTGAAAAGTGGCGGCGGACCAAGCAGAACGCAACAAACATAGCAGTTATATCGCCTTGAAAAGACAATTCATATTTATACTGTTGGCATTCGAAAGCTTTGATGCCGTTGTACGGAAACGAGCCTATTTTTAAAGAAATTAGGGAAACTCAAGGCGAGACGCACAGGCGGACCTAGATCGCTCAACTTTCTCCTAAAGCGAATTTCAGTTGCAATACAAAGAGGAAACTCTATAAGTGTTCGTGATACGCATTGTGACAATAGAATTAACGATTGTCACGTATTTTTGTAACTGAATAAATAAAACATTTTTTGATTCCAACCAGCGGCGGAAAAAGTGAGCGAACCCGCGAACGATCCCGTCAGCGATAAGTGAACACATTCCCTTAAGAATCGTATAGGAATTGTATGGGAATGTCTTATACCATGGAAAATTTGTATGACGAAAGAAAAAGCGTTCACATATTCCGTCCGGGATGTTATAATTACAGAACGGGAAATGAGTAGTGAACGGAACATAATGGGAAATGACTAGTGAACGGGAAATAATGGGAAATGACTAGTGAATGGGAAATAATGGGCAGTGACTATGAACGGGAAATGACCAGTAAACGAGAAATAATGAGAAATTACTAGTGAACGGGAAATGACTAGTGAACGGGAAATGACTAGTGAACGGGAAATGACTAGTGAACGGGAAATGACTAATGAACGGGAAATGACTAGTGAAGGGGAAATGACTATGAACGGAGAATAATGGGAAATTACTTTTGAACCAGTAAACGGGAAATAATGAGAAATTACTAGTGAACGGGAAATGACTAGTGAACGGGAAATGACTAGTGAACGGGAAATGACTAATGAACGGGAAGTGACTAGTGAAGGGGAAATGACTATGAACGGAGAATAATGGGAAATTACTTTTGAACGGGAAATAATGAGCAGTCGGCGGGAAATTATTAAGAACGGGAAGTTGGCAGTCGGCGGGATAGTATTAAGCACGGTAAGTGGACAGTTGACGAAAAATTTATTAAAAAAGGGAAGTGGGCAGCTGGCGGGAAATTATTAAGAACGGGAAGTTCGTAGTCGGCGGCGGGAAATTTTTAGGTACGGGAAGTGGGCAGCCGCAGCCGGCAGGAAATTATTTAGAACGGTAAGTGGGCAGCTGGCAGGAGATTATTAGGAACGGCAAGAGATTGGTCAACGAGAAATTACTAAGAACGGGAATAAATGGGAAATGAAAATGTCTAGTATTCGAAAATGTTAACAGAACGGGAAATTAATATGCAACGAGAAAATGTTGATATTGAGAAAGCAAAATTTTTCATTTCTGTTTTAATCAAATAAAACAAAATTTCTCGCTCGCTCCGCGACTTTTACTTTCTATTTAAGAAATATTCACTCAGCTGAAATCAAACCCACAAAAATTTTTCGCTTGCTTCCCTCGCGATCTTTAATTTCTTTCTGAAAAAGATTCACTAAGCTCAAATCTGACCCAAAAAAATTTTTTTGCTCGCTCGGCTCGTGATTTTTACTTTCTTTATAAGAAATATTCACTCAGCTGAAATCAGACCCATAAAAATTTTTTCGTTCGCTCCGCTCGCGATTTTTCTTTTGTTTCCTAATATTTGAAAACATCTTTTCTAAACCAAACACCCGAAACGCAACTTTACAGCAATTGCTACCTTAAAGTTTATAAAACTAAAATCGTTTTTTATGAATGAAAATATAGCGCAAAGTCTATGTTAACATGGCGTAAAATCGGTGTCAGTACGACAGGAAATCAGTGTTGCCAAGGCGAAAAATAATTGAGAAAATTGTCGATTTCCGGGAAATTCCGAATTGGGTTCCCGAGAAGAAACCATTTTTCCCATGCCTGACCGTAACCTGGGTAACGAATTTCATCTCTTTCACTCTTTCAATGTGAATCATATTAACATGAGACAAAACACACTCGTTCGCCAGGTGACAAGATCTTTGTTAACTTTGTGAATTTGGTTGCGTTCACTACAAACTGGTATCTTTTCCAATAAAGTGAACGAAAATACATTTATATACACTCAGTTTCTATAGCATTTACATTATTATATTCGATCGATAAAACAATTCAACTTTACCGATAAAAAATAATGAATGGCCGATAACTTATTACCGATACCTTCATTTCAGTGAAGTACTAGGGAATTTTTCCTTTTACAAAATGTCATGAGGTCTTTCGGACACTACCCTAAATACACGCTCTTTAATCTTACCTTGAAAATGTGTTTAAAAATTTATCGGTAAATAATTATCGGTCATTTATTATTTTTTATCGGTAAAGTTGAATTGTTTTATCGGTCGTTTATTACCATCCAATTATTTACAACAGTAAATTTTTACGTGAAATGAGCCATAAGAGACAGCGACATTATTCAGCAAATTAAGCCTCGTACGTGCCGTAATTCAAATCTGACAGCTGTCGAAAGTTGTAACTTACATCCTTTAGGAATGGAAACGACATGTCCCTGAAGTAGTCAACACGAAAAGTCGACAAAAAAATTCTCTCTATTGTGAATGACTCATGTGAATTTTCGTACGTAATTGACTATTTTGTTGACTACTTCAGCACATACGCTGAAGCAATCGACAAAAGTAAAGTCAACATAACAATGTTGACTTTGCTCTGTCGACTACTTCAGCCGTTATGCTGAAGTAGCCAACAAAATAGTCAATAAACACTAATTACGTACGAAAATTCACATGAGTCATTCAGCATTCACAATAGAGAGAATTTTTTTTTGGCAACTTTTCGTGTTGACTACTTCCAACAGGTATCACGTTTCTTTAAAGAGTGGCATCTAAAACCGAATGTAGGAAAAACTTTATATTGTGTGTTCCTCCTGAATAACCAGCAAGCGAACAGGAAGCTAGACCTGAAATAAACGGCGACGTAGTAGAACATACAGCGAATCCTACTTACTTAGGGGTCACTCTTGACCGCAGTCTCACATATCGCATGAATGCGGAAAGGATAAAAACAAAATTGAAGACGCGAGTGAGCCTACTCCAAAAACTTACCGGATCTACATGGGGGTGCACAGCGAAAACGTTACGTATCACCACCCAAGCAATGGTGCTACCGATAGCCGAGTATTGTGCCCCAGTATACATAAAGTCGATACTCAGATAAACCAAGCGATGCGAATCGTTTCCGGCTCAGTGGAGCCCACAGAAGTGGAATGGCTCTAAATCTTGAGCAACATAGTACCACCACATATTCGCAGAGAGGAGGCAGCTCTAAGAGAATGCGTCAAAATCGAAACTGACATCGACCTGCCATTGCATAGCGACATGGAACAAGCTCCCCTCACCCTCCGTCTAAAATCAGAAAACCCTTTTGGAGCTTCTACAAAAATAGGAATGATTATGACGATCTGAAGGCCAGATGGAAAGAGTGGTGGCAAAACACAACCGTAGTAAATAAGCAATTAATTGAAGACCCAACAGAACCGGTTAACGGCCTCGACTTACCCAGACGACTCTGGCTGAGAATTAACAGATTTAGAACGGGACAGGGTGCTGCGCTTTTCTCATGCACAGGTGGAATTACGCGGAGTCCCCAATTTGCGAGTGTGGTGACAACCAAAAAATGGATCATATCTTGAGTCATTGCCCTATTCGTCGTTTCTCTGGAAGTTTAGAGGACTTGCACAAAACATCAGACGAAGCAATCGCGTGAATAAACAGCCTAGATGTTAATGTGTAACAATCAATGTTTTTCCTTTTTTTCGTTTCTCGTTGTATTTGGTAACGTTTGCGATGATTTCTCTGGCTTTACTATTGTGTGTGAATTGTAGTGTTTAAAAAATATTTTGTAAGATAAATTGTTAAATTTCTTAAAGTCATTTGAATAAATAAAACAGGTGGAAACAACGATATTCTGAAAGGACAAATAGAGGACAAATTTTTACTGTACTAAACTGTTTAGTACAAACCACTTTAAAATCTAGTAACACACTTTTACACTACCGAAGTGTCAGTATGCTAATGTAAAAGTGTCAAGAATTTAGGACAAATTAATGGCATAACCAAGTTTTGACGTTTTAGTACAACTCTATATTTCAGAACCCCAGGTAGGACAAATTTTTTGTTGTATCGGACGCAAAAGACAACTTGTTTAGGTCAGTAAAATAAAAATGTTGGTCGACGACTACATATTTGTAAAAATAGCATCCGATATATCTGAAGACTGAAAATTAGAACACGTAAGCTGTACGGAAATTTTCCCAAGGAACTTCTTCTCAAAGAGCCACTTTCCGATGTAAATTGTTTTCGAATGTAAGACCAAGCAGGAGTTACATTTGAGATAAAAACAAATGTAAGGCTCGACAAAGTTGCTTGGAGGAAGAGCCCTGATTTTTTTAAGTTTCGAATAGAAAATGCTTTCATTGTTTCAATTGCTTTTCAAGATGGGAACCGTTTAAAAATGACGTCGCTTCCTACGCGGAACGGTTCCAAAAACGTCATGACATGACAAGAATATTGATAAGTGATGGGACCGTCGTGTTGATCGTTTTTGTATGACGAGGAAAGGAAACAGAACAATTCCATTGGCGAATTCCACTGGCGAAAGACAAATGTTTCCCTAAATACCTTCGGGAAATGAGACTTTCGGAAAAAGTATCTGGGGAATGGAACCAATTTTTGTGATCGGTATTTCGCAGCAAATCAGAATCGAGAGGCATATAAACGTCAAAAATCCTTTAGCACTTAAAAGAAAATCCTCAATTTCATTTAAAATCCTCAAAAAAAATCCTTTGTATTGCAAGAAAATCCTTAGAAATCAAAAGAAATCATAGGAAATCAAAATAAATCCTTGGAAATCAAAAGAAATCCTTGGAAACCAAAGAAATAATTGGAAATCAAAAGGAATCCTTGTAAATCAAGAGAAATCCTTGGAAATCAAAAGAAATCCTTGGAAATCGAAAGAAATCCTTGAAAATCAAAGAAAATCCCTGAAAATCAAAAGCAAATCCCTAAAATTCAAGTAAAAATGCTTGAAAATCCTCAGAAATTGACAAAGAAAATCCTTGAAAATGATAGGGATCGTCCCTAAATTACGTAACTCTTTTTCAGAGTTGCCACAAATCTCTCGGAACAGACGTACTCCAGAGAGGTCAAATGTATGGCCGACACCGCCTTTTATACCCGGGGTCGACTATGCATTTGACCTCTCTGAAGTGCGTCTATTCCGAGATATCGATGATTTAAAATTTGTGGCAACACTGAAAAAGCGTTACGTAACTTAGGGACGATCCCAAAATCATTGGAAACGAAAAAATCCTTCGAGGATTTTCTTTAAGAAAATCCTTTTACACTCAAAATACACCATTGTCTGACCCTCGATCAGAATGGCGAATCACGTTCAGGTTAAGTTAGGTGTTGAGTTACAGGTGAGCCGAGCGACCAAACCTTCACTAATGAAACGATTAAATTACAGTGAACAAGCCGACACACAGAAAGAAATTAGCTACAGTACCTAGTGTTGCTGGTGGAACGACCGAACACAAACCGAGACAAAAGAAGAACCAACCGTTGAAACCGAAAACTGAAAATGTACTCACACCCCTTGACACCGTATGGGACAATGAAATAATCGACGCCGCAACAGGACCTCCAGTGCAAATAGTGTATACAACACCGAATCAATCATTTTCACTGCAAAAAGACGATGCACAAAATAATTTGATAACGGAATCGACGCCCATAGCATGGCTCAACAATACAGCACCGACGATACAAAACAATCGAATACAACCGTTAGTAAAGAATTCTACGCTGATAATGAGTGGAAGCAATACGACAAACAATGTACCAAGACGTAACTTTGGCTTTAATATCATTGAGGACATTGTGTTGGATCAGTTGTGTAATATCGAAAAATCATCGCAAGTTTCATCGTCCACACATTTGGTTGGTGACCAACCGAGCATCCCTTTACCGTTGCCGAGTAGCAATTCGATATCTGCACCGGCAGGCATCCTTCAACCGAATGTGATTGGACCGACAAAAGCACCAAAGATTCAAATAACCAGTCAACAGATTTTGTCCAACAAAATTCCCATCATCAAGTCGCTTCAAAGTAAGGGCAATGTAACGCTAATTAAGCAAGACGGTCGAATGGTAATCAAAACGCCAACCGATCCAACAGCTGGTCTAATTCAAAAGACCCCAAAAAGTGAATCAAAAATGGATCAATTAATCAAAGCGGTTTCACTAACCAACTCTCCTAACAGTTCAACTAATCAAAATCAACAAAACGCAAATAAAATTTCGTTGCAAAAATTACAATTAGTCGTACCGCATAAAGGGCGTGGTGCCACGAATATGGTGAAAATATTCGCATCGCCACAGCCCCTACAATCGACACCGTTGAAAGAGAAAGTGGTGTTGCCCGTTACATCCAAACACTCTGATGTTGTGTCTCTGTCCGGCCACGAAAATGTGGTCGTGCTGGGTGTGTGTCAAACCGATACGACGAGTTCAGGTGGCAACATCAATGTTGTAAATTCAGTTGTTGATAAAAACACGCATGTGATCACAGAAGATACACCAATTGACATCATTTCGTCGGACGAAATTGGAAAATTTGACAAGCAAAACAATGTGCCATTGAAATCGACTCAACTTTTGAAACACTTAAAAGCTCCGGTTGTGAAGAAGATTGACGCTAGAAATAGGCCGATAAAAGTTACACCGAAATCTCTTAAAACAATTGTCGTAAGTGATTCGCCCGACGGCAATGACGTTGTCAGTTCAACGGACTGGGAAATGGAGCTGGATCATGCCAATGATACGAAAAGTCAAGACGAAGAGCAGGATAATTCAGTTGACCTTACAACTATTGTTGAAGACGAGCAAAGTGACCCAATCGAAAGCTACTTACACCGAATAGATGATGATGATACCGATGATATCATTCAGTACGATGGTAAGTTTGATTTTATTTAACTTTCGTTAATTCATTCAATGGCACCGTCTGCGTTCCATAATTTTATTCTCCAAGTTTCGAAAATTAATGGGGACAACATAACGTGGATTCACTTGAAGAAAGAGATAAACTAGTCTTAGGCTTAGGGGCCATCCATGGATTCCAATTTATGACACCTCCCTTCTATCTCGCGCGAAATCATACAAGAGCACCACCTCCCCTCTGTACGTACGAAATTCAGAATGTCTATACACTCAAAACTTTTCATAAAAAATCGAATTTCTAGTTGAAATGACGGTCTAACGGAAAAAGGTAATGAACCAAGCCTCTCCTAGTCGACACAATGCACATTTTGATTTGTCATGGTTTTCTCGAATATTTGCATTTTCATTCTGATTAGTTTGATTTTTCGTTTAAGAGCGTGTCAGATATTTTGACAGTTCTATGTTTTGCGATGTTTTTTCATTGCGTATTTCTAAGACAATTTTAAATTCCGAAACATCTACTATTTGCATAACACATCCCTTTATAGATTCTCTGGATCAGAATATATAATTATTGAGTCTTAGTGTCAAAATTTGATCTGAAAAAACATCGCAAAGACTCGGCGAATGCGATGTTTTTTCAGATCAAATTTTGACGCTAAGACTCAATAATTATATATTTTGATTCATAGAATCTATAAAGGGATGTGTTATGCAAACAGTAGATGTTTTGGAATTTAAAATTAATGATCATTGTCGTAGAAATATGCAATGAAAAAACATCGCAAAACATAGAACTGTCAAAATATCTGACACGCTCTTAAGGCAGATTCACACTTCTCCGTTTCGATTAAAAGGTTCATTTGTCGCAAAAATGTGAACTGTCAAATTTGCGATGTTTTTTTTAGAAGAGAATTCTTTGTAAATATTAAATTATTCAGAATTATAGCTCATGTACTGTGAGAGGATGACTCTTACACGAATGATGGATGAATCAGAACTCAGAAAGCTTAAGCATGAAGGTACAAATTTGCTCTGAAATAACATCGCAAACAAACTTAGAATGCGATAATTTTTCAGAGCAACGTTTGACCTTCATACTAAAACTTTTCTAATTATGATTTATATATTATTCGTGTGACTCATCTTCTCACAGTACATTATAAGCTATAATTTTCAATAATTTGTTATTTACGCAGGATTCTGTTTCGAAAAAACATCGCAAATTTGTCAATTCATATTTTGCAATGTTTTTTTAACAGCATCCTGCGTAAATAGCAAATTATTCTAAAATATAGCTCATGTCTGTGAGAGGATGACTCTTACGAAAATAATAGATGAATCAGAATTCAAAAAGTATAAGTTTGAAAGTTCGAATTTGCTCTGAAATAACTTGGCGAATAAACTTGGAATGCGATGATTTTTCAGAGCAACTTTCGACCTTCATACTCAAACTTGTTGAATACTGATTCATCTATTACTCGTTTAAGGCCCATAACTTGTATGCTAAAATATAGTCTACATTTAGGCGCTCATATATTATATTTTTGCTGATATCAGTGGACAAAGACGCAGTTTCAAAAAAGTAAGTCAGCATTTCCCTTCCTAAATATGTTGCCTTTTAATAGCAACTAAACTTATTTTTTGGGATCCTACCTACTCTGAGAACGGCGAAAAAAATCGTCAAAATTTACACAAAAACTCGTCGTTCTGAGACAAGGTTCAGTCCCAAAAATAAGTTTAGTTCCTCTTAAAAGGCAACATATTTAGGAAGGGAAATGCTGACTTACTTTTTTGAAACTGCATCTTTGTCCACGGATATCAGAGTAAATATAATATTTGAGCGCCTAATGTAGACTATATTTTAGCACAAAAGTTATGGGCCTTAAGAGTAATCCTCTCACAGTTCTCGAGATAAATTTTTTAACAATTTGTTACTTACGCAGGATTCTGTTTCAAAAAAAAAAAAAACATCGCAAATTTGACAGTTCATATTTTTGCAACGTGCCCTTAAAAGAGCACGTCGCAAAAATGTGAACTGTCAAATTTACGATGTTTTTTTAGAACAGAATCCTGCGTAAATAACAAATTACTCAAAATTATAGGTCATGTACTGTGAGGGGATGACTCTTACCTAAATAATAAATGAATCAGAATTTAAAAAGTTTAAGTATGAAGGTACAAATTTGATCTGAAATAACAGCGCAAACGAAATCCACATAAATTTTACGTAATTTACCAACACTACTAAACATTTCGTAATTCAATTCTGCTTCAGTTTGTGTTAATCTTTTGTCACAGACTGCCAATCTATAACTCTTCCGGAATTATATCCTCCTCTCAGAATTATTCTCTTCTAATAAACTCCATAACGCAACTGTTCTAGATGTCTTAAAGTCTCAGTGTCATGTTAATCCACGCCTTTAGTGCGTCAACGGCTTATGTCAAGCTATAGTGATTTTCGTGACGCGATGCTTAAGCCGTCAAGCAAATAATATCATTAGTTTGACAGCTGCTTCAGAATGGTCCATATACTTGTTTCGGTCGGTTAATTTTGGTAATTTCGCGAGCTACAGCTCAAACCAAATGAGTGCCGCGAGCGAAAGCTCCGTAAATCAACCGTCGCAAACAGATAAATTTACAACTTTACCTTTAAAACTTTACAGAGGAACGAACATCTGAATTCTAAAGTTCGTCATTTTTGTGATTTGTTACAAGGGGAGAAATGAATTCGGTAATTGACGACCTTCGCTCAAAGCTGTGAAAATTGCATTGCGACAAGAATCGTAGGGTGCTCTCACAGCGCAACAAATGTAATATTTCACTCAGTATGCAGTTTTCTAATGGATTAGGCACCTTGTTTTATGTTTATCCGTATGCAGCTATGGAAGCATGGATGACGTTACTTGAGAAAAGGGGGTAGTTCTATGTTGAGATGTTGATTCAGCTTACAAAAAACATAGATGTCACCACTTGAGATTCGGGGACAAGACACACGAGTGTCACACAGTTTGCTGAATTTTTTTGTTTCTCTCCCCAAGTTGAAAACTTACTGCACGAAAAAAAAATTTTTTTCGTAAGTTTCCTATACCTAGGTTCATTTTCCCTCATAGGGGTAAAAGTATTTTACTGCCATCAGAAGTGTTGGAATATGTTTTTTATGCGCAAATGGACAAAAAACGACAGAAATTAGACCCAAAAATTTGACCCGCTTCTGACCGTTATTACTTCGCTACCTTAATGTTGTTGAAAAGATCGTTTTTTACTGGCTGCGCCATTGTGAGTAGCCTTTTTTTCCCATAATGTATCACCTGTCAATTATTTTCCTGCTCTTTTTTCAATTATTTGCCTTCTCTATTTTACACCTGTCAATGATTTCCCTACTTTATGTACCACTTGTCAATTATTTCCCTACTTTATGTACCATCTGTCAAAAATTTCCCTACGTGTTTTGTTCTGAATCTGCGGAGAGCTCGGATCGTTTCAGATTTCGAGTCAAAAACCGTTTTCACCACACACACACACACTTGTTGCTTTCGTGTCAAAAATCGTTTTCACCACGTTCAATATCGTGTGCTGCGGTGAAAACGATTTTTGAAACGAAAGCAACAAGAGTGGGTGTGGTGAAATAGTTATTTTCATGACAAGTGGAGATAATAGAAATTTCCTTAACAAGATTGACGTCTGTGGCCAAAGCAGAGAAAATTACAACGAGAGTGAAGTTTGTGGCCAGAGCGCAGCGAGGGCTGCAATTCACTCGCGTTGCAATTTTCTCTGCGACTACTCATGATAAAATCAATTTCTGCCCCTCATTTGAGAATTTTCGCACAACAAATGTAAAAACGATTTCTGACAAGGAATCTGAAACGACCCGAGCCAGAGCCTATTATTTGGGAATTTTTTTATACTTTTTTGGGAAATTTTGATTTCAGTCCCTCACAACGCTCATAACCGGTTGAAAACAATGCCATTATGTTACATTATCCGATACGAGACACATTTGTTCTTCCCCTTTCTTGTTGACCGCTAGGAGGGCCTTTACGAGGGTAGCCCTAGTGCATATCTCAGCCATTACACTTCGCAGAAAATACAAATTAGTGCATTGGAGCCTAATGAAGATTGAAATTTAAAAATAAAAATTTTGCTGAGCAGACAATCCAAAATTTCGAATTTTCAACTTGTCTGGAAAAAGATGCCCTTCATCATAAAGTTTACTATTAAATTATCATTTAGAAATTTTTTATATTTTTTGGGAAATTTATGATTTTTTGGGAATATTTTGGAAGTTTTGGGATTTTTTGGGAAATTTTGGGAATTTCCGGGAAATGTTGGGAATTTTCGGGAAATTTTGGGAATTTTGAAAATTTGTTCCCAAATAATAGGCTCTGATCCGAGCTCTTCCATGCTCCGCCCTCTGACTTGTTCACCACCTGGGCCGTTTCATCTACTCGTTATGTAATTCACTATATCAACACTAAACTCCAGAAATAATAAAATTATTTGTAGCCGGATATTCTCAAAACACTCTTATATACAATGAAAATTCATGAAAATCTAATTTTACCTCGTCTTGGACTCACCATCCAATCGATTTTCTTTATTTGTTTCATCAAATAGTAACGTTCAATTGAGACATTGAGAAAGTCCGAATTTGACGAGTTGTTGTTCCTCAGTTCCTTTGTAAAGCTTTGCCGTGTCGTGTTACTAGATGGCAGAACCAATGCGGTGGCAAACCACAGAGTGGCGAAGTCATTCAGTGTACAGCAGTTGTGCTCGCAAAGCCCCGCGTGTGTTGTGCTCTTGTCAACGATCGTGCCGAGAAGTGAAATCCACATTGCGGACACAACAAATGTTCCAATCAGTTTCTTTTATTCCCACGACTTAAAATTTATCGCCAAACTTTAAACAAACATTAAACATTTCATTAATCGTGTGTGTCATCTGACCGGCCAAAAAGTATTGTCTCTCCTATCAATACAACAATGTGATTCTCGAAATGAATATATCAATTTATTTGTTTATACCTCCCACCCACAACGTAATTCTTTTTGAAATACAAAGGACTTCTAGACAGTCAAGTCAGATTCGTTTGTAACGTTCTGTTGCTCGCTTTGTGTTCGGTTTGGTCTATTGTCAATCGAAACTGCAATATAAATGATGGATAATCGTAAAAACAATAAAAATCAAAGTAAAACTCCAAATAGTCGAGAGGGATGGGAGAAAGAATTGCAGGCATTGAACAAAGTAATTCATGGCAGTGATTATGTCCATGTCGCCGGATCGAGTCGACAACCAGACAGCCAGACAGGATCGGAAAGGCAACACAAATCGTTAAAGAAAGTGGAACCAATCAAAAACAATTCGCAAATGAAAGGGAAAACAAGCAAGTGACAGCAAAAACATAACTTTCAAACTGTAGCGACGAGAATGAAAATACAATCATTCAATTGAGAAGAATTTCGGTTTTTTGCAAAGATTTTTTTTTTCTCGTATGACGTGTGACTGTGATAGAATTTGGAATTCTACGTCCACCACGACAAAACAATTGGTGGAAATTGGTGAAATTTATTATTTTAGAACGTTAAAGTTCTCAAACCTCAATTTGTGATCAGTCGTCTGCCACGGTAGAAAAAATCAAAATTTTCTCACCTGAATTGTCTTCAGACAAAATATCATCAAGAAAATGAGATTATTCGCACCACATGCATGAAAAGGTTATTTGTTAACGAAGCGCAGAAAATAGTGAATTCCAATAAAAGTGAAACTTTGCTTCCAGAGAGGAGCGAAGGGTCGTAAATCGCTCGAGTTGGAATTCACTATTCTCCCCGAGGCACAGTGGTCAATCTAATTCCACGCCGGACAAAATTCTTTTTTTAAACAAAAGAATTCCTTTGTTTTCAAAAATAATTTTGTCCGGCGTGACATTAGATTGATCACTGAGAACAACAGCACGTTTTTTGCTACAGATGTATGTACAACTTCCACTATGTGCACCTGTTGTTGTATTGCTCACAATTCTACCACGTTTTTTGTATGCGTGCGGAGTGAATAACCATATTATCTCCACGAAACAAAAACTTCAATTTCTTACAGCGGTTTTATAAACAACAAAAACAAACTGACAATTCGGGTAAGAAAATTACTATTTTAACCACACGGGAGAACAAGATTAAGGAAACTAAAAATTTTCTCAACCGAAGCACGTGAATTGTCATAAATTGAAACGTCAACAAAACGTCATTTTGTCTACATATTTGAGTGGAGAAAATAGGGTTATTCACCCCGCATGCATGAAGAGTGACGTTTTGTTGACGTTTTTGTCTAATGAAAAAAATTTGAGGTTTTTGTTTTGTGAATAAAAATATTCCTACCGCGCAACACACAAAAAACAACGTTGTGTTACCCGCGGGGAATCATTCATGTGGGTTAAGTTATCACAGCTCCAGAAATGGCTTTCAGCTGACTCAAGATTTTCTTTGTGATCACAAGATTTCTCTCTTGAGTTGCACAAGATCATTATGCACATTTTATTCCAACGATAACTTTGAGTTGCACAAGATTCTTGTGCACATTTTATTCGAATTGGTAATCTTGAGATGCACAAGATTTTCCTGGACATTCAATTCAAAATAGGTGCAAAAAATTCCTTCTATATAAATTTGGCTATTTGCACAAGAGTTAGTGTGTTCCCTTCTACAAACTGATGCCTAAAATAGTTAATGTTTAGCTCTTGTGCGAAACTTGTACGCATCTAACGAAAACCAAAATGTATGGTAAAACTTGGGAATTTTTCCTTTTACAAAATACAGCCGCTTCAAAGTTACGTTGAACACTATTATGAAATTTATGACTTTTAAAAGTCAAAGGGAATGCGATGTGTTCACCAAACGGGCGCTTAGCACATAGAACACGCGTGTGTTCGATGCAGAATTCAACAAAAGAAAATGACGTGAATATATCTCGTGTTGTTGACAATTACAAGTCTGATAATTCATTTAGCGTTCAGTCTAACTTTGATGCGTCTGTATCACCAGTTTGTAGAAGGAAACGTTAACTATTTTTTGCACCAGTTCATACATCTCCGGAGATCGCAAAATATAGGAACCAACATTGTTAGACCTCATTCAGGTCGCTGGGAACCCAAATCCGTTGAAAAACTGCCGGAAGTTAAAAAGTGCTAGAGATTTTTCCTGAAATATTCTAGTTTACTCCCTTTCTCACATTAGATCATTACCTCATTGATCATCTGTCGAATTGAAGAAAACGGAAAGGTCATTCGTCTTTTTAATTGCAATGTTGACGCGAAATTAGAGTGTCGAGGTCTAGAAACTCTACATTCGGAAGTCAGAAAGTCTTTGCTAGCAATTTTTCCGCTTTTCGAGGTCTTAATGTTCTGCAAATAAATGCTAGAAGTATTAATAGTTTCGAGAAGTTTACTAAATTCAAATCCTTCCTAATGAGTATTACGTTCAAAATAGATATCATAGTTGTCGGTGAAACAAAGTTAACTTATGAAATTGCGAGTCTTCGTGATCTGCCATCCTTCACGCACTACCCAGCTTGCAATAATGCCCCTGCTGGTGGATTGAGCCTATACATAAGCTCCCACTTACAGCGTAAGTTTATAGAGAAAACCGACTCAAAATTTTTTTCTGTTTCAATCGAAATTTTTGTTACTGAAAGGCGAAAGCCAATGCAGATAATAGGATATTACCGGCCTCCCATTGCTGAAAATGTGACTTCTTTCATGAGACATTTACAAAGCTTCCTAGAACAACGGCGCTGTAGATCCTGTCTTATCCTTGGTGATATGAATATTGACTTGTTAGAAAAACAGACACGTACCCTGTGTACCTCTACCCAGCATAAATATGTCAATTTACTATCTTCCTTCGACTACAAGATTGCAAACGAGAATGTAACGAGGCCTGTGAGTGGAACTCTGCTTGACCATGTTCTATGTAATTTCGGCGATGAAATGAAGGTCTGTTGTAACACGGTCAGAGTTGACGAGAACTTTAGTGATCACTCTGCGGTGTTCACTCACGTTGATACTGAAGCATGTAGCGGTCCCAAGTCGGTTCTCAAGGCTTTCACTGACTATGATGAGATGAAAAAAATCCTTGCCGACAGACTTTATGAATTCCCTGTTCTTTCGTATAATGACCCGAATTCTTTCCTTGATGATTTCGTGTCAATTTTCAAGGATTGTTACGAGCGATGCACCACGACAAAGCTAGTCTTTTATGATCGCAGATCGAAGTTATTTCCATACATGAACGACCATCTTCGTAGCGTAATTAACCGGAGGAAGAATCTGTATTCTAAGTCCAAAAAACCTAGGTTCATGAATGACGATGTGATTAAGAGTAAGTTGAAGGCTCTTGACTCTGAAATCGATGACCTTCATTGGTATTACAGTAACAGATACTATGAAGAGATGTTTTAAGACACTAGCAGCCCAAAGAGGACATGGAAGAAAATTAATGAAGTCCTTGGTAGAAGAAAGTCGAAAAAGGAGATAATTGATAAATTAGTCATAAACGGGGAAGCCATAAAGGGTGACCTGCAAAAGGCGATTTCGTTTAACGAGTTTTTCTCTTTCGGCCATAACATAGCTGAGAAGTTTACCAGCGACCAAGACATTAACGAGCATTCTACTCTGCTTAGGAACCCTGATAGTATATTCCTTAACCCAGTCAATGATAATGAGATCATCGACCTGCTGCTTCAGTTGGATGTGAATAAAAGTACAGGAATCGACGGTATATCTGCAGTTAGCCTTAAGATTTGTGCCACCGAGATAGCACAGGTTGTCTGTTGCATCGTGAATCTTATGCTCTTTACGGGGAAATATCCTGACAGTCTCAAGATCGCTAGGGTAACTCCTGTGCACAAATCAGACTCGAAATCAGATCCGTCCAACTACCGGCCGATTTCAGTCCTACCGGTCATAAATAAAATTTTTGAGACTGTCCTCCACGGACGACTTATGTGCTTTCTTGAATCGAGTAATCTCTTGTATGAGAAACAATTTGGATTCAGGAAAAAGTCAGGGACCCATACTGCGACCTTCGAACTACTAAACAAGATGCTAATAGACATTGACAAAGGTAAAGTCGTCAGTGCTGTCTTCCTCGATCTCATGAAAGCCTTTGATTGCGTGGATCATGGGATTCTTCTAGAGAAGTTAGAAATTGCTGGCGTCCGAGGTGTTGCCTTGGACTTGTTTAGGAGCTACCTCAGTAGGCGTAAACAGTGTGGTACTGTTGGCAAAGATCAGAGCCCGATGATTGACATTACCATTGGTGTACCACAGGGAAGCGTACTGGGCCCACTCCTTTTCATCGTCTATATTAACGACATCTTCATGCTGCCATTGAAAGGTGTAATTCTCTTGTTCGCAGATGACACCGGTAACTTTAGCTCAAACGTTTCCTTCGACCAAAATGTTACGGACATCAACCATGACTTGATTTTGCTTAATAAATTCTTTACAGCTAATAAATTGTCCCTTAATGTAGCAAAGACAAAAGTAATGCACTTTCGGAGAAGTGTGAAAGGTGTGGCGATTGTAGGACCTGTTATGATTGATGGTCAAGAGGTACAAGTAGTCTCAGTTTATAAGTACTTAGGACTACTAGTTGATGAGAATTTGAGGTGGGGGGATCACATAACGAGATTGTGCTCAATAAGCTCAAGCGAATTCTACCTAAATCTGTCCTGATGAAAATATATTTTGCCTTAGCGCATTCGCACTTGGTCTACCTCACCGGTGCCTCGGTGCCTGGGGTCAAGCCAGTAAGGCCTGTGTGAAGCAGTTGCAGATTCTTCAAAAGAGATGCCTGAAACATGTTTGCAAGTTACCGCAGCGTCATTCCACCGTGGACTTGTTCAGAACCCATTGCCCTGGAGTCCTAAACATTAATAGCCTCCTCAAACTGAGCATCTGCAACTATGTGCACGGTGTATTCTCCGGGAAGTCTCATAACACGGTGGAGTTTAGATTGACCTCTCACAGGTATGACTTGAGAAATCGCAAACCATTTTACCGCGCCGAAACGCGAACGAAACTAGGGGAGGCTGCTCTGTCTATAGCCGGAACTGATTTGTACAACTCCCTGCCTGCGGAAATTACGGCTTCCAGTGATTTTGTTTTTAAAAGAAAGCTGAAGGAGTGGCTGTCTATGCGACAATACCCGGGCTAATGCGTGCCGCCTCCTGTTCTGAGCGTCTCAGTTAACGATTCTTGGTGTCAATTATTTCTTATTTTATTTCATTGCATTGATTAGAGTGAGATCCTGGAGGTACGATGTATTCCCCCACACCGCCCGTCCTCTTCTTCGTCGTCTCCCTTCCATCACACCAATTTTGATATTTTTTTTTATTTTATTTTTATTTTTACTATAACCATTCTTCACCAATTGTATTAATTTTTTTCTTTTTATGTTCTTTCCAAAAACAAGAAAAATATAATGTTAGAACACTAGTTAATTTGAATTTATTTAAAAACCTTAAAAATTAAATTAATGTTTCTTAAAAGTGCTAAGCACACTGAAACTTAATGTATTTCATATTTAATGTAAATTTCGATAATAAAATGAACCTTGAACCTTGAACCTTTGCAGGGAATAGTAGTAGGGATGGATCTCTATCATCCCAGTGCAGTGCAGTGCAGTTTTTCAGGACAGGGCTGTTGCACTGAGCTAAATCCACTCGAAGTTCTGCCCATTTTTGACGGATTACTGCCCACAAAGGAGGGGCCGCGACGGTTTAAGGGATTTAAAGTGACTGTCTCACTTGGTACTACCATCCTACCAAAAACCAATATTTTCACTCACTTCTTCATCGACTTACATAAAAAAAAACTGTTTCGGGAGCTTCTGGTAGACTCATACTTTGAGCTTAAAAAGCCCAACATAGTTTCTTCAAGAAATCCTGAAACTATTTTCTCTAAAATGTCATTCTCACCAACTTTGCCTTTAGAAGCAAACTTCAAAATACCGAAATTTTATAGATATGTGTCATCACTCCCAATTCTAGAAGTTGCCTTTTCCCGGGATTTGATAATTTTTCCTTAAAACCCTGAATCACGTTTTCTCTAAAATTTTATTCTCTGCAACTTTGCCTTTGACAGTAAATCTCCATATTGCATAGTTGAGCGAAAAACATCTGCTTTCGTATAATATGGCCAAGAAACTCATTTCGTAAATTCCATTCGTCCCAGTGCCCACATTTCATTGGTCCCAAACTGGGAAAATTTTTTTTGTGGAAATTGGGTCAGTGGTCTGGGCACTGGTACCAATGGAATGGACTGAGTTTCTTGGCCATATTATACGAAAGCAGATGTTTTTTGCTCAACTATGCAATATGGAGATTTACCGAGGGGTTATCCACTGGTCAAAAATTTGTACCAAAAATTCCAGCGCCATAAAAAAATTCCAAAAATTACATCAATTTCAGAAGTTCCAAAAATTCCAAAAATTCAAGAAATTCCACAGAATTTCCAAACAATCCACAGAATTTCCAAAAATTCCACAGAAATTCCATCGAAATTCCAAAAATATCATCGAAATTACGGAGTTCAGAAATTTCGGAAATTTAAAAAATTCCATCGAAATTCCAAAAATTCCACAAAATTACCGAAATTCAGAAGTTCCAAAAATTTCAGAAATTCCACAGAAATTCCGGAAATTCCACAAACTCCAAAAGTTCCATCGAAATTCCAAAAATTCCACAAGTTTACCGAAATTCGGAAGTTCCAAAAATTCCAGTAATTCCACAGAAATTCCAAAAATTCAAGAAATTCCACAGAACTTTCATCCAAAAATTTCATCGAAATTCCAAAGTTCAGAAATTCCGGAAATTCCAAAAATTCCATCGAAATTCCAAAAATTCCACAAAATTACCGAAATTCAGAAGTTCCTAAAATTCCAGAAATCCCAAAAATTCAAGAAATTCCGGAGTTCAGAAATTCCGGAAATTCCACAAACTCCAAAAATTCCATCGAAATTCCAAAAATTCCACAAATTTACCGAAATTCAGAAGTTCCAAAAATTCCAGTAATTCCACAGAAATTTCAAAAATTCAAGGTAAAAATTGAGAAAATTCTCGTTTTGGTACAATTGCACTCATCGAAATGCCGGAGTTCAGAAATTCCGGAAATTCCATCGAAATTCCACAAAATTATCGAAATTCAGAAGCTCCAAAAATACCAGAAATTCCACATAAATTCCAAAAATTCCACACAAATTTCATCGAAATTCCAAACATTTCATCGAAATTCCGGAGTTCAGAAATTCTGGAAATTCCATCGAAATTCCACAAAATTATCGAAATTCAGACATTCCAAAAATTCCACATAAATTCCAAAAATACAAGAAATTCCAAAAATTACACAAAAATTTCATCGAAATTCCAAAAATTTCAATAAAATTTCAAAAATTCCATTTTAATTCCAAAAATTCCATCAACCTGTACCAAAAACAATGAAGTGGATAGCCCCTCGAGATTTACTGTCAAAGGCAAAGTTGTAGAGAATAAAATTTTAGGGAACGCGTGTTTCGGGGTTTTAGGGAAAAATTATCAAATCTATAAAATTACGGCAGTTTGAAGTTTCCTTCTTAAGGCAAAGTTGGTGAGAATTACATTTTAAGGAAAATAGTTTCAGGAAGAAACTACGTTGGTTCTCTTTTTGATATAGCGCAGGGGAGAACATTTAGATCATCAAAATTAATGGTCTCAGACGTACTTCGTTAGGGACTTTGACATTACCTTGGGTAATTTCTATGGATCTTTGAAATTCTTATAGTTATAAAAGAAATAAAAATAAAAATAAAACGTTGGATTGTTTGCTCATTTCCATATTTAGATAAGATCGAGTCTTTCTGCAACATCTATTCTGATACGTACGGGTCTTTGGTTATGTTTTTGAATAAAATTTCCAGCAAATCTTGTGCAACTCAAGATTTTTCTTGTGACAACTCCAGATCTGAAAATCTTAAGTTGAGCTATCTTCACTCACAAAATTTTTACATAATTTTTCGATGTGGTTTTTCACTTAATGTAACATTTAATGAGTAGGAAAATTCACACTAGCGATTCAGATTTTTTTTTCTATTCGAAAATTTAGTGTACATTTTGTGTACAAAAAGTGTGAATTATCCAACCATAAATGGAGATTTTTTGTACACAAAATGTAAATTCACTTAATTTCCAATCGGAACAAAATGTTGATAATGCTCTACTAGTTTGAATTTTACACTCATGTAGTGTACACTCATGTAGTGTACACTCATGTTGTCTACACTCATGTAGTGTACACTCATGTAGTGTACACTCATGTAGCGTACACTCATGTAGTGTACACTCATGTAGTGTATACTCATGTAGTGTACACTCATGTAGTGTACACTCATGTAGTGTACACTCATGTAGTGTACACTCATGTAGTGTACACTCATGTAGTGTACACTCATGTAGTGTACACTCATGTAGTGTACACTCATGTAGTGTACACTCATGTACATTTAAGAAATCGTCCCTGAATTACGTAACGTAGAAACATGAGACAAAAGATGATCTTCGCATACGATTTCGATGTTTTGTCTTTTTGTTTTTGCGTTACGTAATTTAGGGATGATCCCTAATGTGCATTAGTGTGAGTTTGTACATTGGGTACAAACTTTGGAATTTTGTTGGAATTTTTTGATTTCTCCACTCGGATAAGATTCTTCCTTTGCCAAAACTTGCACGCATACGTCACTACACTCGCCGATATAAACGTTCGATAAAGAGAGACGGTAGTTAAGAAACTTCCTTCCTTTTAATTATTTTTGTTAGGGATAGGGATGAATGAATTAAAAAGTCCCTGTAAGAAAATTTTTCTGTTGAATAGCGGGAAGAAAATTACTTATAAAAAAACAGAAAAACCCTTTCGCAACGGTGCACATTGACCTTGTCCAATTTTTAGTCCGTAGAACGATTTGAAAACGAATTTTTCTTTCAACAGCATCAAGTAGCCCATCATCTTTATTAAATGAAGCTGATAAGATGTGATGAGCATCACCAAGCTGTGAAACGTTGTCGAAAGTACAATGAATTTATCAGTCGGATAAAGGTGAGGCAATTGGAAACCCATTTAAATTGCAGTTTTTCTTTATTAGGTTGTATGACATGAGTAGTTAAATGAATAAAAAGATGCACAATAGAGTTAAGTAAGAAAATGTACAATGTTTTAAAGAAAAAGAAAATGAAAAATTAAAACAAAACAGAAATATCGTCTATTTTCAGAAGATAATGGCTAAGCCAATGGTCAGCGTCATTTTTATGTATAGTTTCTACTTTTTATGAATTTCAAAAGCATTACATTAACTAATACAACCGTTTGTTGGAAATTTAATGAAATTATTTTATTTGACAAGCAGCAGCAGCAGGAAAAATTTACAAAATGCTTCGGTTGAAGATGCGAGATTAGAAAGTATGACACAACATGTTGTGATGAGTTGTGATATCCCAAGAAAAGCGTAATGACGAGTTTAGTTATCACAACAAAATTCAGGAGTGATGAAAGTGGTGAGCACAAAAGACGAAAGTTGTGATACACCAACTCTACCTTGGGCTTATACTAACGTTGTTGGGATGTCACAACTCATTTTGTGTTTTCGCCACTACATCCGATCAAAAATTCTTTAGATTGCCTAGAGCGTTTCCCATCTATCCTGGTGGCACCGATTCATTTTCGCCTTCACTAAGGACTTAATTAGGCCTGCATGTCTGCTGACAGCAGGTTCTGGCCCAATGAATGTGGACCTGCTTCCCTCTCTGGCCAACTGATCAGCTTTTTCGTTCCCCTGCACTCCTGAGTGACTTGTTACCCATGTCAATGTGACTTTATTGTCTCTTGACAGAGTTTCCAGAGTCTCGAAGCACTGATGAACCAGTTTCGACGAAATCTTGACCGATGACAGCGCCTCTATGGACGATTCACTGTCTGAACAGATCAAAATGTTCTTATTTCTGATGCCATCTTGCTTCATCATATCTGAACTTTCACAGATGGCGACTATCTCTGACTGAAAAACGGTGGTGTATGAGCCCAGAGCCATGGATACATCGTATTCCAAGTCCACTGAGTGCACACCTGCGCCCGTTTCTTCATCTGTATTCGATCCATCTGTGTAAATCACGACATCCGCCTTCGCTGGAGGTGTCCCTAAATCCCATTCAGACCTCTTTGGCAGGTGAGTCTACTGGCATATCTACCTCGCTGAACTCTTCTTTGAGTTGCGAGAGAATACTTGCATGACCAAAATTTCGATCATGTGCATGTGCAATCCAATTTCCACCTTTATAGAGTCTATACACTATCATCTCGGCTTCCTCTTTTAAAAACAGGTCCAGCGGCGATAGTGGCAGTAGTATCTCCATCGCCGTTGTCGACGTCGATGTCATAACTCCAGTTATGCTCGGGCATGCTAGCCTCTGTATGCTATCGACTTTCTTTTTCGTAATTCAGTACACCACGTACCCATACCATTTTTTTTTAGATTTATCAGCTTGGGGCGATCTAGTAATCCTTTGTTCTCTGCCCCCTTCATCATCATATAAATCAAATAAACCGTCTAGTCTCAGCCAGGAACTTCTCCAACACGACAGGTCCCAGTTTGAGAACCTCGGACGGTGAGATGGTATAATCACCCAAATAGCTGCGCCTCAGTTGAAAGAATTTGGGGCAATCACAAATAATATGTGATCCCGTTTCCTCTCCTAATCCACAGGTGCAATCGGACGTATGCGAGAGCCCCATCTTCCTAAGGTGACTATTTAGGCCGCAGTGTCCAGTAATCGCCCCAACTATCCTGCTGATGCGATTCCTCTGCATGCCGATTAGTAACTTGGACCATTTTTCATTGGGTTTCGGGAAAAAGTGTTTCGTGTGTACACCCCCCTCATAGGCCCTCCAGCGCTCTGCGTGCTGATCTTTCCTCCAGTTCCTAAGTACTCTTACACAGAGTGCCTGAGGTATTGGGATTTGCGGATCAGGTCCGTACACTGGCGCCGAAGAGCCCACTCTGGCCAACTCATCAGCCATCTCATTACCGTGAATTCCAGAGTGGCCTGGTACCCAAACAAGAGTAATCCGGTTCTCCGGCCCATATCGTTTAGGTAATCTTTACACTCCTTCACTATCTTGGATGTCACCATCGGTGATGCCAGCGCGTTAAGCATGGACTCACTGTCCGAGCAGACGTAAATCGCCCGCCCATGAGTGTCTTTCGGCAACATTTCTCTGACTCCAAGTAGTGTGGCAAAGGTTTCAGTCTGAAAGACACTAGCATGAATGCCGAGGCTTTGCCAAGTGCCGGTCTCAGTCTCTGGGTTGAACACCCCAACTCCCGAGCTTTCAGCTGACTTGGATCCATCCGTGTATCTAATGAATTTACTTTCGGGTAGATGAACCGGCCAACTGCCAGACCACGCCTCCCTTTCCGGCTTCTCTACCTGAAAGTTCATAACAAAATCGAGTCTTGGTTTCATGCGATCCCGCGGCATGTCAAAGATTGGGTCTTGTATCAAATTACCAATCGTTCCTTGGCCGACATGAAAATTTCTAGTCCACAACCCGTTTTGTGCCAATCTGTCTGCCGTGGCGAAAGCTTTTGTTTTCACCATCAAGTCAACAGGTGGCAGATTCAACAGCGTCTCCATTGCTGCTGTTGCCGTAGTCTTCATTGCACCACTGATGCATATACACACCAGTCTCTGCAAGTCTACTAGGGCTTTCCTGGCACTGACTTTTTCCAGCCTAGGCCACCAAACCACGCACCCATGGCACAACATTGGGGTAATTATTGTCTCATATAACCATAGTATGGTTTTGGACGGTAATCCCCAATTCCTGCCGAAAGCGCCCATACCATACATCCGTAAGTTAGTATAGGTCTTACTATGGCTTTATACATCCAATACAGAACGGATGGCCTGAGATCCCACTTTTTGCCAAACGTGGCGCGACACGTCCAGAAAATTCTCAGCGCTTTCCTGACTCTCTCTTCCACATGCTCTTTCCAATCCAGTCCACTGTCTAGAACGACATCAAGGTACTTGACCTTGTCTGTCAGCTTGAGAACAGTTCCGAAAAGCATTCGCATTGGAACTAACTTCCGTCTTCTAGTAAACAGAATGAGTCCGGTCTTGTCTGGGTTTACCGACAGCCCTGACGTTCTACACCACTCTTCTACTACCCGAAACGCTTTATTCATCAGTGAACACAAAACTTCCTCGAAAGCACCCGATATTAGGATAGCGATATCGTCGGCAAAGCCAACTGCTAAATGTCCTAATTCGTTCAGTTTCGTCAGTAAGTTGTCCACCATCATCTTCCAGAGAATTATAGGTAAGACTCCGCCCTGCGGACATCCTCTGTCAACTAAACCGGTCCTATGCGCCCCAAATAAGTCTATCGACAATATTCGGTTGCTCAACATAACCATAATCCACCTTATCAGTGTCCTTTCTACTCCGAATTTTCTCATAGCAGCGTTAATGGCGCCAAAAGTAACTTTGTTAAAAGCTCCTTCTAGGTCCAAAAAGGTTGCCAGAGTTTTTTCACCGAATTCCGTTGATTTTTCTATATTGAAAACCTCCTGATGTAGAGCTGAGTCTACTGATTTGCCTGATTGATAGGCATGCTGGTTCTTGTGTAACGGCTTTGACTTCAAAATGACGCACGTATCTATCGCACATTCTTTCGAGAGTTTTCATCACGAAAGACGTGACGCTTATCGGTCTATACGAGCTCGCTTTGTCGTACGTAGCACGACCTGGCTTCGGTATAAACTTAACTAAAACCTCCTTCCAAGTCTCTGGTATGTAGCACATAGCCAGAACTGCTTGCAAAATACGAAATACTGTCCGTTGGTTTCGAGCGTTTTGTTCCATTAAAGAGGAGATCAGCAAATAATCACCCTCCGTGGTACAGTAAAACGCTACTTAATCTGAAAAACCGTAAATGTCGTGCCCATAAGCGTTATAGGAGTGAAGGTGGGCTAGCAAACTATATAAAGTTTTGTTCACTACGGAACCAGTTCGATGTGGCGCAACACCGTGCCTTCCAGTCTTATTTGGATGAGACGCAAAAGAATTTGACCGCTGACCCTTCTAAGTTTTGGTCGTATGTCAACACCATGAGGAAAACAGTCGGTTTTCCCGCTCAGATGCACAGAGGCGCCGTGAAAGTATCAACAATGCAAGGAAAATGTGATTTATTCGCTGAATTTTTTAAGAGCGTTTTCGCAGATTCATCTAACCTGAGTGATAAATCGTTCGGCTTGGAGAAGAAAATAAACCTGGGGACATTGTCTCTGAGTAAAGATCAGATTGTGAATGCCCTCGACAAGGTCGATGTCAGTAAGGGTGACGGTCCTGACAATATTTCACCGCTTTTTTTGAAGAATTGCTCGGTCTCATTGAGTACGCCGCTGTCCTATATTTTTGATTTATCGCTGACTACTAAATTTCCTGACCGATGGAAAGAGTCTTATGTTGTGCCCATCTTCAAGAAAGGATCTCGTTCCGACGTTACGTGTTACAGAGGAGTCGCAATTCTCACTACATTCGGGAAATTCTTTGAGTCTATGATATGTGACGTGCTTACTGCTGAGTTAGATGGCGTTATATCAGTGTTTCAACACGGTTTTGTGAGAGGTAGCTCCACCGCTACCAATCTCTTGGATTTTGTTACTAAGGCTGTTCGGGTGGTCGAGAAAGGTGACCAGCTTGATGTGGTATATGCTGATATGAGCAAAGCTTTTGATAGAGTTAGTCATGACTACCTGCTCCGTAAGTTGAATGAACTTGGAGTGCACTCTCATCTGTTGCATTGGATTCGTACTTATCTGTGCGAGCGCACCCAGTATGTGAAGCTATCAGGATGGAGGTCAGATCGATACGAAGTGACATCGGGTGTACCACAAGGGAACCACTTAGGCCCGCTCTTGTTTCTGATTTTTATTAATGACATTACGCTGATCATCAAGTCGTCTCAATTATCGTTGTATGCCGACGACCTCCGGATTTATCGTCGTGTTAAGTCTATTGCTGATTCCATTGCTTTGCAGAGTGATTTGTCAGCCATAGCAATGTGGTGTTTAAACAATTCGCTTGAACTGAACATTCAAAAATGTGTGGTGATGACTTTTTTTAAGAAGCGCGACCCGATTCTGTTTGTGTATTCGATTGGTCAATCGTCTCTCAAAAAGGTTGCTGAGATCCGAGATTTAGGGATTACCTGATCAGGGGATACCTGATAATTTCTAGTTTGTAGGGACTTTCGGAACGTTGCTGCTCTCAAAAGTGTTTATTTTGCTCATGTGAGGTCATATCTTGAATATGCCTCAGTTGTTCTGTCGCCTTACTACCAGAACTACAGTAGTAAGATTGAGTCCATACAAAAGAAGTTTCTTATGTATGCGCTGAGACGGTCGGTTCAGCGGGATACGAGGTTTCGTCTTCCCTCATATGTGTCGCGTTGTCAGTCCATTAATAGCCCCTATCGCGTAGAAGGATTAATTTGAATGCAGTTTTTGTGTTCGATGTTTTGACCGGTCGTATACGCTGTCCTCAGCTACGTGATGAATTCCGTGTGAACGAATCAGCGAGGCGGCTAAGGAACACGAACTACTTGCTAATAGAGTGGCATCGGGTCAATTATGGTTTGTTTGAACCGGTTAATTATGCCTCTAGAGTATTCAACTTGTTCTCTCATTTCTATGAGTCATCTGTCTCGAGAGATAGATTTCGATCGGCTGTTAGAGGAATGATTTCGACCAGCCACGTGCTGAGAGTGAATGGATTCATGTTGTCCGCTTAAACTACTGCAACGACTTTTCAATGAACCTAATCAATGTTTTTTTGTGTTATTTCATGTGCCTCGTACGTTCACACATGTCTTTGGACTATGGTTTGCCTATTACGATATCAAAGCCATGCAGGAATCCCTGGTGGAGTAGACTGAATACAGTGTTTCGAAAGGGTGTGAGAAGGTGAATACGAACTCCGACGGGCCGATTGGGCCTTATTTGCTTCCGGTCTCGCACCAACTTTTTGATGAATTGTTAAAATTTTAATATTATGTGCATTGCCAGTAGGCTTTCAGCTTTTCATCGGCTTCATCATAAAATTTTCTGCATCACTATCGGATAGATACCGTCCCTCACGGGCGAGTTATACGGCTTGAAAGAGTTGATTGCCCATTCAAGTCTCTTGTTCGTGACGATCGTTTCCGCTAGATTCCAATCGGTCGCGCTCGGCGTCCGGGCTGGTTGCGGTTCGATCATTTCAGCTGGCTTAACTCCTGGAAAATGAGTTTGTGAGAGGACTTCCACCACTTCATCGTTAGATGTGGTGTACGTCCCGTCCTCTCTTTTTAACATCTCCGGGTAAATCGGATCTTTCGCCAAAGCTTTACTGAGTTTGGCTGTGGCTTTCAAGTCTTTGACTTCGTCGATAAACTTGAGCCATGACCTCCTCTTTGCGGCTCTTAGCTTAGCTTAGGAGTTCGCATAGAGTGTTGACAAATTTGCCTCGAAGTAGGGTGGCAAGGTCGTCCGAGAAACCCTCTGTTTGGAAGTTTTTGTCGTTTAGGATTTGCAGTAGCTCGTTTGCAGCAGAGAGAGGTGGCAGAACTCCGCCTTGAGAGAATCATTTAGAGACTGATGTGTCTATCCTACTACTCCAGACATCTGCATATGAGCACTCGTGCCCAGAAACCAAGTCCATCAAGAAGAAAGATGGGAAAATTTGGTGTGCCAAAGTAGAGAAACTCAGGCTCGCCGCAAGGAAAGCCTGGAATAAAGCTTTAAGGACCTCGAATGAGGCAGACTGGGAAGCCTATAAGGCAGCTCAGAAGGCCTTCAGGAAAGAAGTCAAAAGAAAGACAAGAGAGGCGTGGAGAAGGTTCTGTGAGGAAATGGAACATCTTTCCTGCGCTATTAAAAGAAAGCGGAGAGATTCTGTTGGAACCATTGCGAGAGGTGATGATCAGTTCTCTGGCTCTAGGCCACATTCCAAAGAAATGGGAAAAGGTGAAAGTCTCTTTCATACCGAAGCCAGGTAAACCGTCACATAATAAGGCGAAGGACTACAGACCAATAAGCCTGACTTCATTCATACTGAAGACACTAGAAAGGCTCATTGATCTGCACATAAGGGAAGAAATTCTTGCCGAATCTCCACTGCACGTAAAACAGCATGCCTATCAGGCAGGCAAGTCTACAGACTCCGCTCTACATGGTCTTGTAGCTGAGATAGAAGATTCCTTTCGCGTCGAAGAAATATCCCTTGGATGTTTTATGGACATGCAATGGGCCTTCGACAACACGGGATTCGAAGTGATCGGCAGGACGCTAGTAGAGAGGGGAGTAGCGCCAGTTGTAGTCAGATGGGTAGATAGGATGCTCAGAGATAGGACCGTTGAGGCCGACGTCTGCGGCGCCAAGGCTGATCTCTGGGTTGCCAAGGGATGTCCCCAAGGCGGCATTCTTTCACCCCTGCTATGGTGCATGGTGGTTGATTCCCTTCTAAGGGAGCTAAACGAAAGCGGGTTCCTTACCCAGGGATACTCGGACGATCTAACCATCCTGATCAAAGGCAAGTTCGAGAGCACTCTGGGAGACTGCTTGAGAATGGCTCTGAGAATAGTGGAGCGATGGTGCCGAGAAAGGGGTCTGCAAGTAAACCCAGATAAGACGGACATAGTGCTGTTCAGCCGAAGACTCACAGGCTCAGATCTTGTTGGGAAAGTGAGGATCTTCGGGAAGGACGTTGAAATTAGCCCCCAGGTGAAATATTTGGGAGTTACGCTTGACCGCAAGCTAAACTGGATCGCCCATGTAGAG
>CM055403.1:173487343-173514774 GCA_029228625.1 Pseudolycoriella hygida
CTACTTAATTCCTTTTGTTGAACACGTGCGACCTCAACTGACTGGCCACCGCGTTTCCCATTTTCCTCCTTTCCTCAAATTCCCTAACCAACTTGCCATCCTCTGAAAAAATGGTTCCTAAGTACTTGAATTCAGAAACCTGCTCCAGCTCCTCCCCATTTAAATTGCAAGCTAGCTCCTTCCGAGCTTTGCCGACATGCATAACCTTAGTTTTCCCTACACTTACCTTCATCCCATACTCCTCACATGCAGCATTTAGGCAGTCAATCCCACCCTGCAACTCCGTGGTACTATCTGCCAACAGAATCAAGTCATCCATCGAACAAATTTGCATTATAAATTTAATTCTTTCGGATAATGGTCAGGTTTCTTTGCCGGGGGTCGACAAATTGTAAACCATACATAAATTATTGATATTTGCGTCTGGGAATCTGATGAATTCCAGTGTCCAACGTTTACAATTATGTAAATTTAACAAAACAATGTCAATATCATGGGCGCGCGGTAGAAATGCGCTCGTAACGCAAGTCCAAATACATACGAAAAATATGATTTTTTTCCTTGCGTCCATCGTACCCCCCTGAGACGTTTTTTTTCAGATGCTACGTAAAATTTTGATTGAAATCGATATATCAAGTAGTAAAATCGGTCCAGTAGATCCGAAGATAAGTATGACCTTTAGAAAATCGTCATTTCCATACAAAATGTGCTATTTCATACAAGCCAAAGTTAAATTATGTATGTATGTTTATTGAAAATTTTTCACAGATTTCACAGATTTTCCGAGATTACCATCGCATGTGACTTATCTGCATTCAAAAGCAATTTGTTCCCAATGGCCCAATTATGAATTCGGTCAAGATCAGAATTAATACGTTCGACCCTTAAAGTCATGCGAGTCAAGATGCATAAATGTATAGTTGAACGTCGTCTGCGAATAACTGACAAAGCCTTAGGACGCCGGGAAGGTCGTTAATAAATAATGAAAACAGTAGTGGCCCCGTAATTCGTTTATGTAAATTTTTTCGTAAGTCATGCGTCGCTTTCAGAAGGGCGGTAGGGGTTCTGTATTTCCGACGGTAACCCGACTGGAACCTGTATAAAAGATCGTTATCATTTACATATTCAGTAATTTACCATTTCATGACCTTTTCCAGCGATTCCGATAATGCCGGTAAAACATCCTACGTTAGTTAGTGAGTGAGTTAGTTAGTTCCAGAACCATTTTTGTGAAATCCGACTTTTTTGGCTCGTACTGGAAAACGGCTTAATAATAACATTTCCTCAGGGACCTTCGGGTGAGCATTCTACGCCATATTAGATTTAAAAAAAAAGGGGGGGGGGTACCGGACTCATTTGGGCGCCAGGGCCAAAAGAATGTTTTGTATGTGTGTGTGAGTGTATTCAAAGTATGGGGAGCAAAATTTTTGGACTGCGTTAGGATGGAGATAGATGTTTGGTGCCAAAGGAAAAGTTGTTGGGTTGGGTGTGTAGTGTGCCAGGGTGACCAACAAAATGGCCGACGGTGGTATGGGACGGACTTAGGGGAAAATGTAAATTTTTTTTTGTTGGAGATAGATGTCGTGTCAAAGAAAATTTTTTTCGCCATAAACTTTTTCGCCGGAAATTTTTTTTCGCCGGAACTTTTTTTTACCGGAAATTTTTTACTTCGAAATTTTTTTTTTGGGGGAAATTTTGTTATAATCACAATAAAAACACTTTTAAAAGGGAAACGTGAGGCAAGTCCTCGTCCCTTCTTCCAAAACAACTATATCAGTTTTGGTGACGCTTACAGCTTCAGAGCGCAAAAAATTCTTTTGAAAAATTTTCACTTTTGATTCCGGACATTCCCAACGTAATAATTTTTCTGCGATTTCAGATTTCGCACGCCAAAAATTTGGCTACCCGTATTCCACACATCAGGCAAAAATTTCTCACTTTCTCAATTTTGACGATTGTGAGATCCAAAAAAAAAAACGCAAAAAACTGAAATTTTTCATATGGAATTTTTCAGATTTTTTGTTTCGATTCTTCACGACTGGGACAAACTCATCTAGTACCTTTTACAATAATGCAAATTGTCGACGCCATATTTTAATCGAATCGAGTAATTAGAAATGTCTTAAAATAAATACATAAAAGTTACATTGAAAAAAATTCCTATTTATCTCCTGCTGCAGTACTGAAATAATTATTTTGATTCGACTGTGAACGTTGTGAATAAATGTCAACCAAATTGACGGAAATCGTCCCTAATCATTTTCGTCGTTTGATGAGTTGAACAAAAAAAAAAGCAGAAGATAAAAAGTGACATTGAATGTGAACCACAAATTTTTTTTTCAACTTACACAATAACTTAATTTTTGTATTACCAAAAAAATGTAATTGCCACTCGAAAACAATGATAAGAAATCATAATAAAGATCTGATGGAAGGTGTTTTCTTGTATGTGCCAATACAATGAAGACATTGCTACGGAACTTATGCAAAGAAATTTTTGGTAATTTCGTAAGTATCGATATTTATTTGTTCAACGTTAATTAGCGTGTTTAGGTGTTGAATCAAATGCGAGCATTTTCGCCTGTGTTCCATTTGTGTAATTGTTACCCAATTTCGTTATGTGAGGTGGAAAGTCTTCGAAAGAGAAAGTTTTTTTTTCTTATTTCCTTATTTGAAACTGTAGAATTTTCGAGTCTGTAACATAAAACTTAACGCCGATGTATCGGATCGATTTTACTTCACGTACGTTGGTGGGATCAATATAACCACTTTTACAGAATCAGCAACCAGAAAACCGCCTTCAAACATTTATTTTTCTGATTCCGAACACGTCTTTTCGTACTTTCAAATGGTTTTTTGACATTCATTTGATCAGTCCACCTACAGAGTAAAGGAAATCGTATACGTGACCAAAGCATTCAAGTTCTGACTGTTTTTTTGCTATCTTGAACAGCCAGAACACAAAATCTTTAAAAATTATTATTAAGGATTTGCTCGCCTTGAAAGTATTTCACTAAATCAATGCGACGACGCCATGATAACGTTGTGGTATGCACCTGTTGTTTGCGTCGTAACCGAAAGCTGTGGCCACAGATACAGACGTTGGCGACACACCACATGCATGACGTATTTTTTGTTTGCATGAAAACGATGTCGTCCCACATTTTCGTGCAACCGCTCTATAATTCGCCCTCCCATCGTCTTTTCACAAGCTGTTCAAATAACCTCGCAATGGTTACGCTCTCTCGTTTTTTAGTTGTTTTACAATCGATAAAACATCTGGAGTACTATAGTGTTAACCATATTGTTGATGTAATTCCTGTCATTTCTGGAATTCCTCTGGCAAAGAAAGACGTCTTTCATAAAATTTATCAGATTGATAAACAACACACAATATTGTGTACGTTATACATTCATTAAAGCTTGTATCCGCTATAGTTTTATTGACGTCATGCTTTCAGACATTCAGAATTTGGATTCTAAACAAGTAATTTAGCACATTCAGAATATTTTTCTTTTATTTGTCAACAGTTTTGTTGTGATGAAGTAATTTCTAAAAATTAAAATTGTTTTTTTTTTTGTGGAAATTTTTTGTGGCCGTCAAAAATGTGAAATGGCTGATTGTCCCTAATCTTATCGCATTATTTAATCTTTTATCGCAAATCCGGTGATCTAATGTAAACTTCCCTATTCCTATAAGGAACAGATTCCTGCTCTGCCGTTTAAGCAGGTCCGGACTGGCCACATGGATGGATCAGACAAATTCCGATGCACCCTTCAAATCTTCAGCGATTGAAATCAACATTTCAGTTCACCTTATTGTCTTACAAACTTCTATTTTTCTTCTTCTCAAACTTCTACGTAAAATCTTAGAATTGATTTTAAGTAGAGAAACTTTATTTAAAGGAAAAAAGTCACCCCTAGACAAATACCACCATTTTACGCTGGGGATGGAAAAAGTAAACTGCTTCTATACATATCATGCAGGGTTGTATTCGCTAACCGATTTTTTTAGCGACGCTAACGCTAACGCTAGAAATGAAAAAAGTTAGCGTCGCTAACTCAATTCGCTAACCGGAGACAGATTAGCGCGCTAATAGCGATCGCTATTAGCGACCGCTAATCCTCGCTAAACTCGGGAAGTGAAAATTTTAGTAAAATATCAGTAAAAATCTAGAGTTAATGAAATTGTGGACTCATTGATTCGTTATTTGGGAATAGTCTTATCACGTACAGAGTTACGTATCACGTATGACATATGGCGAATTCTTTTTTGAAATTTTCGACCTTCTCATAGGTAAAGTGGTCGGAAAATTTTTTGTGATAGACTTATTAAATTCGCTTAAGAACCATAGTCGAGGGGGAAACAACTCGAGGAAATACTGGGACAGATGTTATTTGCAATTGGACCCAATAGAAGGAAATAGAAAGGAAATAGAAGGAAATAGTAAGGTATTTCCCTTTCTATTTCCCTAGTTTCGACCATTTTGCAGTCATAAAAGTGAAAATTTTGCAGAAAAAACGAAAGTTGAGTAAACATTTTGCATTTTTTCGGGTAAATAGAAGGGAAACAGCTATTTAGTTCCATTCCCATTGGGGGAAATAGACACCAATGCCAATACTTGGGACAAAATTTTCCCCCTCGACCATAGTACTATAATAAATAAAGGGTCAAAGGCTTGTTGGTTGCTTTAAAATTAAAGTTATTGCCACTGTCGCTAGATATGAGCAGTAAAGTGCGTTAGTCACGGGACACCGGAAATGTCCCGCGACTAACGAAATCTTTTCTTAATTTCTAGCGACAGAAGCAATAATTTCAAATCAACGAACAAGCATTTGACCCTTCATTTATTATAGTATTCCGGCTCTTAAGCGAATTCAACAAGTCTATCACAAAAAATTCTCCGACCACAAATTCGTTAGGCATTTAGTACATTGTTGAGTCTTGTTGCATCTACTTGCATGAAAGCCAACTTCGTTGTAGTTTTCTTTGCATTAGGTAGAATAGATGTGAAGTTGCTGCGAACCGAGATAGTGCAGATTTGATAATTGTACTAGATTCGATCGCAGCGCTGCGATGGGCAGCAATATTTATCTATATTTTCACGTCACCTTTTCCCGCTACGTGATAGGCCTACATTCCTTATTTTGTTGAGGGAAATTAAGCGACAGAATCTTTTAAAAATCCAATTTGCTGTAGCAAGGGATCTGGAATCTGGAATATTAAACATGAAACAAGTAAAGTTATTATTTTTACTACACTATTTTATGTATGTCACTTTCTGAGAAAAATTGAATTTAACTATATATTGTTTCATTAAGGAGTAACAAGCCGAGAGAAGAAGATTAGAGACTTGGAAAAGTAGTCCCTAAATCGACAAAAATACATAACATTTTAGCGATTAGCGAATAGCGAAATATAGCCTCGCTAAATTAGCTGTTAGCGAAACGCTAGTCGCTATTAGCGAGGAAATTATAAATTAGCTTCGCTATTAGCGACGCTAATACAACCCTGATATCATGGCCTTACCATTGCTACGTTACATTACGTTACGTTGTTAGGTGCCGTGACGCAAGTCTAACACGCCAAAAATGTTTTCATGAACTAAGGGACATATACTTTTTGACTCCTCCCCCACCCCCTTCCGACGTCGCCGGAAAATATTTTTCCCGTAATTTCCCTAGTTTTCTCAGCTACATAGTTTTGTGACATTTCGTAAAAGTTCCTTAGCGTCGTCAGCCACCTAGTTTTTGTGATATTTTGTAAAAGGAAAAGCTTCCTAGTTTTGTAGGCCATCTAAGTTTTTGTGGCTTTTCATCAAAGCGCAAATTCCCTAGTTTTGTCAGCTACATAGTTTTATGATATTTCGTAAAAGGAAAAGCTCACTAGTTTTGTTGGCCACATAGGTTGTTGTGAAATTTCTTAAAAGGAAAAGTTCCTTAGCGTCGTTACCCACATAGTTTTTGCGACATTTCGTAAAAGGAAAAGCTCCCTAGTTTTGTTAGCCACCTAGGTTGTGGCGTTTCATTAAAGCGCAAATTCCCTAGTTTTGTCAGCCACCTAGTTTTGTGAAAGCTCCCTAGTGTTGTTGGTATCAATTTGAATTTGAAATTGGCTCACTTACTAAGAGGAAGCACCTTGCAATCATTTTTATAGTTTAAATTTTCTTCTTCATTACACATTACGACAACATGTTATTCATTATAAACAAATTCAGCAAGTACTTTTCGTCGATGTGCGAATAGTCCTTATATGGCTATTCGCACAATGATACTATTCTATACGGCTTTCCTTATAAAAATTAACAAAATTCGTGTGAAATTGTTTTCAAACTAAACGCTAAAAACCTTAGTTCGCCCCTGAAAGCCTGCAATACTTGAGACTGAGCAGGCCCGTAGCCAGGGTCGGCTGCCAGGGGGCATTTTGCAAAATTTAGAATTATTCATGGCGTTTCCATTTTTCCAAAATAATCTCATTACTTATTTTCACATGAAATTATCCTCTTCTTGGTTGGTTTAGCTCACAAAATGTGAGTTTCCCTCCGCCTGAAATATATGCAGCAACGGATTTTTAAAAACAAGCTACTCTAAGTTTTGACAATAGAATTTGTCCTTCACTTCCCATATTTTTCTGAAATCGTTCACACTATTTATAAGAAAATTTCCTAAATTTTTGACGAAGGTTTTGTTAGCAGTTAGCATACAGCTTCTATTATAACGTTGCAGGGAAAAAATTTTTGAATACTGTTCTTATGCGAGAAAAATAAAAAGTTTAGTTTGAGTGGGTGGTGAATGTTATATTTAAAAGTTTCAAAATTTAATTGCAATTTAATTGACTCCCAAATTGTGTATTGATCGTTTGCAAAAAGCATTTGGAGATGAGGCCCCATCCAAGACCACTGTTTATCGGTGGTTCGCTGAGTTTGAATCGGGACGCACTTACCTCAGTGACGACTTTCGTGAAGGTCGACCTTCCACAGCCATCACCGATGGAAACATTGACCATGTCCGGAACATGATTGACCTATGTGACCTATGCTGAGATAGCTGCATCCCTTGGGATCGGGAAAAGTCAAATACAAACAATTTTACACGAACATTTACGCACACGAAAGCTTTGTTCTCGGTGGATCCCACACAAATTGACAGACGACCAAAAGGAGGCTCGTGTGAAATGGTGCCGAGATTCTCTCAAAAAATTCGACAATGGGGCTTCTGATTCAGTATATAGCATCGTAACAGGTGACGAAAGTTGGATTTACAGCTATGATCCCCAAACAAAACAGCAATCCACCGTTTGGGTGTTTCAAAATGAAGATTTACCAACAAAGAAAATGCCAAGAAAATGGTCGCTACTTTCTTCAGGAAATGTGGTCATATGGCTACTGTACCACTTGAGGATCGTTAAACAATCAATTCAGAGTGGTGTACTAAGATTTGTTTGCCAAAAGTATTTGAAGAACTGCGTGGAAAGAGTCGAAATCGCAAGATCGTCCTCCACCATGATAATGCAAGCTCCCACACAAGTGCTCTGACCACGACGTTCTTGGAGAAGGAAAAAATCAATTTGATGCTGCATCCACCCTACAGTCCCGACTTGGCACCGTGCGACTTTTATTTGTTTCCGAGTGTCAACTATAAGTTGCGTGGGAAGCGATTTTTATCTGCGGAAGCTGCTGTCGAGGCATATGAACAAGAAGTGGCCCAAATCCCAACTTCCGAATGGACTCGATGTTTCGAAAACTGGTTTTTAAGGATGAAAAAGTGTATAGATTGTAATGGTGATTATTTTGAGAAGCAATATAAGTTTGTCTGTTTTGCTTTTTATTACCCTCACATCATATTCTCTTGTCCAAGTATACAGATACGTTTTTAAACATTTCATTCTTGTATGGCTGCGTCATTAGGGGTTTTTCCTTATTTACAATATAATCCGAACAAATACTTGAACAACATTAGGTTGATAACAAAAACAAATTGAAAAATAATGTCAAATTTAAAGACCAAATCAATTTGCTATTATCATGTCGGAAAAAGAATTAAATTGAAAGCGACATTACATGTAATTAACTCGCTCTTTAATTATTGCATCAAAAGCACGGCCATTCGCTACCGTTGTCCTTATTGTACTTATTTAACCGTAATAAATGCCTGGCAACCACTACCATATGTCATTAAAATCTCTAATTTTAAACCGTTAAAAATGCAGAATTAAATTTAGTACAAAGAGACATCGATGTTATTAGGTATGTTTTTTTGCCGATAAAATCGACGAGTGAAAATCTTAAGTCATTTTCAAGTCACTACGAGATTAATTCCCGTAAATTTATTTTAAGAGCAGACGGACAAACAACGTCAGATTTCCTCACGGAATTTAGACCCAGACTCATTTAGGCTCACTTCTGGCGGTTATTATTTCCCTACTCTATTTCCAACCTGTCAATTACTTCCCTACTTTATTTACCACCTGTCATTTATTTCACTACGTTACTTACCACCTGTCAATTATTTCCCTACTCTATTTCCCACCTGTCAAATATTTCCCTACTCTATTTCCCACCTTTCAAATATTTTCCTACTTTATTTTCCACCTGTCAAACATTTCCTTACTTTATTTCCTACTTGTCAATTATTTCTCTACATTATTTCTCACCTGTAAATTATTTCCCTACTTTGTCCGTCTGCGCATAAAATAGTATACATAACACGGAGCTGTGCTCCACCACAACTGAATTATTCACCACCTGGGTCTAAATCAGCCGTTTCAGTTCCTTGTTTTGTAATATACAATTCAATACCACCGCTCATACACAACCACTGACCAATTACATTATTTTGTCATTGACATTTCAGAGTTTACAACATATGGAACGGTTGTGTTATGAACAGGTCAACTATATCGTGACGAAAAACGATTCTAAACAAAATATCGCTAGATTAACAAAATTGGTCATAAAACATGTTTGACAGTTTGAAATGCGGTGTTCTCCAAGAAAAGTCCTATAGTTTTCGAGCAATATCAATACGAGATTCATCCATCAAGAGACAAGGTTAAAGAATACTCCTTATATGTTGATGGGAAGGTTAAAGACGAAACATTGAAAATTCTATTTGTCTCATAACACATCTGATGGGAAATATCACAGGCGACAAAATGGCGAATAAGATGGTGTGAGAATTATCTTTGGAGAAATGAATGCGCTTCTGATATTTCCGTACAGATGCCTTACCTCCCCTCCCCTACCTTACCTACCCTCCCTTACCTTATCTCCCCTCCCTTACCTTACCTCCCCTCCCCTCCCTTACCTTACCTCCCCTCCCTTACCTTACCTCCACTCCCTTACCTTACCTCCCCTCCCTTACCTTACCTCCCCTCCCTTACCTTACCTCCCCTCCCTTACCTTACCTCCCCTCTCTTACCTTACCTCCCCTCTCTTACCTTACCTCCCATCAATGACTTGACTAATAACTAGCACGTTATGCCGAAACGTTGATCTCTCTACAATTGTTCTAGATGTGTTAAAGTCTAAATCGTCATGTCAATGACAAAATAATTCTATTGGTCACTGACTATGTATAGTCGTTTCAAAGATGATTAGGTTTTTGTAAATATAAACAGATCATTTCCTTTTCGAAACAATAGTATCGAACACAAATTATCAATAGATTCGGGCTTCAGAATAATATTCTTAATTTACAGATATGAACACTAAGAATGACCGGCTATTTATAATATCACAGTGTTCTGGTGTTCTCTATTTCTACGATTCTCCGACTTCTCTCATTTCGCCATTTGAAATAACATACGAAATGAGAGAAGTCAGAGAATCATAGAAATAGAGAAGTTTGAAGTTTTTAAAAACGAAAAACTTTACGCTTTATAATATGGAATTTGTTTAAAACAATTTTTTATGGTAATAACGTTGGGCATTGAAAATTGCGTTTTGTTAGTTGACGAATTTCTTCTGGTATATCTCGGCGGGTAGCTGCCGGAATGAGGCCAGTGAGGTGTCAACAGTGCGAAGGTAGCGAAACCGAGTTTGAGAAAATCGGTTGAGCGGTTCGGTGTCCAGGTTCGACCAAAGGAGGGAAAAATGGACGAAAATTAGCTCCGCGGCCCGAGAATTACTGACAAATTAATTTTTGATATGTTGGGGGGGATGGTCAAAACGTCGGGAAACATTTCCGGGGTGGGATATTGTTCTGAAATAAGGGAGGTTTGGGTGAAAAACGGGTCAAAATTGAAAATCGGCCAAAAGTCTGTCAAGATGTCGTCTTGGAATGAAATTTGGGTCAAATCAGTTTTCAACCGTATCTTCTATGTATGGGAGATACGGCGTTGGTTTCTTCGACAAAGTTTCAGAGTTCTGTTAGTAGAATCGGTGACAAATGGTTAAAATTGGAAAAATTTGTGTCAAGCCAGTTTTTAAACGTATCTGGCACATTCCAGAGTTACCTAGGTTACTCTCTAGCTGTATCTCATAAACTACAGCAGCTACAAAGTTTTTATGTTCAACAACATTGCTCACAGGAACGTACTAAACAAAATTTATCTTTGAATTGTTTCTTGGACTCATATACACTTTTGAAGCTATTTCGGAAAGAAGTCAAACGTAACCTGGGTAACGCAGGAATGTGGCATCTTCGTATGTATGGGAGATACGGCAATTGGTTTCTTGGACAAAGTCTCAGAGTTTTGAGAGTAAAATTCATCAGTAATGGTGAAAATGTCGAACAGTTGGACATGTGGTAAATTTTGATGGTTTTAGAAGCTCGGGGAAGGTATAAGAGATAGACCATCGGTTTCTTTGGCAAATTGTTAGAGTAGAATACGTAGCAATAGGACATTAGACCTTTTTATATCGAACTTGGAAGCAAATTGTGTTGATATTGAAAGAGTGGATTCTATTGATGGATATCACCCGCCATTTGTTGTGAATGTAAATTTGTCTTCATTGCGGTTTTTAGTTGAAAAGCGTAAGCCTAAGATTAATTTTTACAAGGCGAATTATGTTAATTTGAATTCAGAGATTTCGAAGATTGATTGGTCGAAGAACTTGAAGGTATGGATATAGACGATACTGTCAATAGATTCTACGATATTCTAAACCCTTTGATTGAAACTATACCAAAGATCGATATATCACACTTTGCAACTTAAACCTTCACTATTTAAAGCGTGTTTTGATCGAGCTCCATAAAATTGATAAACTCTGCGATAAGCCGGTGAAAGTTTGGAATAAAAGACCCCTCTATTTGAAGTGAATGGTGGGTGCTCTCAGGAGTGGTCGACGTCTGGTGCTGACGTAAGGATAGTTCTGAGAATTTCAAGATATTCAATAAATAGAATTCGGCTCAAGTTCCATACAAGTTCACATACCGTTGCGGGATCCGTTACCTTCTTGGTTGGGCGGGGCTGCATACGGAAGGCAAGTTTTTTATTTGGTGAATGTGTGGTGCCTCAGGACAGTTATTTGGCATGAATTTGCCAACCGGACATCCGACTGCGGGACCGGATCTTTAATTACTCTAATTACACGGCACGAAACATTATAAACATACACGGCACTTTTATAAAATTTGTTTACATCTAATAACAATAACCTATGTAGACAATTGGACCAGTGTTGACAGCCAAAACCGAAGCCATCTTGAACCATATAGCCAAGGACAAAGCTCGAGGTGTCCATTATTGTCGCCGTTTAGCCGTGCAATATACTAACACCCTTATCAAATACAACGAGGTGCTGTCGCAAGAATGGATTCGGAGTCCGACGGCGAAGGCGGATGCGAATGCCCTTTATGCCACAGAATATTTCCTACAATGGCGGGTATCCGGGTGCATTGGGCTAGAGGCCACTCGGCCAGAGAATTCGAAGAAGCAGTGTGCAATTCCCATTCTCTAAACTTGCCGTCAGTAGCTAGCGACTTGAACAACCAGTCAATAGAACCGAACCCAACCGTCCCCACGATGTGCAATCCGATAAATGACAGAGCAACATGTAACGTATGTGGGTTTTTGGCGAAAAACGACCGAGGCCTGAACATTCACATGAGAATCCACAATAGCCATCTGGATTCAACCGGCGACCCCCAGAACTTTCCGGCACGGTTTGATTTCGACCCACTCGACACGACCAGCATTATCCAAAAGTTCGGCGAACTCATCTATAAGTGCAAATGCTCTATTCCAATTGTGAGAATTCTCCAGAAGTCGGTTCGTACAGTCGTTTGCCAGGAATTTACGAAGGAGATCGAGCTGGTTGTGTCCAAAAACGACTTGGTTTCTTGGTGTCGTTTACTGAGCTTCCCCATCATCGTGTTGAATACGATTCCAAAGAGTTGTTTTAAGGGCAAACACCGTCCGAACATCGTGAGACACAATTTATCTATTTTTGCCAAACTCAACACCGTAGCGAGCTTGTTCAGCGAATTGCTCAGCCTTCTATCGTACGACTTGCCTAAGAAGCCCCTTAGCAATTCGGAAAAACTAACAGTCAAAATAGCTCAGAGAAAAATTGGCGAAGGAGACTTCTCTGGAGCCGTTAGAGTCCTTAGTTCTTTGGAAGGCATGGCGGACAACACCCCGGAAAATGTAGATAAATTGAAGGAGAAACATCCGGACGAGATCTTCGACTCAGATGTGGAACCAATACCGAATATGGAGGTTTTTGAAACGTCCTCCGATCAAATATTGAATGCCATTAAACATTTCCCTATCAGCTCGTCCGGAGGTATAGACGGTCTGAGACCCAGGCACTTGAAGGATTTGATTTCGTTTTCATGCGGTGACGCCTCTGTGAAATTTACATCCGCCATGGCTAAGCTGGTAAACATGATCCGATCAGGAAACATATTTGACGATATCCGTCCGGTTTTCTTCGGAGCTTCACTCATCGCATTAGCGAAAGACAACGGCGACATTAGACCCATTGCCATCGGTTTGGTTTGGCGCAGACTAGCCGGTAAGATCGGCGTTTTCGCGGTTAAGGAGCCCATGTCTAAAACGTTGCGGCCAATTCAGAACGGATTTGCGGTTCATGGTGGTTCAGAGGCGATGGTTCACGCGGTTCGTGCATTCGTTCGCGCAAACCATTCCAAACCGACTTTAATGATCAAACTTGATTTCCGAAACGCTTTCAATGAGATCTTTCGAAAATTTCTTCTAAACGAAATCAAAACGACAGCACCCTCTCTGTTCCCAATGTTGCAGCAAGCTTATCGATGCCCAAGCAACCTTTTCTTTGGTGATGCTATCATACTGTCGAAACGAGGTACTCAACAGGGTGATCCATGTGCTCCGTTGGCATTCAGCGTAGGTTTGAAGCCCTTGACACATTCATTGCAATCCCAGCTGAATGCATGGTTCTTGGACGACGGCACCATAGGCGACGAATTTCCCACAATTGTGCGCGATGTCCAAAGAGTCCTAACCTTCTGTGATGAGTCCGGCTTATCGTTGAACTCCAGTAAATGTGAAGTTTACTTCATCAATTCATCGAATGAGGAGCAGCATGTCATGCTGGAAGTATTGAACAATTTGCTGCCCGGTATAAAAGTGCTCTCAGACGCATCATTCAATCTGTTGGGCGCACCAATCATGGAAGAAGGCTTAAGCCATTCGCTGTCCAAGAGCCTAGAGACGGTGAAAACTTTGTGTAAACGTCTTCCTTTGCTCGATATTCATCCATCGCTGCTACTCTTGCGTAGTTCCTTATCATCGCCAAGACTAATATACTTACTGCGCACGTCCCCCGCTTTTCTACATAAAGACCAATTGTCAGTAATCGATGGTTTCTTTCGCCAAACTCTTGAAACCATCACGAATAACGAATTCAGTGACAGGGCGTGGATTCAGGCATCGCTTCCAATGTCATTGGCCGGTCTTGGAATCAGGAGTACAGTAGAGATAGCTCAACCAGCTTACTTTTCTTCAGTATTCCAATCTAAGGAACTCTCAAATCTTATTTTGGCTAAATCAAATCTGCGACTATTCGACCCAACATTAGCTTCGATGATCAACGCTTACCCAACGGAACTAACGCCTCCAACTTTTAAGTTGAAACAACTCCAGTGCTCTTGGGATAATCTGCGATCCAACGCTACATTCGACGAGTTGTTTTCATCGAGTGGTCCAACTGATCGGGCTCGTCTCCTGGCGTCATCCACAAAATCTTCTTCCAAGTGGCTCCAGGCAGTTCCTTCCCACCAATTAGGATTACTTCTAGACAATGACTCAGCGAGAATAGCAGTTGCACTTCGGCTGGGCAATAAAGTATGCGAGCCACATCAATGCGGTTGCGGTGAAATAGTCGATTCCAAAGGCCACCACGGACTTTCGTGCTCTATAAACAAGGGAAAGTACCCAAGACATGGCGAGTTAAACAAAATATTCTCAATGGCGTTCACTTCTGCCGGCTTCCCTAATAACCTCGAACCATACGGCCTTTCCAGGCGTGACGGAAAACGCTTTGACGGTATCACCAGCTACCCGTGGAGCCGAGGTAGGTCATTGTTGTGGGATGTGACGGTAGTGAATTCAATTGCAGCCAGTTATGTGAACGGCACATCTCGGGCGAGCGGGGCAGCGGCTGACGAAGCGGAGCGACTCAAACACAAAAACTACATTGACCTGAAAGCCACCTACAATTTTACTCCACTCGCTTTCGAAACCTTGGGCTCTATAGGTCCTGAGACATCGATCTTCCTGAAAAAGCTGGGCAAGCTAATGAAAAAGAATACTGGAGAAGCTCGCTCCTTAGATTATTTGCTTCAGCGCTTGTCCATTGCAATCCAGAGGGGCAACGAAATCTGCATCCGTGATACTTACGACGATAGGCGTGAATTGAATGTCTTTATGTGACCTTTGCTCGAACTATGAATTTGTGATATTATTTGTAACCTTTGATATAATAATGTGAAAATAAATTTAAAAACTTTTTTTGCAATATAGAAGCAACCGATGAAAGGGTATGGTCAATCCATACAGGTCAGAAGGATGTTCGAATTATTTTTAAATTTATCTCTCTGTCGAATGGAAACATGGAAAATCCGATTATTTTCCGGCACATATAAATTTCTTTGAATGTCTATATTTGCGATTCTACCTACGTTTGCTCGTAAATACAATAAATTTACTTCTTTCAAAAAAAAAAAAAAATATATCAGATATCGGCAAGAGATTATCCTTATTATTACACGTTTGAGCTTATATCGTTAATAGTAAAGAAATGTAATGTTAAATCTAAGTTGAAGAGGGCCAAGCTTGTGACGTAACGAAACGAGCTCAAGGCGGAATTTTCAAATCTTCGAAAGCAAGTGAAGAATAAGATCAAGTCGTGCTTCAATGATTACGTTGACGACTGTGAAGATAAGCTAAAGTCCAATACTAAGTCCTTTTTCGCGTTTACGAAATCTTTGAAGAAAACAAACTCTCTGCCAAACCAGATGAGACTTGATAATGAACATTGCAATGATAGGCAATCTATTTGTAACCTGTTTGCGAAGTTTTTCAATTCTGTGTACAATCCTAGTGTGGAGGTGATAGACGAAGTATCTACGATCCATTCTCTCTTTCTGACCTTGAAACAGTCTCGTTAACATCATTTAGTCAAAATCAGGTTGAATTAGCGTTCAAAAGTTTCAATGCAAACAAAGTTTCTAGCCCGGATAGTATACAGATGATGTTTTTCATCAATTTAGCGCTTTCACTTAGTTTGCCGTTGTCCATTTTATTCAATAAGTCTGTGATGGAGATGAAGTTCCCAGCAACATGGAAGGTAAGCTTTGTCTCGCCCATATTCAAGGATGGTGACAGAGGAGATATAATGAACTATCGGCCAGTTTGTATAATGAATGCGGTCTCGAAGATTTTTGAGAGGCTAGTTTTCAACCAATTATTTGATCAGATTAAGTTTCACATTCACCGCTCTCAGCACGGTTTCTTTAAAAAGCGTTCGACTCAAACGAACTTGATGGAGTATGTCTCGGTTGTTGCTCGATCCATAATGAACGGTGGTCAAGTGGACACGATTTACACTGACTTTTCAAAAGCCTTTGATAAGGTAGACCATTTCATCCTTGTCAAAAAATTGAAAGCATTTGGTTTCTCCGATGGTCTTTTGTATTGCTTCAGATCTTATTTGCAAGACCGCTCTCAGTTCGTTGTCGTTGGAGCCTCCAAGTCAGATCGTATAGTACCAACTTCCGGTGTTCCGCAGGGTTCTATCTTAGGGCCATTGTTGTTTATCCTGTTTATTAATGATCTTTTGTCAATGCTATCGTCAAGCTCTGGATTCGCAGATGATCTAAAAATCTTTCGTAAAATCAATACTATGTATGACTGCGAACTATTACAGCAAGACTTGGTAAAAATTGTAAACTGGTGTAAGATTAACGGAATGGTTGTTAATGTCGGAAAATGTGCGGTAATGTCAACAAGTCACAGTCATAATAAAATTCAATATGGGTATAAGATTGCAAATGAAGAATTGAAACGAGTTTCTGTCAAAAAGGAGCTGGGAGTGATCATGGACGATAAGTTATCATTTACTCAGCATATTGACGAAATTACTAGAAAATCTTATAGGATGGATGTTGGTTGTTAAAAATTAGTTTTTCAATTTTGTAATGTAAATTTAGCTATAATAGGTAAATATGTTATTAGGTGTAACGCCTGTATATTTATCTTTAACTGAATATAATAAAAATAAAAATAAAAGTGCAACGCTGAATACGGAGAACGTTGAATACGGGGGAAGTGTAACACGGGGGAAGTGTAATACGGGGAACATGGAATCAGGGCAGAGCCTAAAGTAAGCAATTTCCACTGGGGAGCACTTTCACAGAAAGGGCGTAATTTTCAAGACGAAAAGACGTGAATTTATTGATATAAAACATATGACTCTCTTCATTTCATACTCTTGTTTCGCACAAAATCGCATTCATTACACAAGTTCCAATTAGCAGGGCGTAATTGCCTCTCCTTCTTTGTAGAAAATGTAGCAACAGCTCGCCATTCCCGTGAAGTAACGCCAGAGTCAAATCACCAAGAAAACAAAAATCGCCAAGGTGAGAAGAAACGCCAAAAAAAAAAAAAATCGCCAAAAAAGAAAAAAACGCCAAATTAATTTTTTTCATCTCTTTGCGTTTCTTCACACTTTGGCGATTTTTTTTTGTATTTCTTCACACTTTGGCGATTTTTCTTGGCGTTTCTTCACATTTTAGCGATTTTTACTGATGATTTAACAAATAATTACAAAAGTATACCACTAAACCACGAAATTTTTCTTTTCTGTTTGAATGAAAACATTTTTAGTTCTGAATTTCTGTTTCTTAGTTAGTTAGATACGTTCATGGATAGACTTGTTGTTTGACTAGTTGCACTGCGCCTGCTCAGCAATTATTTTCTTCCTTCACGTGTTGCGAATTCGAGACTTAGTTCAGCCATTTTTTTCGTCAGAAGATCAATTTCAATTTCATTGCGATTTGTTTCATTAAAACAAAATTTTCTTTTATCTCAATACGAATGCAAACAAAGAATGCCAACATTAAAGTCGAAAGGTTACATATTTTTGCTATTAAGGCATGACCGAGTAACGAGGTGAAAGATCTCTAAGATTAGAAGTTATTGATCGGCCTTGATTCTCCCTCGGACAAAGAATAGAAATTTATATTTAAAATAGCTGCGAAACTTGAAGATCATTCAGGGGGATTCAAGTGGACATCGTCTCACTGCAAGAGTTCTCACGTTCAAGATCGCTGACATTGTGCACGGGCACCAACTCGTATGTGGAAGGCCAAGGTCAAGGTCAAAATTATCGTTGCACAGCAAGGCTGCAGAAACTCTTTCGGTAGAAATTGCGGCCTGCCGTCAAAGGCTATTCTGTGGTTGTATGAGGCAGTAATTAGACATAGATCGAATCACACCGGCGATTTAACGCTATATTTCCAAGTAGGAAAGACTGACTAGATAGCTTTCCAGCTGATCTACCAGGGAATAGCAGGGGCTGGAGGGTATGCTTCCAACACAGAAGAAGATGAGAGCTTTCATCTGGGTAACCTCGCTAGTGTCTTTCAAGCAGAAGTCCTCGCGGCGCTCGAGGGAATGCGTGGAGAACTTCAAAGGAGAACACATGGGAAAAATACTGTCGTTTGCTCATACAATGCGGAGATGATTGGGGCGCTTGTATCGCCTGTCGCGACTGGCTGGTGAGAGATTGCAACTTGACGCTGAACTTGATGGGTCTGAGCATCAGATAACTCTCGACTGGGTACCTGGGCATTCGGGCGTGGAAGGAAATGAGAAGTCAGATGAGCAGATGAGCTAGTTAAGGCGGGCTCTGCTGCCCCAACAGTCTGTGGGAAAGCATTGAAGGATTGGATGGCGGTAAGGCATGGAGTACGCTGGGAAGCGTACGGTGGAGGTGCTCATACGAAGCGCTTTCTACCGAAACCAGACTCCAAAAGGGATAAAAGTTTGCTAGCAATGGACCGGGAAAGCATAAGAATGGTAGTGGGTGCGATTACCGGACATAGTGCGCTGAACGGGCACATGAATAAGTTGAGGTTGTCGGTCACTCCCAGATGTCCATGTGGATCAGAAGAAGAAACAGGAGTTCGCGTCATATGTGAATGCCCCAATTTCTATCAACTGAGACGCTAACTGCTGGGAGACTATGTTGTGCGGTCTGGAGTCGACTGGAAGACTCACATCATTTAAATTATGCATAGGAACGGAACAAAGTATCGTAAGATATATGTTTCAAGATCACCAACCTGATCATTCCAACTGATAAATCTATAAGAAAAGGATATTTTCCAAATAAGAATTATCAAGGAACGAAATTCGAACAAAAATTTAGATTCCATTTTTAGTACTGGAACTGGAAATATGCCTTAGTGTTAGAAAGAAAGGCAAAATTTTTTTCCTGAACACTTGTGGTTTAAATTGAATGAAAACTTTATTGCATAAATAGCGATCTGAACTGAAAAAATCATCTTGGCGTTTCTTCTCTTTTTTGTCGATTTTTTTTGGCGCTTCTTCACACTTTGGCGATTTCTTATCTTGTAGTTATTTCTTGAATCACCAGAAAAAATCGCCAAAATTTGAAGAAACGCAAAAAAAAAAAAAATCGCCAAAGTGTGAAGAATCGCCAAAATGCATTTTGGCGATTTGACTTTGGCGTTACTTCACGGGAATCAGCTGGCTCGTGAGTCAATTTGAATTCGACTTTGAAGGTGAAAAAATTGTGGAAAAAAACAGCAAGCAAAATTTTTTGAGATTTCAAACTCAAGCATAGTGTGAAAAAGTAAAAAAGCGCGACCGTAGCGAGCGAAAAAATATTTAGATTATGGACCCACGAATATTTTTGAAGAAATCGCGAACGTAACTAAATTTTTTGTAATTTTGAACTCAAACACAGTGTAGAGAATCCACTTCGCGTTTCTGAATCATTTCCCGTTTTTCCGTTTTTCAGCCATTTCATGTTTGCAAGCACAACTAATTCTTCATCGTCCTTCTTTCCTCTCAATTGTAATTTTTTTTCCTGGTTACAAGTGGATCTATCTCCGGACGAAAAACTTCCCGGTACCCTAGATACTAGATACACTATTTGAACACCCGGCAAAAGATACTGTTCTGATACGATTAATAAACCTGGGTAAAGGAAAGTGGCTATAAAGCAGGGACTATTTTTGAGAAAACATTTTCACAAATTTTCTCAAATTTTTTTAATTTTCTCAAATTTTTTCTCAAATATTTTTGAGAAAATTTGAAAAAATTGAAAAAAGAATGGAAAAGTTTGAGAAAATTTAGAAAAATGTCTTCTCAAAAATAGCTCCTGCGATAGAGTGTAGTCAAGGAAGTTAATTTTGAAACTAACTCATCTGTGATTCGTTGGTGCATCACCGATGATTCTGCAGGAAATCACCGATGATTCATTATGGAATCAGCGATGATTAATCATGGAATCACCGATGTTTCACCATGGAATCATCGATGATTCACAGTGGAATCACTGATGATTTGCAGTGGAATCACCGATGATTCACAGTGGAATCACCGATGATTATATTTATTATTAGCAATGATTTACTGCGGAATCACCAATAATTTATCGGGAAATCACCGATTACTTGCCGTGAATTCACCGATGATTTACCGGTGAATCATCGATCATTCACCAATGAATCACAGATGACTCACAGTAGAATTAGCGATGATTCACCATGGAATAACAGTAGAATCTCCAATGATTCACAGATGATTCACAGGGAAATTATAGATGATTAACAGTGAAATCACCAATGATTTAACAGGGAATCACCCATGACTCACCGATCTTTCACCAATGAATCACCGATGATTCACTCTAGAATCATCGGTGATTCCTCTGTGAATAATCGGTGATTTCACGGTGAATCATTAGTGATTCCTCTGTGAATAATTGGTGATTTCACGGTGAATCATCAGTAATTCCGCAGTGAATTATCGGTGATTTCTCGGTCGATCATCGGTGATTGCCAGGAAGGGTGGACAGACGGCTACTTAATAACTTATCGTCGCGGTACAGTTTTCAGGCTACTTATTCTACGATGTAGTGAATCCACCCTATTTTTGTCGCTACTAAGGCAACACCAAGAAGTGTTCGACTGGACGACCATTCTCCACATTCAGAGGTTTTTTTTATGCAATTTTTATATTCTTCATCGATACCTGCGTAGAATTTGTAAAAAGAGGCTGAAGAAGGGCGTTGGAGGACTTCAGTGGGCGTCTGGTGCATTTTTCCTCCTGCAATGTATGTTATTTTAGGCTCTGAATCAGGGGGAAGTGGAATACGCGGGAGTGGAGTAATTTTGCGACATGGAAAGTATTTTGATTTATTGTGCCTTTCGCGCCCACTTCGCTTTTAGTAGTATTAGCGGTAATATCAACCAAGTGATATAACGACCTTCAACATAACGCATCATTTTTTAAAACGAAAAATTATTTGGCTTTCTGAATAGACAACAAGCGAAAATGATAAAGCCTGCGTAACCCTTAGGCCGGGGTTTCAACTAGTACATAATAACCTAACAATTTTTATTAATTATTAAAACCCTATCCTATGCGAAGCCCGGCTAACGATGCTGTAATAAATATTTTCAAAATATTAGTAAAAATTGAAAAAAAATTGGAAATTTGTGTCAACCTGATTTTGTTAGCTTTATGAGTTTTGGGTTCAGACTGGGCTAATTCCGATCTTTAGATGAAAATATTTACTTTGAAGCCAAAAAATGAAAAATTGTATAAACGCAAAAATCTTTTGATTTCATTGCAGACTGCGTCATGTATTTAACATATTTATTCGAGGAATGGATGACTGCTGCTTACTATAAATCTAATTTACAAATATCATGGAGTTATTTGGCATTCATGCCACTTTGATAATAACAATAATTTATATTCAATTAATTCGGGGTCAGCACCAGACTGGCCATATCGATTCCATTCGAAACGGTTGCTCAGCAACATCAATCGAAGATAATGTTGATGAGAAGAAATTGTTTTGCAACGGTGTGACGATCCAATGGCTGATCAATAGCAATATTTTCGATTCGCAAACAACATACAATGAAATCTATTTGCAAAATTTGCCAACGACATCAAACGATCGATTGTTTCAAATAACAAATGAGAATTCGACCGAATATTTGACATGGATCAAGAGTAACTTAAAAACAATTCATTTGGACGCCTTACTAATTGGAAAACGTTTCTACAAATTAAAATATTTAAATTTGAGTGAGAACAACATCCAAGCCATTCAGCAAGAACATTTTTACAGATGCAAATCGATAAAATTGCTTGATTTGTCGTACAATAATTTAAGTGTATTCCAGCCCAATGTTTTCGATGACATAGCCACATTAACGACACTAAATATAAGCAACAATAACCTCAAGTCAATTGTAAGTGACGCTAAAAATGCGAGTGTTTTTCGTCATTTAGCGATTTTACAACATTTGGACTTATCGCATAATTCCATTGACGATCTGCCCCATCGAGCATTCGATGGGCTGTCGCAATTAAAGTATTTATCACTGGCCAACAATCGTCTGAATCTAATTCCATTTCAAATATTCAAAGTATTAACGAACATCGAAGTGTTGGACTTGTCCCACAATCGCCTGGTATTATTTTCGGACAACTTTTTTATGTCCAACAAAAAATTGCAATCGCTGCTGTTGAACAACAATATCATCGAACGCCTATCGAAAAATGCATTATTCGGCTTAAAGGAGCTGCAAACGTTGGATTTATCCACCAACCAGTTGATCAACATCGATCGCAATGCATTTGACTATTTAAATTTGACTCAATTGAATCTGAGCGGCAATCCATTTGCCACAATTTCGTCAACGACATTCAGTACGTTGACACAGTTGCAACGATTGGATCTTAGTCGTAATAATTTGAAGCATCTGCCGAATGGAATATTTGCCAGTCAGTATGCATTGGTCGAACTGATCATTGAAGATACCGCCCTAGAGAAGCTAAGCAACTGGATCTCACGAAAAGACATAACGATCGATAAGACTGTTTTGATCAATTTAAAAGTTTGCATCATACGAAACAATCGGAATCTGATGTCAATCGGTGCGATTACATTCCGTAACATGCCAGCTGTTGAACATCTGGATTTGTCCAACAATAACATCGTACAATTGCCGCGGGAAATCGGCGAATTGGAAAATTTAGTGACATTGAACATAAGTGGAAATAAATTGCTATCGATTCCTCAACAGATTGGAACGTTGAAACATCTGAATGAACTAAATCTTGCCGGCAATGATTTTCTATGCGATTGTCACATGTACTGGATTGTTGGGTTCCTAGAAAACATTGTAAAGACAAACACTAACTCATCGCTTCATTCACATTTATCTAAACTAAAGTGCCGAAATGGTTATCCCGGTGAAATGTTACGCGTGCTGCAGCATTTGCATTGCATTAAACCGGTCATCATACAATACACTGAAAGTACAATGCATCAGCTTCGCAGTGACGCAATATTAGAATGTTCGTTTTCCGGTAATCCAGCGCCGGATATTATTTGGGTCACACCGTTGAATGTTATACTGAACTACCATGCTGATCCCGATGCACGACCAACTCTTTATGATAAATTGTCTACAAATACTCTGAAACATGGCCAAAAAATTGAATTTCAAAAACTGACCGGAATTAGTGCCAATTTTTCCGCAGCGGCAAGAGCGGCTGGTGTTTCGTTATTGGAAAATGGATCGTTGATTGTGCATAATATATCGAGGAAAGATAGCGGACTTTACACTTGTTATGGTTACAACATCATGGGCAATTCTACCGGTAACATAAGGTGAGTTTTTTAAATCATTTCATTGCATTGACGATATGAAAAACATATTGGAAGTTTTGCATTTTTCTTACTTTATGGGAAGTTCAGATAACACAACCACATTAAGGGGTCGTGCACATACGACGTCACACTTGCTATAAAATCCAAAAAGTCCATAGCTGCAAACTGGTCAGAGATTTCGCTAATAGTACTCCGGCTACTCCCCCAAATACACCTCCTATTTGGGGGGGGGGGGGGTACCCAGAGTCCTATAAACAAATTTTGCTGTCCTGACTGAGTTATGACTCTTTTATGGATACTAATTTTTTATAGCAAGTGTGACTGGGAACGACTGACTGAAATTTCCCAAGGTAAAGTCGAAAACCCTTTCGAAGTAGTGATTTTGAGACTGATTTTAAGGATTGCCGAGAACTCTGTGTCCCATGGGCAAAAATATTTGCCTCAAGCTCCTTGGCAATGTACTAGAATCCTGATCTGAGGTCTGGTAGGTCGGTAGGGATTCTTTATTCTTTATTGCTCAGGCAAATTAAAAGCCACATCCTATCGTATACGGTGATGTTGAATTTGATGCACTCCATGGCAGGGCCTATTCCTGGAAAATCATGCTCGGAGCGGTAGCGGAGAGCGTGACGCAGTCCGCACACCCCAAAAAAAAACGTCCACAAACCCAAAAAACTATATACAAAAACCTTTGGGACAAGACACGATGTATAGGCGAACTTCTGAGTTTTTCCCCTCGTCACCTCCCCCTTCGAATTATTAAGAAAAACTACGTCGCAGCAGCTTTCCAACGAGCCCACACTCATCAAAATTGGTTGAAAACGAGCCGAGATATCGCCAATCCAAGATGACCAATTTCTATATTAAAATGGTAAAAATATCTTTGAAAATAATCAAAATTTTATTCCTGTGTTGTGTGTCAACGATCTATGTGTGTATGTATCTATCTACTTTCTTTTTTTCTCGAGAACCGCCCGAGCGATTTCTTTAAAATTTTCAGGAAACGTCAGTCTCGGCCACAAATGAAAAATTTCATGTGCCGCTTTTCCGGGAAAATTCTGGAAAAGCTGTGGCATGTGGAAAAGTGGTCAATTTTGAGGGTTTTTAAGGTAATGCTCGTAGTTTTCGAATTTTAGCTCCGGAGTGACAATAGCTGGAGAGTTTCCTTCTTCGGGAAAGTTATAGAGTTTGATCAGGAGAATTTTTTTGTATCTTAAGAAACTGGCTACCAACTGTCAAGGTGACACCATCTTGGATTTTTTGCTAAATTCTGAATAAGAATACCTAGATAGTTGGTTTCTTCAGGAAAGTTATATAAATCACTGAGAAGAATTGGTGACACGAAGTGTTCCGGAGGCAGCCGAAGGTGACACGAAGTGTTCCGAAGGTAGCCAAAGGTGACACAAAATATTCCGAAGGTGATACGAAGTGCTCCGATGGTAGCCGAAGGTGGGAACAATTTTTTTCGGAAAGAAAATATTTTTCGGAGAAAAATTTTTTTTGGAGAAAATTTTTTTATAAATTTTTTTTTCGGAGAAAATTTTTTTCAACAATCGAAAACTTCCAAAACGACTGATAAGGTATGGGCCAGAAAAAATCCGGGTGACTTTGAAGATAAATAATTTTTTTCGTTTACTCGAAATTAGCTGAAATTTATAGGTTTCGGAGTGGGATATGTTGCAATGATGTCTTGTTAATATTGCTTCATAAAAGCTTTTACTGACTGAAATATCCGCGATTAAGTAAAAGTGCCACCAAAAATATCTGCACAAACGTGAAAAACTCATTTGTCTCTCAACGATGCCATGCGAAGAACGTTTCTTGTCTTTTTTTGACAGAAGAATAAGTATTTTCGAATATTCTTTGCGTTCCTCTTCGATAGAATTCTGTTTGATCAAATTGTGGAGGATAAAGTACGTTGAACTCCCTATCAACAATTTCGAATTGACTGTCACTCTTCCCCTAAAATGATTTTTTTTGGCTTCTGTGTCAGACCAAACACTATAAATTTAGTGTAAATAACTAGTATTTGCTGAAAAGTGAGCCAAACTGTTTCCAGAGATGTTTTTCGACACTTATCCTATCGTTGCTCAGCGATAAGTTTCACGATAGCAAACATTTTTGACAAACTACGCATTTTTGCCCCAAAATAATGAAGACTTTTAATATTTGCCCAGATCTTCGTATTGACCTTGATCAAGGGCATTCAGACGCATGTTCTGAATAAAACTGTTTAAAGTAGAAATGATGTGCACTTCCATGTTTGGAAACTTTTGTTTAACCCAAAAAAGCCTTACATAAAATTTGGTCAACGAATAGTTAAACTAGTTTCAGTGATTTCTCCCGGCTATTACATGTCGATAGCAGTCAGAATCTAGTAATAATGGAAATTTGTGAGCCTAAAGCATTCTACCTTTGTATCCCTCGTTCGATTTTATGTCATTGGAAAAAAATTTTTGGCCCTTCGCCTTAATAAGTGCACCTGAAAATGTTCAGTGAATGGCACTATCTTCAAAGTGCATCGTCGTGTTCAATGGACTCATTTTTTCGCGGCACACTTGATTCTTCGACACACATATATTACTACACATTTTATCGAGCTGATACATTTGTGGCAGCAGATTTTGCAATTATCGCTGTTTTCGGATTAACCCAAATTCACTTTAGTGGATTTTGCGAATATTTGTGCGGATTTTTTTGGCTGTAGATTTACGCAATCGCGGATATTTCAGTCAGTAAAAACTTTTATGAAGCAATATTAACAAGACATCATTGCAACATATCCCACTCCAAAACCTATAAATTTCAGCTAATTTCGAGTAAACGAAAAAAAATTATTTATCTTCAAAGTCACCCGGATTTTTTCTGGCCCATACCTTAAAAAAATTGCGTCACAAATGCCGGGAAAAAGCGGAATAATTTTTCAACACTTTCAGTTTTTACGCGCAAAAATTTAAATTTACTTTAAACGATCTACACAATAAGAAACAAAAGTCAAATTTTTGCAGCGCAAAAACTGAAAGTACAGAAAAATTATTTCGTCGTTGGGTCCGGCATTTGTGCAAAATTTTTGCTTCGTTCTAGGCTCGTTGGTTTTCAAGGTGATGATCCTGGCTAGCTCGTTGATAAAAGCTTTAGCTTCTTCACACCAGGGACCCATGGTCTCAACCACAAAAGGGTCGAAATAGTAATTTTGGACTAGCAGTGGAGCGTATTTCTGTTCTTTTATTCGGACCATGTTCATCGCAGCTCTTCCGGCGTTTCTCGCAGCGGATTTCACAATACTAGGTTGAAAGTTGTCGGAACACGACGCATCCCATATGAGTGTTTGTCCTCTCTTTCATGGTATTAAAGTCATGCCATCAACTTTTCGTCCACCGGTTCGGATAAGTCCAGGTGGCTCTCGGGCCGAAGGCGTATCCGCTGATGCCAGTGTTCTCTTTATTATTTTGTTCAGCTCAGCATGTCTTGACCGTCGACCCGCGCTCTTTCGGCAGTGCAAACCATGTCGCCCTTTTTTGTCTACTAGCACTTCGCAGACACACTTGTGTGGTTTGTAGATGTACGTACCCAATCTAAGTCCGACACATATCCGGAACACATTGTTATCTAGGAGCGTGCCAATTGATTTTAATGGTAAAGCGTGTAGCCAAGTGCCGGATTCTTCTTCGCATCGCTTTCGTTGGACGTTTATCAAATCCCAATCCTTTTCTGATGCGACGGAGGACGGGAGGTTCGTATCCTGATTCATGCGATTCCAAGCATCTAAACCATCTTCGTAATCCGCTATTCCCATTATGTCGAGCGTGAAAGGTAACATAGTACTCATCAATGGAAAACGGCCGTTTACTGATGATAAAAAAGCTGGTAAAGCAATATCTTGTACTCTCCTTAGACCTTAGGCAATCCACGTGTCCGTATCCAACTGCGTGTTCGTTAAAGTTTCCGTGCTCAAACGTATGTTGTCATCAATCTCGTTTATAACTCCCTGGACATTCCAGGATGGAGTGGTTCGGAGCAGATATACTAATTTAGGTATTGCCAAGCAGTTTC
>CM055403.1:173515274-173525885 GCA_029228625.1 Pseudolycoriella hygida
CAGAGCTTTCAATTTGCATTTAATAGTCATATCATGCCTGTACTTCGGCCTCTTAGACTTAGCATATAAATTCTTTCTTTTACATAACATACTACGAAGATGGTCATTCATATATGGGAACAGTTCAGGTTTGCGGGCAGTGTTTATCATTTTTGAAGTGGTGCATTCATCGTAGCTTTGTTTGAGGATTGTCATGAAATCTCTAAGAAAGGCATTTGGGTCATTATATTGTAAGATGGGGAAGTCGGTCAGTTTATTGACTAGTACTCCTTTCATCATTTCGTAATCAGTAGAGAGCTTAAGACTAGGATTAGGTTTGTTGACTACTTTGACATCAATGTGTGTAAATACCGCCGAGTGATCACTTAGATCATCGTCAACATTGACTGTACTGCAGTGTTCGGTCGTGTAGCGCGAGTTAGGTACATTTTATGGACCCTCTGCCGGAACCACCATTTCAATTTTTCATTTTTGTATTTTCCTAAGGTAATCTTTCGCAGAGATGTAAGCGAAGTTGAAAAAATGCATTGCGCTGAAGAAAAAACTGAGGAGGGCATACTTTCGAAATAAAATTAAGCGAGTCCAACTATGGGATGAAATTAGACGACTTGATGACGATATATCTAGGGAATTGAAACATGCTGATTCCAAGATGTTCCTAAACAGACTGAAACGCATAGTACCGAATCATCAGATGTACAAAAATATTAATAAACTATTGAGATCTGACCACTCCGTTATACCAGCACTCAAATTGTATGACGGTTCTGCAGTTATCAATCCTGTAGACAAAGCAAATGTCATAGCGAGCGAGTATGATAAAATCCATAAGCAAAACCATGACATGGGTGACCCAGAATTCGATATGAAAGTGGAATCTGAAATATGTTCCTTTCTAACGATGCCAAGCGGCCTCTACAATACTACTGACCCACATTTGACCAACTCTGAGGAAATTAGTCACTTTCTTAGAACCCTCAAAAAGAAAAAATCAAATGGGCCCGACTCAATACCAAATATTGCTCTAAAAAAGCTTCCCTGCTTAGCGCATGACTTTTTGACGCAACTGAAAAATAACATTTTCTTGAAGGGCTACTTTCCAAAAGTATGGAAAATGGCTCATGTTATACCAATACCCAAACCTATACGTACCTTGCCACTAGGTACGCATGCCTCAGTTTTTCTTGCCGAAATAAGAGCGATAATCGCAGGCTGCCACTTAATCCAAAGCAACAACATAAACGAAGAGTACATTTCAATATGCTCAGACAGTGAAGCTGCCCTGAAAGCATTATCCGCTAATTCCTTTCAATCAGCACTAACTCTAGAATGCTGGGAAAACTTAAATGAAATGAGTACCTCTAAGCAAGTAGAGCTAATCTGGGTTCCAGCTCATAGTAACATCGAGGGTAATGAAATAGCGGACAAGTTTGCTAAAGCAACCGCGTTAAGTTCACCAACTGGCCCGGAGCCAATACTGAATATTTCACCAACCTATAACAATAGATTGATTACCACCCTCAAATACAACAAATTTGCAGCCAGTTGGCAATCAACAACTAACTGCAGACAATCTAAACATTGCCTTGATATCAACAAACGAAAAACAAAGTTTTTATTAAATTGTAGTAGAACAAGACTGAAAACTTTCACAGGCGTTATGACGGGTCATTTCGGCTTCAATAATCACCTGACCACCATCGGCAAACGCACAGACCCCAGCTGCAATCAGTGTGGTGAACACACTGACACAGCTGAACATTACTTATGTCACTGCCCAGCTTACATTACTTCCAGGCGTAAGTTTTTAGGAGGGTATGTAATCAGGTACGACCTCATAAAAAGCTTACATCCAAAAGACATACTGAACTACATCGCCAGTACAGGCAGATTCGCGGAGTGAGCGCAAGATAACAAAAACAATAGCGAACACAATGGGCCCGACGGAGGCCCCCGTGCGCGTTTCCACGCCATCCTGTGGAAACAGCTATTCTTTAATAAAAAAAAACCTGGTAAACCTGCGAACCAAGCTAGAAATTTGCGACCTATCAGCCTCCTTAACAACCTGAGTAAGATTCTAGAAAAGGTCCTTCATGCTAGAATACTAGAATACTAGATTACTGCATGAAGATGAATTTACTGCCTGATAATCAGTTCGGATTCAGAAATAAACACTCTACGGTACATGCTCTCATGAGACTATGTGAGGAATGCCTCCCGGGTTTCAGGGATAATAAAGTCACGGTGGCTGCTTTCCTAGACATAGAGAAAGCATTCGATACAATGTGGGTTGAAGGTTTGATCTACAAAATGATACGAATGAAATTCCCTGACTATCTCATAAGGATTACACTGTCCTATCTCCAGCACAGAGAATATAGAGTGAAATTGGAAAACCATCTGTCAAATCCTATCACAGTTAATGATGGAGTCCCACAAGGCTTTATTCTTGGACCTCTTCTGTTTATCATATTTATAGCTGATTTATCGATGCACACTAACACGACACTATCCGTATTTGCTGATGACACGAACGCCTTTTCTACTAGACTGTCGCCGAGTGGAGCTTAATCTAACGTTCAGAGCCATCTCTACAAGCTTCAAAACTACTATCATAAGTGGAAGTCAATGTGGGAAAATCTGAGGCACTTTACATTAGGAAATCAAATGTTGGGGGCCGTGGAAATAAAAGTCTGCCTGACTTAGAGTTAAATAGCGAGAAAATCCAATACAAGGAAAGCGTCCGGTACCTCGGTTACCATGTGCAATCAAATATGAAGCACAATGAGCATATCAAAATAATGCTTCTTAAGGCACACTCTGGATTGCATAGACTCTATCCTATTATGAGGGTGAATAACGGTATATCACATGAGGTTAAAGTTAAAGCCTATGTAACTATTTTGAAACCAGTACTCACCTATGCCGTGGCTATATGGCACGCTCTGCCCAAGTATCTAATCAGAAAAATGAAGGTTTTTGAAAACAAATGCCTTCGCATGGCATATAACTTCAAAAGGACAAGAAGTAACTTCAAGTATATATCTACTGATTCATTACATGAACTGACCAAAACTCCTAGATTGAATAAATATTTATATGACCTAGCAAAAAGGATGCTCAGCAGAACTTATACGCATGAAAATGTGTTGATTAGTGGGCTGGGTAGCCGCGCAAATGAATCGATTTACAATGGTATATACAAATCTCCACACTCCTTACTGTGGAGTCGCGAATCCAAGCTATTATCTTTATAGACAGAGGCATTGCTTGACTTATCTGAATTAATTTGATGTTGATGATTGCGCCATTACGGAATTCTCTAACTCTTAGCCGATCGACCTAGCACGCTATGAATCGTGTTGCGTCTCCTTAGGTTAAGTTAGTTTAAGTTTTATTAGGTTTAAGTTTTAATTTTAAGTAAAAAAATTATGAATATTGATTGCTTTTTAAAAAAAATTTTACAATCTAAAGGGAAATTAGCACCTCCAATGAAATTCCAAATTCGACAAATAAATGATAACAACTCTGAGTTATCAGGCGACTGCGCTTGACATAGAGAAACTTCGTCATATAAATTTGATAAAGTCTTTATAGGCTGTAAATTTATCTCAACATTTACAATATTTAATAATTTGTAACAAATTTTTACTATTTTGAAATAAATGTCAAAAAAAATGTAAGCGAAAATTCATTCGGTTTACGCATAATTTTGTATGTAGACAACAACAAACAGCAAAACGCACTTGAGAGAAGCTGGCGCATGAGAGAGCTGGCGCATGAAAGTGAACAGGCTCCAGAATTGTATTAGAGAGTAATAAATCTCTTTAATACTCTCTCTCTAAATTTAAATAACATTTCCTTACTTAAAAAAAAAAGTTATTGTCGCTGGGAATCGAACCCGGGCCCTCTGGCTCATGAAGATACGAATATCTTTCTGAGCTAAACTGTTCATGCATATAAACTTGATGTACGAGTAAGAGTAGTATGAAGTAATTTTTTTAATGCAGTTTGCTACAAATCGTTCGTTAGCCACCTGAAGGCAAAAAAAAAAAATTATCTCATGGGTACCAGGCTGCTTGTACCCATGAGATAATTTTTTTTGAAAATCCCTACACAAAAGCTTTGAAATGGGTGTAGTGAGAAGTGGGTACCAGGCTGCCTTCTGGTCGCTCCCGAACAAAGTGGTTTTTGGGATGTACGATTCTACAATGTACAATGTACGTCCACAACATTTTAGCCAAAGATCCGGCCGTTCAGGTAGGCTCTTTGCTCAAACCAGATGGAAGTTACACCGCAAACGGAAAAGAAACAGCGGAACACCTCCTCGAAACTCACTTCCCAGGTGTACTACCTCACTACCAGGTGGAAAAGGAAAAGCTAATCCAGCATACCTGAATGAGAAAATACCAAGTAGGGCTGACTGGAAGTTCGCTGAAAAGTTGACTAAAAAAGGGAAAGTGAAATTTGCTATCCACAAGTTTCATTCTTTTAAATCAGCTGGACCAGATGGAATCTTTCAGCCCTACTCAAGGAAGGTATGGAACTGCTCCTCCACCGGCTGATCGGAATTTTTAAGAGTTCCATTGCACTGACCTACATTCCTAAGGACTGGGAAAGGGTTAGAGTAGCTTTCATACCCAAACCTGGGAGAACGATTCACTGCGAAGCTAAAGACTTCAGGTCCATTAGCCTGATGTCCTTTCTGCTTAAATCGGTGGAAAGGCTTATAGACTTCTACGTGAGGAAAGAAGTCCTGAGGAATTTCCCACTTCATGTTAACCAGCATGCTTATCAGACGAGTAAATCCACGGATACGGCACTTCATCAAATGACCCAAAAAATCGAGAGCATTCTGGGAAACAAAGAAGTGGCTTTGGGCTGTTTCATGGATATTGAGGGTGCTTTCGATAATACAGGGTTTGACGTGATTGAGAAATCGGTAAGGGAAAGACACACGGAGGACATTGTGGTGAGATGGATAGTTAGAATGCTGGGATGCAGAAAGGTGGAAGCTTGCGTTTGCGGCAACACAACCAGTCTGAGTGTGACTAGGGGATGTCCTCAAGGAGGAATACTATCACCAATACTTTGGTGCATGGAAATAGACTCTCTCCTGGTCAAACTCAATCAATCTGGAATTTTCACCCAGGGCTTTTCAGATGATGTCTCTGTCATCACAGGGGGAATCTGCCCGACGACTCTGGGGGATCTGATGAGAGATGTTTTAAAAGTAGTGGAGGAATGGTGTAAGGAGAAGGAGCTCCGAGTAAATCCAGGAAAGACGAAATTGATTCTTTTTAAAAGGAAAAATAACGTCGATGAACTGGAGCTAGGATGTTTCAGACTCTTTGGGGAATTACTTAACCCAAGGGTGACGGTAAAATACCTAGGGGTCACCTTCGACCATAGGATGACATGGATTATGCATCTAATTGACAAGCTAGATAAGGCCATTGGTATCTTCTGGATGTGCAGAACTGCCTTCGGAAGAACCTGGGGACTAACCCCAAGAGCCATCTGGTGGATTTATACAGCAGTAGTTAGGCCAATGTTCTGCCATGGATGCATCGTCTGGTGGCCTAGAGTAGAGGTAGGGATAGCAAAAAAGGGGCTGGATAAACTCCAGAGGCTAGAATGTTTGTGTATGACTGGGGTGAAAGTCAGTACGGCCACAAGAGCCCTAGAGGCACTTCTGTCTATCCCACCGCTTGACCTGTTTGTAAAATCTGCAGCTTTCAGATCAGCACTTAATATCCAACGTAATGGAGGTTGGGCACCGGGCTCGGCTAAAGGACACATGGCAATCATGAACCTAATAAAGGATGAAACTCTCCTGATGAGGAGTGACCAGATCTCGACTATCTTGATGCTGGAGGATAACTTTAGGTGTGTCATACCGAGTAGGGAAAAATGGTTGGGCGTGGAAAAAACTTATCCCCCTGTGGATGGCTTAGTGAGCTACACAGACGGATCCAAGAAAGACGGACTGTCTGGAGCTGGTTTTATCAGTGATGAAGTCGGGATCGAAGGGCAGATGAATTAGCAGACAAGGGAGCAACCGAGCGCCCGATAGGGCCTGAACCCTTCTGCGGTGTATCGAAAAATGAGGGGAAACGCATCATTAAGAACTGGCTCGAGGTGCAGCATAAAAGAGTCTGGAACAGGTACGAAGGGGGTAAACACACAAAAATTTTCTGCAAAGCTCCTCTAAGGAAGTTCAGTGACAGTTTACTGAACCTTGACAGACCTAACATAAAGAGAGTAACTGAGGTCCTGACAGGACACTGCGGCCTCAACAAATATCTCTCCGTTATAGGATATGCAGAAAACCCCAAATGTGCCTGTGGTTATGAAGAGGAAACTGGCATCCATATTATTAGTGACTGTCCTAAGTACAGATATCACAGACAACGGATCTTGGGCAGACCAGAACTTGGTCCTAATGACTTAACAATTGACAAAATCAAGGTGCAAGACCTGGCCTTCTTCCTGAAAAAGACGGGTAGGCTAGAATGGTAAATGGCATTTTACGACCTTACAAGGATATGACGCAACACACCGTAGCTCGGACATTATTTACAATCACGGGGAGATGACATTCACCTTTACAGTCAGATTATTTACAAAATCGTTTACATTTTACATTTTATAATTTCAATTTGTCTTTCTTTGTACAATTTTCAATATTTGTTAAATAAACGAAGAAAGGAGGGGGCATGGGAACAAAGGACTAATCGTCTAGGTTCCTGTCAAACGTAAAATTTGACCCCCCTCACACCTTCAATCTAATCTAATCTACACCCATTTCAAAGCTTATGTGTAGGGACTTTCAAAAAAAAAATTATCTCATGGGTACCAGGCTGCTTGTACCCATGAGATAATTTTTTTTTGAAAGTCCCTACACATAAGCTTTGAAATGGGTGTAGTGAGAAGTGGGTACCAGGCTGCCTTCTGGTCGCTCCCGAACAAAGTGATTTTTGGGATATACGATTCCGCAAGCTAGAACTCAGGCGTGCAGCCTGGTACCCATGAGATAATTTTTTTTTGAAAGTCCCTATCAATAAGCTCTGAAATGGATGTAGTGAGAATTGGGTACCAGGCTGCCTTCTGGTCGCTCCCGAACAAAGTGGTTTTTGGGATGCACGATTCCGGAAGCTAGAACTCAGGTTTGCAGCCTGGTACCCATAAGATAATTTTTTTTTGAAAGCTCTGAAATGGGTGTAGTGAGAACTGGGTACCAGGCTGCCTTCAGGTGGCTAACGAACAATTTGTAACAAACTACATTAAAAAATATACATCATACTACTCTTACTCGTACATCAAGTTTATATGCATGAACAGTTTAGCTCAGAAAAATATTCGTATCTTCATGTGCCAGAGGGCCCGAGTTCGATTTTCGATAAATTTAGAGAGAGAGTATTAAAGAGATTTATTACTCTCTCATACAATTCTGGAGCCTGTTCACTTTTCATGCGCCAGCTCTCTCATGCGCCAGCTCTCTCATGCGCCAGCTTCTCTCAAGTCAAAACGCATATAATCCTCACGGAACACGGAACAATTGAATAACCATTCATACAATTGACATAAACATAAAAACACTTACAGAGTCGAGTGTCTAACGCTTTAATTTATTTTAAATTGTATGTACCTTAATTTATAAAAATTGCCTACTAGTTTCACTCACTAAGCGAGCATTATCAAGACTTTACATCGACTGAAAGCATCTTACAAACATATTTTAACAAACACCTGTTAATTAGACTTTCTGCTACAATTACGTACAAAACAAAAACCGTTAACAGATGTTTAGTACAAATTTTTCCACTACAGTATTAACTTTTTAAAAACAACGCTAGATACTTTAAATATATGTCATAATCCCAGATAACACAGATCACACTTTTTAATGTGGTTGCCCACTGAATGTACATTAAATGTGCGAAATTCAATGTTGTTGAGAATATGTACATTGTACATATAATGTACAAAAAATGTGCCTGTAAAGTGGTACATATTTCGATGTACATAAAACTCGAAATTATTGCACTAGATCACAAGTACATTTGTCGCACATTTTATGATAAGGTGTACACTATTACTATCACATTGAATGTACCAAAAATGTGCTTGTGATGTAGTACATTTTTCGATGTAAATAAAAGGCACATTTTTCGTGCTATTAAAACTCGAAATTATTGCACTAGATCACAAATACATTTGTCGCACTATTTATGTGCGTGATAAGGTGTACACTATTCCTATCACATTTAATGTACCAAAAATGTGCTTGTGATGTACCTTCTATAATTTAACACTTTATACAAATTTAACACACCAAAACATAAGTATCCGGTAGCACAATTGGTAAAGCAGTCGATTCATAATCCCGAGCGTCTTGGGTTCAAGCCCCGCAAATGGCAAAAATATTTTTCTAATAAAAAATATGAGAGCTTGGCATAAAAAAATGTAGATGGAGGACGTAGCGATCATCAGAATAAGAAAAACCGAGATAGAAAAGTCGGAAAACTAAATTAAATTTTCCTTTCTTTTCTTATATAACATTATATGTACATGAAATGTGGTAGTAATTCACACTAAAAAGTACATCAAAGGCACATTAATTAGGTATTCAAAGTGTTTTAAATGTACATTAGATGTACATGTAATTCACATTTAATGTACATTAAATGCACTTCACGTTCCAAAGAAGAGATGTAACGGTAAGGGCGCTTTTTAATATAAATTAAATGTCCTGGAACTGGAGCACATTAAATGGGATCAGCACATTTTTCGATGGCACTTTATGTACATTTCGTGGCGTCAATTGTTATCTGGGAATGCAGCTTCTGAAAACATTTAAAAGGGCTTTGAGAAAGCTAGCAAAAGACTTTCCATATCAAACTGAAAAAAATTTCATTCAATTCATAATTAAATTATCTGCATATTGACATGCCGAAATGCATCCATCGAATGGTCGCTACGTATATTCCCCTTTCACTCACTCAAGCAGTTTCTACTTCGTTTTTTCTACTCGCATTCATAGAAAGTATCGTCATCACTTCTTAGAATTTCTATTTCATTCGTCTCATTCGTAAGGTCGACTATATCTTTTTCTACCCTTCTCTCAAACACGAATAAATTTGGGAGGGGAGATTGCACGTTGCCGTTGTCAATGTTTAGTAGGTTTTCGTGTCTATGGCTATGTATGTGTGAATGGCTTCATAAAACTCGATCTTCCACAGCTGTTTCACCGGTCTAAGAAGTTTGAGCTAAAAATGTGTTTACCTACTGCCGTTTTATTTTTCCACCTCGCAGATCTTACATGTTCATTAACACTCACTACCATAACTGGAGACTGTCAGCCTCAATGGAAAATGTTATTTGTAAATAATATCGCAGATAGCCATTACTTTAAATGTCGGTCGAAATGTCAGTCCCAAATCAAATTTTCTTTACATAACACGTTTATGTTGAGTGCGAGAGAAATTATTAAAAATGTTTGGTGATGACCGTGAGGACGGCGATTGTCTAAGTGAAAATTATGATGAATCGACTGACTCGGAAGTTGAACATATTTCCGACGCATCCGAAGATGAAGACGATGAAATTTCGCGTGAAAGCATTTACGCTCCGCTTCGTTACAAAAGTAGTCCACAGTACAAGCTAACGTCTCGTCCAGATCATAAGCATAAACATACCAAGAAGCTGAGCCTTCCAAGTACTCGTAAAAAGGTTTAAATTCTTAAAATTCCTGAATGGCGCATTTAACCTTTTTTTCGAATTGAACTAAAATGGCTCCCATACGATTTCGAATTGCCCTATCTGCTTGCTGAGTGAATTAGTGATACTAAATGAATGATCTTTAATTAATGTTGGAGATCAGGCTTTGTGAAGGAAATATGAATCTTACAAGCCTTGAACGAATGAATTAATTAAAGTAATCACTACACCACCTGTACAAGTAAATGTAAAACAAATAGGTTAGGTCGCATTTTTTCTGTAAAGCGCCATGGCTTTAGAGTGCAGAGATATCCTATAAGAAATTTCGCAAAAAACTCAACTAACCCTAATATGGGTTCCAGGCCACAGAGAGATACATGGAAATGAGGTACCTGATGAACTAGCTCGAGCAGGTTCATCCAACCCCCTTCGAGGACCCGAGCCGGGTCTAAGACTACCATATATAACCCAAAAGAACATTATCACGAATTGGAAAAAAGCGACCTTCGCTAAACACTGGAAGGAGATTAAGATCGCCAAACAATCTAAACGGTGCATCTCATGAAACGAAAAAAATACAAAGTTCTTCCTTTCCCTAACTAAATCGAACCTTAAGATGATCACAAGCATCCTCACGGACCATTGTAAAGTAAATAAACACATGCACGCAATGGGCCTAGTCCCCAACCCATCTTGCGACAACTGTGGCGAGATAGAAACAGCCTTACATTATCTATGCAAATGCTCAGCATACATCACAAAAAGACAAAGGATCCTTGGAAACTTCATACTTCCAGAAAATAACGCACGGAGCATGTCTCCTAAACGTATAATGGAGTTTCTGAACTCAACTAATAGAATCTAAATCTCTGTGGGATGCACAACAGG
>CM055403.1:173526385-173555767 GCA_029228625.1 Pseudolycoriella hygida
AAAAACCCACTTTTGAAAACTTAAAAGAATTTTTGTTGAAAAATGGAATAAATAAATTTATTCCATTTATTCCCAAAAAAATAAAATTTAATCTCAAGATAGTTTAAATGCTTTATAATTTGTGCAAACGTTTTTTTGAACTTATTTGTCTAACTTGTGATGTGTTTGCTTCAGATATTTCGCAAAAACAACAAAAAAATTGGGAATAAATGGAATAAAAGAATAAATGGAATAAATGAAGTGCGCCACCCCTCGTTATTTACGCAAGATTTTCTTCTAAAAAACATCGCAAATTTGACAGCTGACATTTTTTTGACTTGCTCTTGAGACCGTGTCAAATATTTTGACAGTTCTATGTTTTGCGATGTTTTTTCATTGCATATTTCTAAGGCATTGATCATCAATTTTGAATTGCGAAACATCTACTGTTTGCATAACATCGCATTGCAAAACACCCAAAGTAAAAAAAAAATTTTGTTGGGCATTCCCAGACCTTTCGATTGAAATTTTTTTTTTTGAAAATTGGAAAAGATTTACTCGAGTTATGCACAAGATTCAAAAAAGTTTCTTCCATAAATTGTCGGCCATATCCAGGCCTTTCAAACAAAAAAAAGTTTTTGAAAATTAGAAAAGATTTACTCGACTTATATACAAACGATCAAAAACCACTAAAACCACTTGAAACCGCTCGTGTGCAAAACACTTCAGAACTTTTTGGCTAATCGTTCGATGGCTGTTAAAATTAACGGCACCACGTCCTCTCACCACAATGTGCCAGTCTTCATCAACGACATGCCCTCTCATCCTGGCGTTAACAAATCGCAATTCGCCGATGACTCTCTATTCTATAGAACATACAAAAACGTCAAATTAGCACAAGCCGTTTTCAATTCATATTTGCGACGCATTTTTGAATATTTCAAGAAATGGAAAATGACAATTTGCGAGGATAAGAATAAACTTTTAAATATTGTTGGACGTTGTGCGGACACCAATGCACGGTTGCGCGCCGCCGTTAAGGAGTTGGATATTAAAATCAACAACAAGCCTATTGAGCACGTCAATTCAATGCGATATCTAGGGCTGTGGTTCAACAAAAATGCTACAAATTTTGTTTTACAAAAATATAGTCTTATTCTCTAATACGCTTCTCCAGTCTGGGCTAACCCTTCGTTTACATCATCCGCTCGAATGGAACGTGTTCGACTTGCCGAACGCAAGATTTTAAGAGACTCTACCAACACAAGGAGAGAACGTGGAAGCTATATGTATGCAAACAACTCCATTCTGTATGAAAGCTCTCGGACTGTTAGAATAGACCGTTTCATCACCAACAAATCTTTAGACTTCGTAAATCGCTGTTCCGAGAGCGATGATGCTGACATACAGCAAATTGCAAAATTTTCTCACGTTGGTAACCCGAAGTATCTTCCAGTATCTTTCTGGTCCTAGTGGCAATCTGACGAAATTCTGTTTGTAAACGATCAGCTGCACATTTTCAACAAGAGTCAAAGGGGCCTGCCACGTACAGTGTACAGTACAAATCAGTAAGTCTCAGTTTCCTATTTCTTTTTATAGCTGATTCGTCATCTAAGGACTATGATCGGTGCTCCCCCCTTACTCGCGGGTCGAAATTCGACTGGTTACAAACGTCTTGGTAAACGCATAAGACCCATTTTCGAAGCGCTAAGTTCTTCGTACGGGTCTAAAAATGTCCGTCCGTCCGTCCGTCTGTCAACACGATAACTCGATAAATCTCTTATGGGATTGAATCTGGGCACTGTCGACCCAAGGGCCGCCGAGCTAGGGCCGTTTAAGTGGTTTTTGGTCTTTTGTACATAACTCGAGCAAATCTTTTCCGATTTTCATGAAATTTTTTTTGTTTGCAAGACCTGGGCATGGCTGACAATTCATGGAACTTTTTTTTTTAATTTGAGTCCTTGGACTTAGCTAGGGCACCAAAAACGAGTCTCTGCTAGGGCTCTATGTGTTTTTTGTACATAACTCGAATAAAGCTTTACCGATTTTCAAAAACTTTTTTTTGTTTGATCTCGGCACGGCCGACAATTTATATAAGAACTTTTGCCTGTGCTTAGGGCTCAAGTGTCGGTGCTAAGGTCGGCCCTAACCAAAAAAAATGTTTTTTGCTATGGTGCAGAGCAAATTGAGGGAAACATTTTTGTCTATGGAAGTATGTGTCCGAGGCCTCTACTTAGGGCCTTAGGTCAGTACTAAGGTCGGCCCTAGCCCAAAAAATGGTTTTTTGCTATGTAATAGAGAAAATTGAGGAGAACATTTTTGGGGGTAAATTTTGTGCTTTCTTCGGACGGGTTTTTCAATATTGCCCTATCGGCAATTTCCAATACAATTTAATGTGAACGCAATATTTACTTAAATACGTTCCAGTCTTTTCGTAACATCAACTCAGCCACATCTATTCTGATACGTACGGGTCCCTTGCATATGTTTACGTAGGACCCTGACTTACAGTCAAGGAAACACAGCGGTAAGAACTTTACAACATCCGTTGCAACGAAACACATTCGTGCTCGTTTTAGAAGAAGTCTTCAGTTTCGCATCACACCGCATCTTGTAAACACTGTTCAGGCAATCGAATCAAAAATGCGGCTTGATTTTCTCATTTTGTTTGTCATCTTCCGAGCTTCAGCGGTTGTAACGAGTGTTCCTCCAACCGCCGTTCAAATTGTTACATTGGAAAATCATGTGTTTCACGTTCAGTCGAACCTAACAGATAAACTTCTTAATGATCCGCGCATAAAAGACCGCAGTCTATTCATCTTCTCTATTACCGGCCCAGCCCGGAAAGGGAAAAGTTTCTTCCTCAATTTCCCATTAAAATATTTATGGGCTCAGGTAGTCTGATTTATACGTCGATATAATGAACGTCTTGGTTTATAGAAATCTTTTTTTACTTTATTTCAATAGTACGAGAAACACGACTTAGACGATTGGATGGGTGAGCATAGAGTTGATAAACAGTTGAACGGCTTCCGATGGAGCAGTAGTAAGAAGCGAGAAACGACTGGAATCTGGATGTACTCCCACATCTTTACCCATGACTACAGCAACGGAGACAAAGTGGCTATCATTGTATTGGACACGCAAGGACTCCACGACCATGACAGCAGCATCAAAGATTGTACAGCGATATTTGCCATCAGCACGCTTATGTCGTCCCTTCAATGTTACAATGTAATGCAAAATATTCAGGAAAATAATTTGCGAGATTTACATTTTTTCACGGAATACGCACGGCTGGCGTTGAACCAAACGACTGAGATACCGTTTCAAAAATTGTTGTTTCTCGTTCGTGATTGGCCGTATGCGAAGGATGTGAATTATGGATATGGAGACACATACATGGAAGAAATATTGACAGCCACCAATGAACAAACTCCCGAGATGCACCAAATGAGGAATGACATCAATTCGACTTTCGAACAGATCAATGCCTTCCTAATGCCATATCCGGGAACGTATATAGCTGAGGGAATGGCTGAGAATTCTAGCCACGTTGACACACCCAACGTTGATGCGAAATTCATAAAATATGTTAAGATGTTGGTGCCATCAATTTTCGCACCAAACAATCTCATTTTAAAGAGGATTAATGGACAGAAAATGCATGCTCGTGATTTTAAAACGTTCTTGGAAAAATACGTAGAAATATTCAATGGAAATGAATTGCCCGATGCGAAGTCTTCGTTGATGGTATGTATGTTCCTCTCTGTTCGTTACTCAAATCGACTGGCATTCCTTCATACGCTCTTTTTTTCATTTTCACTTAAAGGCTACGGCAGAGGCTAGCCTTTCAACCCTGATCAAAGAATGCTTGAACTTGTACGAAGAAAGTATGTTCAATTTTATTACTTTGAGGGTACACGTGACCTTGTCGGAGTTAATTGTACATCACGAAAAATCTGAAGAAGCCGCTTGGTCACTGGTTCGTAATTATGTTTTAGCAAATTCGAATTCAGCGAATTCAAGATGAACTTTTTCGGCTTTGTTTTAGTTTCGGAATAGGCCGAAATTTGGTGGTCAAGAGATGATATTGTCGTTCAGAAGACAACTGCAGCATGATATTGACACTAAATACGGTTTTTTGGAAATGGAAAATGAAAGAATTGGACAATTGATCGCAGTAAGTTTTTTAAGTTCTTGCGTTTCAGACACAATTTTTTGAATGAATCGTAATTGAATGTGTGTATGGAGGCAGGGACTATTTTTGAGAAATGAAAAATTTCATATGCCGCTTTACCGGGAAAATTCTGGAAAAGCCGTGGCATGGGAAAAGTGGTCAATTTTGAATGGTTTTTCGAATTTTCGGAATGAGAATACTTAGAGAGTTGGTTTCTTCGGACAAATTTTAAAGTTTGGTCCGGAGATCTTAAGAAAATGTCTGCCAGCTGTCAAAGCGGCGCCATCTTGGATTTTGTGAATACTCAAAATTGCTATCTTCTGAATTAGAATCTTAACAAGGAGGGTTCACACACTGTTGGGAACCGAAAAGACATTGTTATGTGAAAATTTAATAAAATGTTTTACTGTCATCTCATCGGGCCATAGCGACAGTGGATAAATGATGACTGGGCTGCCACCCCTAGTCATCATTCTATGCATGTAGAGCTCCAGTGAATCATTCCGAAAATGAAATACCACCGAAGTTCCGTAAACACACGCGGGTCTCAGCAATTTCCATTCGTCACTCGAAGTCAAGTTGCTTGATTAGCCATAGAAATTTATTTCTGTGGTAGAATCGTTTCGACACACGCTTAACGGTGTGTATCATCGCAAAAAAAGTCATCTTATCACAACACTTTATAGTTAAACTAGTAAATACCCCCGCCCCTAGGGCCTACGCGGACATTAAGCATTCTTGTCCGCTAGGTCGGAGATTTGCGACATTAATACTAAAATGTATGCAAGGGTGTGCAAAGTTAGATTTAGATGAATAAGAAATGGATTTAGTAGTATTTTAGTAGTTACCAGAAGCTTACGCAAATCTGGTTTTCCCCCGTACTACCATTTTCCCGCAAAACCGTTTTGCCGAACTACCGTTTGCTGTATGCTATCATTAAGTCTGTACTACCGTTTTCCCCGTGCTACCGTTTCACCCTTACTACCGTTTCCTCCATACAACACTTTTCCCCGTACTACAATTTTCTCCGTACTACCGTTTCCCCGTACAAACGTTATCATCGTGCTACTATTTCCCCGTACAACCGTTTCTCCCGTCTTACAATTTCCTCCTCCCTACTGTTTTCCCCGTACTACCATTTCACCGTTCTACCATTTCCCCGTACTAACATTTCCCCCGCACTACCATTTCCCCGTACAAACGTTATCACCGTTCTACTATTTCCCCGTACAACCGTTTCTCCCGTCCTATAATTTTCTTCTCACTTCTGTTTTCCCCGTACTCCATTTCACCGTACTAACATATTCCCCTACTACCATTTCCCCGCACAAACGTTATCACCGTGCTACTATTTCCCCGCACACCGTTTTCCCCGCACTACCGTTTTCCCCGTAAAATCGTTTCCACCGTACTACTGTTTCCCGTACAACCGTTTCTCCCGTACTACCATTTTCTCCTCATTACTGTTTTCCCCGTACCACCATTTTCCCATACAACCGGTTACTCCCTTACTGCTTCTTCCCCCGAGCTGCCCAGCATTTTCACCAATACTGGTGACTTCTACTCACAAAACTCTGAGACTTTGCAAAAGAAACCAATGCTCTGGCTCTCATACCTTTCCAGATACTTTCAAAAGCATAAAAATTGACCCAATGCCTAACTGCCCGACATTTTCACCAATACTGGTGACTTTTACTAACAAAACTCTGAGACTTTTCCTAAGAAACCAATGATCTGCCTCCCATACCTTCCCAAATACTTTTAAAAGCAAAAAATCCAAGATGGCGTCACTTTGACAGGTGGCAGCCATTTTCCTAGGATTCATGAAGATTCTACTCATCAATATCAACAACTTTCCCGAAGAAACCAACTGTTCAAAAACACAAAAAAAATTTTAAATTACATCAAGAAATAATTTCAATCGAAATCTAGGTAGCATAATGGTTTTTTTGCTATAAAAGGAAATGCAAAACCGCATTTTAATTCAGTCCCTTTGGACTCGTCAAGCAGGTCGGACGTATGTTGGTTCACATGGGAACCTTCTTTTGCATTGCCTTTTTTATAATTATAAGGCAATGCAAAACGACACTTTGCTTCAGTTCCTCGGAACTCTTCAAGCAGGTCGGACGTATGTTGGTTCACGCTGGAAATTTGTGACCGACAATTTACAGACAAACACAGAGACAAACAAACAGACAGACAAACAGACAAACTTTTATAATTAGTAATACGTGCAGAATACGATAAACGTAGTCTCATGAGGAGAGGAGTCAAGTAGTTGCTTTATGTTTCGATATTCGATTCCTTATTGAACATGATAAATTGAGTATGCTGGGATCAGAAGTAGGTCTATTCCAACTGTCAAAATGACGTTTTAAACGTCAAAGTTTTAAGCAAAAACGAGCAGCTATGCAAAAGGTCTCAAATGTTTGTGTCGTAATGTTAATATACTTGTCAGAAAAGAATCCAAGACGAAAGAAAAATTTATTTTTTTCCTAAATATTTGATGCTTTAAATGTCATTTTGTTTAATTTCTTATATGCGGCATGTAACCAAGAAACAAATCCAACAAGTTAGTTAAACGCGACAAAAAAACAAACCAAACCATTAAATGAATACTAACTTAATTGCAGAAAGGGAACATGTCAAAGAACGTAATATCTCAGAAATTATAAGACTTAGAGACTTCGGCCCAAAGCAAAAGTTGTCAAAGATGACAAAATGCGTAATTTTTTATTGGAGAGGGATCGCCTGCTCGTCATCAGAATCTCGATATTTCATGGGATTTTTGAAAACTTTGAGTGATTTCATTATGAGTTGAGGATAGAATAATTGAAAACGGAAGAGCTTCCTAATGATCCACCTACTCGCAGTTGCAGAACAGTTTATTTTGCCAGCTATTTTTCTTGGAGAGGAAGCGCCAGCTCGTCATCCTGAGGATCCACCTCTAGAATCTTCAGATTTCATGGGTTTTTTGAAAACTTTGAGTGATTTCATTATGAGTTGAGGTTAGAAGAGTTGAAAACGAAAGACCTTCCTGATGATCCACCTACTCCCAATTCTAAAACAGTTAATTTCTCCAAATTTGATATTTACTAAAAAAAGAAACTCGATGGTAGCTGGGAAAATTGGCTATTTTGGAACTGGGAGTAGGTGGATCATCAAGAAGTTCTTCCGTTTTCAATTATTGTGGCCTCAACTCATAGTAAAATCACTCAAACTTTTCAAAAAACACATGAAATCTCGAGATTATAGAGGTGGATCCTCAGGATGACGAGCAGGCGCTCCTTCTACAAAGAAAAAATACGTATTTTGTCATCTTCGATAATTATTACTTTGAGTCGAAGTTCCTAATTTGGATATTTTCTAAGAAAAACAGAAACTAGATGGCAGCTGGGAAAATTAACTATTCTGGAACTGGGAGTAGGTGGACCATTAGGAAGCTCTTCCGTTTTCAATTATTCTATCCTCAACTCATAATGAAATCACTCAAAGTCTTCAAAAATTCCATGAAATCTCGAGATTCTGGAGGTGGGTCCTCAAGATGACGAGCAGGCGATCCCTCTCCAATAAAAAAATTACGTATTTTGTCATCATTGAAAACTTTTGCTTTATGCCGAAGTCTCTAAGTCTTATAATTTCTGAGATATTGCGTTCTTTGACATGTTCCTTTTCAGCAATTAGGTATTAATGTCATTTTGACAGTTGGAATAGAACGACTTTTGATTCCAACTCAATTTATTGCTTATTTGACCTTAGCCGAAGGCCATTAATTAGTCCACAATTAACTCAACATATTTTTTTTTAAAAAATAGCCGTTCTACCCTGTGGTAAAACTTGCACGGGGGCCACCGTTTGGGCCCATTGTGCTAGCTGAAAGATTAGCCTTTTGCTGTTATATCAAACCTGCCCGTGCTGCTAATGTAGTTCAGAATGTTTTTCGGTTCTAAGTTTTTTATCGTGTCATACCTTATCGTGTATCCTCCTATTTGTGATGAATGCCGGGCAGTTACACAAATAAAGTTCGGCTGTGTCTGTGTGGTGACCGCACAGATCGCACCCTGGGTCCGATCGTTTACCTATTGTGGTTAGATGTTTGTTGAGGCCGTAGTGTCCAGCTGTCACACCGGTAAAAACTTTTAGTCTCGTGCGACTTATGTTAATAAGAAATTTGGAGTTCTTTTTGTTTATTCTGATGCAGCTCTTAGCCTGACGGCACGTGGAAATGTTGTGCCAGTAATTTCTGAATTGCCTCTCTCTCATTGTTTTAGTGATGCTTCTCGAATGTGAGTGAGGCGTCCCCGTTGCCGGTTCGCCTAGTGCCTCCAATCTGGCTAGTTCATCTGCTTTTTCATTGCCTCTGAACCCGCTGTGTCCCGGCACCTAGATTAGGCTAGTCCCGTTTGGTTGGGATACGCTGTTGAGATTGTCTCAACATTCCAGATTCAGTGCTGACTTGAAGCTGTACGCGGCTGTCGCTTTAATCGCTACTTGACTATCTGTGCAGATTGATACCTTTCGACCAAATAGTCCTTTGTCCTTGAGAATGTGTCAGCTTTCAATAATTGCCCTAATTTCCGCCAAAAAGATGGACGAGTACATTCCTAGTGGGATTGGTTCCTCGATCTCAGGGTTCTCACAGTAAATACCGGCCCCTGCTGATTTATTTATTAATGAACCGTCGGTGTATATTACATTACACATCTTGCAACCATTCTTCTCTACTAGGAATGCTGACAATGAACTTTCTGTCGAACCTATGTTGCGTTAGAATTTTGCCTGATGGCATAGCTAACGATGGCTCTCTTTTCAGCGTCGTAAACCAAATTTTCGGGTGGTCGACCAAATTTTTGAGTGGTCGGTTTCTCTGATGCGAAGTTGGCTGGATAATCTGTTGAGGGTGTTGACGAGGTCGTTTCTATGTTTCTATGTCGATGTGTAGTGGAGTCAAATTGAGCTGCTGTTTGCGTCGAATTCCAATATCCAGTTATGGCGTTACATGGTATCCGTTGAAATTTGTTGAGTTTTATCTGCACTTGCTGATTTTTGCATATTTGATTCCAAAGAAAACTGGCATATGTCAGTGTTGGTCTGATAATAGTGGTATAGATCCAAAACAACAGCTTTGGCGAGAGGCCCCATGATTTGCTGTACGCTTTTCTGCATTGCCACAGAGCAATTGTAGCTTTCTGTAGACGTTCGTCCAGAACTCCGCCTTGAGGGCAACCTTTAGAGACTGAGGTTATTATGACTGTAGAACTACTGTGGACAAAGATTAGCCTGCTATGCAGCATAGATTGAACCTATTGATTATCTTCCTTTTTTTAGGACCGTGAAAAAGCTAATGCTCTGAAAAAGCCTGGTGCAGTTACTGGAGGTTCTTGTTCACTTATGGCATGGCATCCGATACTAATCGCTATATTTACTATCTCCGTATGTGGTGCATATCGACAAATTTCCCAGTAATAACGATTCCTAAATTTGTGTTTGGCTCGGCTTAATCTTCGTAACGGATTAATGTTTAAGCAAATTACATATTTAGTTTTAAGATTTTGTTTGCTTCTACTTAGCACTTGTAACATATTAATGTTTAAGCAAATTATAGAATGACTTCAAAATATAACTGTGTTTTTCAATTGTTTCAAAACTGGATGTGGATGGCGCTAGCAAATTTTTAACTGTTTCACGTTTTACAACTGACATCTTCTGAACTGACATCAATTGTATTGTTATATTGTTTATAAACATCTTCCCCTTAAGCAACTCGCTCCCCCATCGGCGTAACGTTGAAACATCAGCTTTTCCCACCATGGACGTCACGTTTTGCCGTTGCAGGTGACAACATTAAAATGTTAAGGGCAGCCCTTCGTCATAAAAGCTATAAACATTACCTCAAATATGAAGGAGCAGGTGTATTGCACTTTTCAACGCATACAAAGGCCAACGACTTTGTATGCAATCATGGGCGCGCGGTAGCGATGCGCCCGTGACGCAAGTCCCCATACGAACAAAAAATTCGGAAAAAAATTTTTCGTAGACTTCGAAACCATAACAGCTAAGTTTTGACCTCCCCCCCTTGCGACGTAATTTAATAATTTTTCCTGGATTCTACGGAAAATTCTAAGGCGAAGTGTCTTTTCACTCATTGATTCGGTGGATCCGAAGATAGGACCTTTAGAAAATGATCATTTCCTATACAAAAAGTGCTGTTTCATAGAAGCCAAAGTTGATGCAAACATCCTACGTTAGTTAGTTAGTTAGTTAGTTAGTGGGTTAGTTCCAGGGCCATTTGTATGAAAAACCGTGAAAAACCACTTTTTTGGCTCGTGCTCGAAAACGGTTCGATAACTTTTCTTGAAATTTTGCAGGGTCCTTCGGGTGGGCATTCTACGTCATATGAGATTTTAAAAAGGGGGGGGGGGTACCGGCCTTGTTTGGGCGCCAGGGCTCTTAGAAGGCGCCATATAAAGCCCATATGTTATTGTTTGTGTGTGTAGTGTGTATGATAGCACATTTTGTATGAGGCAATGGTTGTGTGTTCGAGATAGGGCTTTGGTGTCAAAGGGAAGTTGTTGGGATGGGTATGTAGTGTATCAGGGTGACCGCCAAAATGGCGGAAAATAGGCGGGGACTCAAAAAAAATTTTTTATATGTTGTAGAGAAAGTTGAGGGGATCATTTTCGCCCATGGAAGTAGTAGCCGCCGCGCTTCGGTTCGGCGGCGGCGGCGGCTCAAAAAAAAGTTTTGATATGTCCTCGTCCGTTCTTCCAAAACAACTGATATCACAACAAATACTCTTTTAAAAGGGAAATGTGACGCAAGTCTGTCCCTTCTTCCAAAACAACTGATATCAATTTAGGTGACGCTTAACGCTTCGAAACGCAAAAAAAACTTTCAAAATATTTTCACATTTGATTAAAAAAATGCGTCACAAATGCCGGACCCACCAGTGTTATAGCTTTTCTGTTCATTCAGTTTTATACGCAAAAATTTGACTTCCTGTACAAAAATACTACATACATTCCTACATACAAGTCAAATTTTTGCGGTGTGACAGCTAAAAGAACAGAAAAACTATAACACTGGTGGGTCCGGCATTTGTGACGCATTTTTTTAATCAAATGTGAAAATATTTTGAAAGTTTTTTTGCATTTCGAAGCGTTAAGCGTCACCCAAATTGATATCAGTTGTTTTGTAAGAAGGGACAAAGACTTGCGTCACATTTCCCTTTTAAAAGGGTTTTTGTAGTTAAAAACTCACTGTCGTTTAAGAGCCACTCTCATTCTTCATCCTACTTCCAATTGTTTAACAAAAATCGAAAAACTAAAAGTGCTGATTTCGTCGTTTACGACTCATCAGTACACCTTGTCTTAAGACCATGTGTATATCAGCAACGATGGCCATAGAATGATGCTCAGACTATGTCAATTCGCGTTTTATACAATCCAGATCCTACGATTGGATGCATGTCATTTCGTTTGAACAATTTGGAAGTAAAAGAATTGTGAGTTTGTTTCCGTTATTTTTTAATTTGGATAATTCTGCTAAGCAGATTACCACAATTCAACGACTATCGTCCTCCGAGTCGCAGTAATAAAGCTCAACGTCAACTACGCTAACTTGAATGGCGTTCCTGGTGTGAAGAACTCTTCCGTCCTTTGACGCAGATGCCTCAAAGAGAAAGAAACCATAGGTCATGTAATCGAAAGCTGTCCCTTCAACAACCTGCAGGGCACGTGTAAGCGAACAAAGTTTTTCGAATTTTGTTGCTAAGAGTTAGAAACTTAAATAGAAATTGTGGGCAAGCCTACGGAATTTCGTCAATTGTCTTCGAGAAATACTCGAACGCGGGTGAAAATTGGCGTGTGGAGTATTGTGCATTTTTGATCTCATTTTGAACCAATTTTTGTATTATACCAAATCGCATTAGCAGACTTTTTGAAACACATTGTTATGCATCAAGACCACTTTGACAAGATTCGCCCTGAATGATGTTTAGACCCGTACGAAGAACGAAGTTCTTCGAAAAGGGGTTTCATGCGTTTACTTGGACGTTTCTAACCACCCCAATTTCGACCCGGGAGCAGGGGAGGAGCATCGACCATGTTCCTTAGATGACGAATTAGAATAAAAAACATATTCATGGACCCGTACGTATCAGAATAGATGTGGCAAACAGAGTTGAGGCAAACTTTTTTGTTCATGCGAGTATGGATGAAGGTCTCTCCTTATCGGTCTTAAGATCGGGCCTAGTGCAATTTTTTTTCATTTTTTTTAGTTTTGGGCTTGGAGAGGTTTTTAGCGTCGTTGCTTCGTACGGGTTTTTCAATGTTGCAATTCCGGCCATTTCCATTCCAATTTAATGTCGACGTAATTATATATACTTGAGAGGTAAGGCAGTATTTACTTAGATACGTTCGAATCTTTTTGTAACATCTATTCTGTTTGCCACATCTATTCTGATACGTACGTCCCTTGCATATGTTCTTTGCAACACTGCACCAAAAACATAATCATTAAAGGAATATTTAATAAAAACCACCATATATCATTTAGGGTCACGTATCGTGAGTTTGGTCCACACTAAAGACACGGTGACGAGAATTAAAGCCCGGAGAATTAACCCCCGGAGAGGAATTAACACCCGGAGAATTATCGTCCGAAAAATTGGAACTATCACCCGGGGAATTATCGCCCGGAAGGACATTCTCCTTATACAAATTGTGTATTTTCCTTGTACTAATTTACCCGCTTTAAAATTTTCCTTGTATAAATCACAACAAAAACCTCTTAAAAGGTAGAGTGTGACGCAGTCCGTAAGTCTGCTTCCAAAATTAATGATATCGCTTGAGGTGACATTATCGCTGATAATACGCAGAAGCTTGGAATGGAGCCTTGTGTTCAAAGTTTTGATTTCCTGAGAAAATTACAGCGCTTTCTTTAAAACAAAATTACGTTGTGTTAAAAAAATTGCGCCAATACTTTCAGTTTTTACACGTAAAAATTTAAATTTACTCTAAACAATCTACCCAATAAGAAATGAAAGTCAAACTTTTGCAGCGCAAAAACTGAAAGTACAGAAAAATTATTTCGTCGTTGGGAGAGAAAAAAATTTCTCCGAAAAAAAATTGCTTCCAAAAAAATTTTTCTCCGAAAAAAGCTGTCTTCGAAAAAAATTGACTCCGAAAAAAAACTTTTTTCTTCGAAAAAAATTTTTCCATAAAAAAGATTCTTCGAAAAAAAAAAAATTTTTCCTAAAAAAAATTTTCTCCAAAAAAATTTTTCTCCTAAAAAAATTTTTCTTAAAAAAAAATTTGCTTCGAAAAAAATTTTTCTCCAAAAAAAATTTTTCTCCGAAAAAAATTGTCTCCAGCACACTTCCCACATCATCCAGCACACTTCCCACATCATCCCACACACTTCCCACATCATTCCACACACTTCTTACATCATTCCACACACTTCCCACATCATTCCACACACTTCCCACATCATCCCACACACTTCCCACATCGTCCTACGCATCAATGCACATCATTTTCGGTCACTTCAAAAAAAAATTTTCGCATAGTCGCTCTACGGCAGCGTAGCTCATTTTGGACCACTTTGACAGACTCCTGGCAACGAACCCCCTCCGAGCATCATTTACCCGCATTAAATTATTGTCACATTTGTCCGGGCGATAATTCTCGGGCGTTAATTCTCGGGCTTTAATTCATGTCGCCGTAGTGCCCGAACCACTCAAAAGATTTCCGCTAATTTAACTTTCGTGATTTTCCACGTCTTTCATTCAAAATCTTGAAGAGCGATTTCCGTTCTAATTTCGCAGAGATATAAGAGAAAAAGTTCCACCAACCTTCAAAAAACCACGTTTTTCACCACTTTTTCGACCATAACTTCGAAAGTTTTCAACCAATTTTGCCCAAATTCAATCCTGTAATCAACTTTCTGATTATCTTTCAGGAAAAAGTTTCTATATGATTTACCCAATTTATCTAGAAAAAACACGTTGGGCCGTAGTAGAGATTCAGTTCAAAAGCTAAAACTTAAAAAAAGTTTCTTCCGAAAATGGTCAGGCATCCCAAACCTTTCAAGCAAAAAAAAATTATGAAAATCGGGAAAGATTTACTAGAGTTATGTAAGGTGTAGTGCACAAACGAACGGACGACGGACGCACATGAAGGGTGAAAACATAAAGTAGCTATCGCTACTTAATAAAGAGGTTGCTGAAGCCGAGGATGTCGAGGTAGGTCACAATGTATATCGTAAAGAAAACAGTTTTTTTCATTCTTTCAATTCTCTTTTATTTCATTATAACTGTTATTATCAATAAATTTTGAAAAAAAAATAATTGAATCGTCGAAAACGTGTTCCATAAAAATATCTTGAACAATGCATTCGTGAACAAATTTTGTAAACCACAATATTTGTGTAACACAATCTGTTGACACAATTTGACTCAGTAAATAATTTTTATTAATTTCTTTGAAAAAAACACACACAAAATAAAATTTGTAAATAATTAACTAACGTCACTAAGCTTAACATCAAATCATAAAAAACGGTATTCTCATTTTGAGATACTAGAATATAATTTTAGTACGATTATGTTTCATGAATATTATTACCAAGCAAATGGGTGAGCGATCTTTGTGTTTTCGAACTTTTTTAAAGCGAATTTCAATAATTTCAAACATCATTCCCAAGTTCAAGGTCATAGAAGATTAGGGCATTTATAAGAAGTAACTAAGCCTTTTTGCGATACTCTGTGGCGCTCGTTGCGCATTATTTTTCACCTCGTGTAGACGTTCAGTTATGGCTTACTCACATCTTGTGCTATGGAGTTTATTTTACCGCATACATTCCCGTCACAAACTTCCATATAAGTATTATTCACATAAATAACGCAAGAGATGGGAGGGGGATATGGGGCAAGAGTTACGGTTAAAACAAAAATGGGTCAAATTTGACTCTTTTAGCGTTACATGGTGGAGAGGGATGTCTGAAAAATGTCGTTTAGTAATTTATGAACGAACATTTGAAGACTTCGCGAGAAAAACAAGATAAAACAATTGAAAGTGAACCTGCGCCCATGAATAATATATGAGAGTACGTTCACTTTCAATTACTTTATCTTGTTCTTCTCCCGAAGTCTTCATTTATGTACAACGTAGAGACCCGAAGTTCGACATTCGTTCGACCATTAATCACTCAAGACCATTCGTCGAGTCCCCATGCGGTAAAAGTTGTTTTTAGGTAGCGGCTCTTTTGAAGATCACTTCCCAATCTTAACAGGATTCTATCCCGGTTTACTACTACTTACTAGTGTGTAAAATAAATCTCATTATTTCTTAGCTAAAGTTCAACATTTAGAAAAAAATGTGATGGGGAGTATATGATCACATAGTTAATATTCATGAGAAATATTTTAAGTGTTTTAAGTTCAATGAACAGGACATTTGAAATGGGGATGTTAAATACTTAATTATATTTTCTAAATCACTAATGTTACAATAAAATTGTTAATTTATTATCATTTTGGGGTAGTTGTAATTGTATTGTTCTGATTTGTAACCGTCACACACAAAAGCAGCAATTTAAATTCTTGAATCACTTTCTGATCTATTCATCTACATTCTTCTTAATTTACTTCAATAATTGTAGATATTTTATTCATAAATTAAATTAATTTTTATCAATAATATTATAATAGGTACATTTGTTTTGCAGACTAGTTTGATCTTATTTTTTCCTTCTCATCTACTTTTTTCATCTGTATTTTGTATTTCCTTTACGTAACACATTATCGCTTACTCTCAACTCCAGAAATAAAAAATAAAATCTATTCACATGGACAACGAATTTTTATAAGAAGTCACGGTCGCAACAAGTGTTTGAGACATGGACTTTTGAACATAATTTGGTTGATTTATCACGAATAAGTGAACAGATTCCCTTAAGAATCGTTTGGGAATGTCTTATGACATGCAAAATTTGTATGACACGAAAGAAAAAGCGTTCACATATTCCGAAATGATACAGAGACGGAAAAATCGAAACCAGCACATCAATTGTAATTTTAGCTTGATATGCTGGTTTTTATTTTTCTGCAACTGTAAATCTGTAGGGAATAAGTGAACACATTCCCTTCAGAATAGTGTAGGAATCATGTGGGAATGTTTTATGTCGTGCGAAAGGAAAGAAAAGCCGGGAAGGAAGAATATGTTGTTTATTTTCGATTTATAGATTTATCAGGTTGGGGCGCTCCATTTCTGGTCCATGATCCTTTGTTTCGTCACCCGTTCATCATGTAAATCTCCTAAAACCTCCCAGTCCCAACCAAGAACCTATCTAGAGCAGCAGGCCCTAGGCTGGGTACTGTTGCGGGTTGGATCACATAACTACCTAGAGTCCTAAGCCTCAGTGAGGAAAACTTCGGACATTCACATATCACGTGAACGCCCGTCTCCTCGCCGAAGCAATTCTCTAGTCCACTTCCCATCGGGCACCGGGAAGAAGCGCTTTGTGTGCACTCCTCCCTCATAGGTGCTCCAATGGTTAATGAATTCCGGCTTAACCCAACACTCTATGCTTTTACACATTCCGAGTGTGGTATGGGTATGAAAGGTTCTGGCCCACAGCTTGAAGTTGCCGAACCTTTCCTCGCCAGCTCATCCGCTCTCTCGTTTCCCTCCACGCCCGAGTGTGCGGGGATCCAGGTCAGCTTTACCTGATTTCTCAGTCCAACCCGGTTCAGGGTCTCCTTTAACTCTTTCAGCAGCTTGGATGTCACGACAGGCGACATGAGCGCCCCAATCAAAGCCTCACTGTCGGAACAGACTGTGACTTTTCTTTCACATGCCACTGTTGGGATTGCCTCCTGCACTCCCATCAGTCCCGCGAACATCTCAGCCCGAGTCATGTTGGCTAACCTTCCTAGGTGATACCTTTCAACAACCTTCCCTGGAGAAAATACCCCGGCTCCCGCGCCTTCCGAAAGTTTAGAGCCGTCAGTGAAGCTCACAACTTCTTATTTTCGATGGTTTATGAACACTTTTGTTTCAAATTAATAAATAAACATAACCAAAGACCCGTACGTATCAGAATACATGTGGCAAAGAGTCTCGAACGTATCTAAATATACAAATAAGCAAACAATCCAACGTTTTCTGTTCTTTTCATCCATAGCAATTACCCAAGGTAATTTCAAAAGCCTTACCGAAGTACGTCTCAGACCATTCAAATCTAGAAAAGCTTATATCCAAGGAATAAGTCATTTTCTCCTGAAACCCTAAGACACGTGCTCTCTAAAATTTGATTCTCTACAAGTTTGCCTTTGGAAGCAACTTTCTACCTATTATAGTTCTAGAGATTCGGGTTATCCTGCCCAATTATGGACTTGGTCATATCCCAGGATTGGGTCATATTTCCCCAAAACCCTGAAACACGAGTTCGCTTAATTTTAATGCTCTGCAACTTTACCTTTGCGGAATTCTTTCGCCTTTGTTGTGGTGTATAGTGATAGACTCTCTCATCAGAAAGCTGAACGACGAAGGAATCTATGCGCAAGGCTATTCGGATGACCTGACGATTTTAGTTAGGGGAAAATTCGAGAGCACGCTGGGTGACAGAGTTAGAACAGCTTTGAGAGTGGTCGAGAGATGGTGCCGTGAGAACGGTCTGAAAATCAATCCGGCCAAAACAGATCTTATGCTATTCAGCAGAAGGCGCTCAGGATCAAATTTGGTCGGTGAAATCAGGCTCTTCGATAAGGTGAATTAGCTCCACAGGTGAAATACTTAGCAGTGACGCTTGATAGCAAGCTGAATTGGATTGCTCATGTCAAGGATAAGGCGCAGAAGGCGGTAGCGGCTTTTTGGCTTTGCAGGAACTCCTTCGGGAGAAACTGGGGCCTACCGTCAAAAGCAATTCTGTGGATTTACGAGGCTATGATAAGGCCGATGATTAGCCACGGTTGCGTGGCGTGGTGGCCGAGGCTAGATGTGGAATGCGCTAGGAAACTGTCAAGTGAGATTCAAAGGCTAGTGTGTATTTGTACCACGGGCGCTATGAAAACCACCTCAACCCTAGCGATGGAGACGCTGCTGGCTCTGCCTCCTATCGACATTGTGGTTAAAGCGAAAGCTTTTGCCACGGCTGATACGCTGATGCAGAATGGCATGTGGACTCCGAATTTTCACATTGGGCATGGTAAGATTGCAACGATAATATCGATCCCGGTGTTTGAAATGCCGAGACACGATATGGCGGTGGCTACAGGAATTTTGAAGCGAAAGTTCCCAGTAGGCAAGAATGGCTTAGTGGATGGCCAGCGAGCCTTCCCGCCAACTGCGTGGTTAGATCGACAGATGGATCGCAATCTCGTGAAGGAGTAGGTGCTGGTGTGTACGGCATGGGCCCTGGCGAGGGAAATTGCTTCCATCTGGGGCTCTTGCTAATGTGCTCCAAGCGGAGATCTTCGCGGTGCTGTCAGCAGCTCATGAGACTCTGCCTGTCGGAACGCACGGCAAGAGGGTGCTTATCTGTTCGGACAGTAAGGAAATGATCAAGGCGCTGATGTCGCCTATAGTGACCTCCAAACTAGTGAAAGAGTGCACAGATTACCTGAACGAAATGGGTCTGAGGAATCAGATCACTTTAGTTTGGGTACCTGGGCACTCTGACGTGGAGGGGAATGAAAGAGCTGATGAGCTAGTCAAGGCGGGTGCCGAAGCTCTCGGTCACGGCCCTGAGCCGTTTTTGCCGATTACTCGACCTGCGCGTGTAGAGCTGGGTGATGAGGAGGCATGTGGAGCGCTGGGAAGGATACTATGGTGGTATCCACACCAAGCGATTTCTCCCGAGACCTAATGTGGAATGGGCCAAATCTCTGCTAGGGATGGACAGGAATCGCATCAGAAGAGTGGTAGGTGCGATCACTGGACATTGCGGGCTGAATGGGCACATGAAAAAGCTTAGGCTCTCGGCGACCTCTATGTGTGCGTGCGGCTTAGAGGAAGAAACGGGATTTCATGTGATATGCGAATGTCCCAGTTTCTTCCAACTGAGGCGCAGGATGATGGGAGGGTATGTTGTAAGACCGTCCGAAGTTGCTAACCTAGAACCAGCTACTTTGAGCAAGTTCTTGGAGGCTACAGGGAGGTTTAACTAACTTGAGTGGGGAAGCCGATTTAAATGATGAACGGGAAAGGAACAAAGCATCGTCAGATCTGTGTTTCAAGATTGGTAAAACGATCGTCCCAAGCTGATAAATCTAAAAAATATACCAGAATTTGGTAATATTTCCCCAAAACCCTGAAACACGTGTTCGCTTAATTTTAATGTTCTTCAACTTTGCCTTCGACAGTAAATCTCCATATTGCATAGTTAAGGAAATATAGACGAAAAACTGTTTTCTTATATGGCCAAGAAACTCAATTTCGTCCATTCCATTGGTCACAGTGCCCAGACACCTGACCCGATTCCCATAAAAAACATTTTCCCAGTTTTGTGACATCAAATGCTTTCATTTGACACCAAAATGAGGAATCTCCGTACTATACTTGCTGAGATATTTGCAAAAAAGTTTCATCGACCCTCGAAAATTTCATGTCCGACCTCCACTTCCTCGACCATATCTCCGGAACTACTTGGCCGATTTTGCTCATCTTCGAACTTGAATCATGGGAGGCATGTTACCTTTCAGGGAAAAAAAGTTTATGCTGATCGGTTGAGCCGTTTGGAAAAAAAGTGGAGACGGACAGTCGGACAGTCGGAAATTTTTTTTATTGCTGATTCGTTATCTCTAGACGATAATAGATGCATCCCCCAACTGCCACCTCGATCTACCCCATGTTACAATAAAATTGTTTGTAGTAAACGTGTAGGACCTTTGTACTTCGTACGGGTCCCACAGAAACATTAAACCAGTACCGTATCTAGAGACTGCTGTGCAAGTAACGTTTTCATTCAAAGCGCCGCGCCGCAGCAAAAATTTGGATCTGCCTTTACTTGTCGTTTAGGTAAGCCAAAGAATTGCTTAGTTGCCGCATCGAAAAACACGCCGCATGCAAAACTTTGATCCGATTTTCCTCGTTCTTTAGGTAATTCGAAGAATTGCTCAATAGCCACATTGGCAAAGGCGCCGCGCCGCGCCGCAGGCGAAAATTTTTGATTACGCTCTCTTGTTCTCAAGGTAAATCGAAGAACGGCTTAATTGCCGCAAGAGAAATTTTTTGATTGTAGGACTTATTATAATAATAAATCTTGCAAAAAATTTCGCAAAGGATAGGCCCTGGTTGACACTGTTGTGGACGAAGATATATTGGCGGTTGGGACTCAAAATGCGTCAACATATCGCCGCAGAAAATATCTCACCATTTGATCCACAGAAAGAGATAGCATCACGACGTGTATTGTCGCATTTTGAGCAATTTTTTTTTTTAGATTTATCAGGATGGGACAACCCACTACTGGGTCATAAAACCAAGATCTGCTGATGCTTTGTTCCTTTCCCGTTCATCACGTTAATCCTTCGAACCTACCAGTACCAGCGAGGAAATTGTCGAGGAAAATTGGTCCTAGCTTTAGTACATCCAGAGGCCTGATCACATGACCACCCAGAGTCCTGAGTCTCAGTTGAGAAAACTTTGTACACTCCCAAATTACGTGATATCCGGTTTCGTTCCCGAGACCACAGGTACATTCGAGATCGCTAACGATTCCCATCTTTGACAAATGACTGCTTAGCCCACAGTGCCCGGTAATCGTTCCCACTACTCTTATTATGCGACTCCGGTCCATGTTCAGCAGTGCATTTGTCCACTTGAGTATTTGAGCACTTTTAGTCAGATTCGCAATACATACACATCTTACAACATTTGTATACAATTTACTTCATAAAACATCACGCTGATAGTGTTGACATACCTCTTTTGAATCATGAATAGATAGATAAAGTAAATACTTTCTTGACGTCATATATAATGGAAACTTCCTATTGAAGGCGCATATTGCGGGGTCGTCAGAAATCGTTAGTAATGAGTGAATGTAAAACTTTTGGTCGTCCATATCGAAGCATAAAGAGCAAGAGGAACATTAGAGGGAGAAAGTGAATGAATGAATGACACGTATTTCGTCCGTCCCGTCTTATGGACTCATTGTATTGGACGCGATACGTGAGAGTGTATTGGTTGCGACGCAAAATATTTTCCCATCACTTGGGACGAAAAGCTCCTTTTCGCGGTATGTGCACCAACCACTCTCTCTATTACAGAAAAATATCTTTCAAAATACCCCCATACATGTTCGATGTGTAATTTTCGTTTGGGCTTCGCCCGCGCGTACGTACACATCTCGTGTGTATTATGGCTTGTTGAAATATACTATTTTTTGACAAGTTGAGCTTTCACACAAAGCTTACGCGATGTGATCCGCTTCGCATACAATATAAAGATCCCTTTATTGAGGAAGTTATACGTGTGTGATCCAAAGTTAAACATTTGCAGCAAAACTAAAAATTCGTTGCCCATCCTTATCAATAATGGAACACTTTTCATTGGAGCTGAATGGATTCATCTAATTCTAACGAACGGAAATTTTTACTATTTCGTTTTATGTTTAGGTTACGTCGATTTGAAAGGAGCGCGCGTTTATTTTAAATTAAATATTTAGTCCGTTGGGTTTTGAATGTAAAAAATAAAATATGAAATGACGTCATCAAAATGCAACTTTTCAATTGATTGAAATTGGAGAATTGTTTGTTTCAATAATCTCCTATATCAAATGTTCTCCACGAGGTTGTCACTTACTATAAAAATTTACATGGAATTTACACCGATTCTTTGGAGTTTTTGAATTTCGTCTACATTTTACAGATGTCGTTGTCTAATTTTCAGTTTGTTGGATTCGGCAACATCGACAATTTTACGTTGCACAGCCGAACCGAGTTACAAATCGATAGTTTCTTCTTCGCCAATAATGAATTATGAATGAATATTGGATGAAAAAGTGACACCCTCGCGGTATGCTTTAAATATACATCTTGAATAGAGAGTTTGGGCAAGGCGACTTATCGCCAAATTTAGAACGTATACCCATAGTCATAAGTTACATGTTAACGTTCTAAGTTACAAGTTTACGTTTTAAGTTATAAATTTGTATAAACTATAAGCTACAAGTTATAAGTTTTGAAACTGATCAGTACTTATTATCATTGATTCAAAACTGATCTGGATCAGTACTGATCAGTTTCAAAACTGATCTGGATCAGTACTGATCAGTTTCAAAACTGATTTGGATCAGTACTGATCAGTTTCAAAACTGATGCGCGTCAGTACTGATCAGTTTTAAAACTAATGCGGATCAGTATTGATCACTTTCAAAACTGATGCGTATCAGTACTGATCAGTTTTAAAACTGATGTGCATCAGTACTGATCATTTTCAAAACTGATGTGCATCAGTACTGATCATTTTCAAAACTGATACGCATCAGTACTGATCAGTTTCAAAACTGATGCGCATCAGTACTGATCAGTTTCAAAACTGATGCGCATCAGTACTGATCAGTTATAAAAGTGATGCATATCAGTACTGATCAGTTTTAAAACTAATGCGGATCAGTACTGATAACTTTCAAAACTGATGCGTATCAGTACTGATCAATTTTAAAACTGATGTGCATCAGTACTGATCAGTTTCAAAACTGATGCGTATCAGTACTGATCAGTTTCAAAACTGATGCGTATCAGTACTGATCAGTTTCAAAACTGATGCGCATCAGTACTGATCAGTTTCAAAACTGATGCGCATCAGTACTGATCAGTTTTAAAACTAATGCGGATCAGTACTGATCACTTTCAAAACTGATACGTATAAGTACTGATCAGTTTCAAAACTGATGCGCATCAGTACTGATCAGTTTTAAAACTAATGCGGATCAGTACTGATCACTTTCAAAACTGATAATAAGTACTGATCAGTTTCAAAACTGATGCGCATCAGCACTGATTAGTTTCCAAACTGATGCGCATCAGTACTGATCAGTTTCAAAACTGATGCGCATCAGTACTGATCAGTTTCACAACTGATGCACATCAGTACTGATCAGTTTCAAAACTGATGCATATCAGTACTGATCAGTTTCAAAACTGATGCACATCAGTACTGATCAGTTTTAAAACTGATGTGCATCAGTACTGATCAGTTTCAAAACTGATACGTAAAAGTACCAATCAGTTTCAAAACTGATGCGCATCAGTACTGATCAGTTTCAAAACTGATGCGCATCAGTACTGATGAGTTTCACAACTGATGCACATCAGTACTGATCAGTTTCAAAACTGATGCGTATCAGTACTGATCAGTTTCAAAACTGATGCACGTCAGTACTGATCAGTTTTAAAACTGATGTGCATCAGTACTGATCAGTTTCAAAACTGATACGTAAAAGTACTGATCAGTTTCAAAACTGATGCGCATCAGTACTGATCAGTTTTAAAACTAATGCGCATCAGTATCGATCAGTTTCAAAACAAATGCGGATCAGTACTGATCACTGTCAAAACTGATACGTAAAAGTACTAATCAGTTTCAAAACTGATACGCATCAGTACTGATCAGTTTCGAAACTGATGCGCATCAGTACTGATCAGTTTCGGAACTGATGCGCATCAGTACTGATCAGTTTCAAAACTGATGCCTATCAGTACTGATAAGTTTCAAAACGTATAACTTGTAGCTTATAACTTATAAAAATTTGTAACTCATAACTTACAACTCAGAACTCATAAAACTTATAACTTTTAAAACGTTAACTTCTAACTTATAACGTAAACATATGACTTATAATTAATAGCTCTATGTATATGTTATAAGCCCAAACTCTCTAATGGTGCAAATTGGATTGATTTATCTATATGATTTGACACAATGATTTACTTCAGTTCAGTAATCGAAAACTTTTTTTTAAAAAAATGTATCCAATCGTCGTTCCTACATGTTTTCATGAAAAAATTCACTTTTCCAATTAAAAAAAAACTATCAAACTAGAAATGTTTAGTTAATGAGAAATCTCGGCCAGTCTTACTCGTCCAAAAAACTCTTCTCTCCAAGTAAAATAATATTCTTTTAATTTTGATAATTGAATTCGTTGAGCTTCCATCTTCGTTTGCTTCCATTTATTATCTTTAGTTTTGTTAAATTTTATGTAATTACATTTATAAATTGACACAAAACGAAAAAAAAAATCTTCTAATTTCAATAAAATTTGTTGTTTTTTTCTTTCCTAAATTCACTCAGTTTTTCTCTTGGAAATAGGTCGTCTCTTTAAAGAAAATTTTCTTATTTTCAAAAACAAATCAAAATCAAATAAAACGTCGAATCGATCGGAAAAAAGAAAAACATAAAAAGGAAAAGTAGAAAGTTATCTCAGTTATTTACATTGAACATCCTGGCAAATTGTATTCAACTTCTCCGATGAAGAATTGCCAGTTATGATATTTATTGAGCTCACCTTAGCTCGTTGATATGCGGTTACTGTGTTTTCGCCCAACAATTTAACGCACACATACCCGATGAGTATTGCAATACCAGCCGTCATAACACGGATGATTGGATCGACGTATACTTGGATAATTACCCAAGCACAGGCGCCAGTTACACACATAAGTGTGACCAAAATGATAGTTTTCGCCCAGTGATTGATGGTAAAACCTTTTTCCCAGTAAAGCCTGCGAAAAGTTTGATAAAATCAAATTAATCAAAAATTCAACTAAAAATGGTGAATGAGACGTCTCAAAGTGAAACTTTCCGTCCTCATTGATGATTTTTGATCTAATTTGACGAAAAAGAGACGTGTCCTCTCATCCTCCAGTGAGACGTCTCTTTTTCGCCAAATTAGACCAAAAATCCTCAATGAGGACAAGTTTTTTGTGGAAATTTTTGACGTCTCATTCACCTCTTACTAAGATATTTGAGACGTCTCATCCAAAAACTTTTTCACGCGGGAATTCCATATGGAGATCATCATCAGTTGTACTAAACGTAAATCGAAACATACAAAGGACCGTACATATCAAAAAGTTAAACCAAAGAGACTTGCGCTTACGCAACTGAATACATTTTTGCAAAATTTTTAGAATGAGCAGAAAATGAAATGCTTTTTGACTGTTAGAACAACGTCTCATAAAAAAAAGCGAAAACAATTTTGGTTGGAAACATTAATCGAAAAAAATTTTTTGGTTAAAATTTCGGTCAAAATATTTTTTCATTAAAAATTTGTGATAGACTTTTGGTCAAAAAAATTTTGGTTTGAAAATTTCTGGTCAAAATTTTTTAATCATTTTTAGTCAAAAAAAAAATTCAGTCAAAAAATTTGAATCAAAAACAAAATTTGGGGTAACATTTTGGTCAAAAAAATTTCTTCCTAAAAAAATGTTGTAAAAAAAATATTTTAATCGATTTTTGGTCAAAAATTTGAAGTAAAAAACTTTAGTTAAACGTTTCGATAAAAAAATGTTTTGGCTTAAAAAGTTTCAGTCAAAAAAAATTTAATTTGTCGAAAATTTTGGTCAAAAAATTGTTTTGGTTAAAAAATTTACTGTCAAGAAAGTTTTGGTCATTTTGTAATCAATTTCTGGTCAAAAAATATGAGTAAAAATTTTTTGGTCACAATCTTTCGGTCACAAAATTATGGTCAAAAATTTTTTTCATAAAATTTTACGTCATAACATTTTGATTAAAAAATTCATCGTTTTTTGGTCAAAAAAATTTACAATTACTTCCATTTATTTTTATTGGTTTATAGAATATCCGAATATTTCTGAGAATTCCATTGTTCGAGCAATGGAATTTTATTATCTTCACAAAACCTACAAAACGAAATGATTGCAGTTGAAAAATTTGCGGTCAAAAAAAATTGGCCAAGCAATTTTTAATTGATTTTTGGTCAAAAAATTTGGTTGAAAATTTTCCGGTCAAAAAAATTTTTAGTAAAATTTAGGTCAAAAAATTTGTAATCAATTTTTGGTCAAAAAAACTTGTGGTTTAAAATTGCCGGTCAAAAAATTTGAATCAAAAAATTGTGCGTTAAACATTTCGGTCACAACAAAAATTTTTTCTTCTTAAAAATGTTTCTAAAAAAATGTTAATTGATTCTTGGTCAAAAAATTTTGATTAAAAAATTTTTGGCCAAACGTTTGGGTCAAAAATTTTTGGTAACAAATGTTTGGTAACATTTTGTGGTTGAAAAATTTCCGATCACAAAAATCTTCGCCAAAAAATTTTAGCCAACAAAATTTTTGGTTTAACATTTTCGCTTACAACAAATTTCCAATCAAAAAGTTGGTCACAAAATTTTAAATCGATTTTGGGTTCAAACTAATTTAAGTCAAAAATATTTTGGTTTTAAAAGTTTTCGTCAAAAAGTTTTGGTCAAAATAATTTTAATTACAAATTTTCGGTCAAACATTTTGGTCAAAAAAATTTTTGGTAAAAAAATTTAGTCAAAAAAGTTTTGGTCAAAAATTCTTTAATCTATTTCTGGTCAAAAAACATGAGTAAAAATTTTTTTTTGGTACAGAATATCCGATCAAATTAACAGAAAACATTCATGGGTAAGCACAACAGGCCCATTGCCGGCCTAGGTGCAGGAGTCCCAGAGGGCTCCACCCACCGAATCTATCCGGTCAAAAAAGTTTTTAGTCACAAACCTTCGGTCAAAAAATTATGGTCAAAAAATTTTTGCTCATAAAATTTTAGAGGCCATACATAAATGACGTCCAGTTTTTTCAATGCTGCCAGCACATGTAAATCGTAAATAACTCGATAGATATGCATTCTGGCGAGTCAAACGTGTGTTGTACCCCCAATCAGAGGGGGTATTTAGGGGGGTAGAAAACACATTTCACTCGCCAGAATGGATATTTATCGAGTTATTAACGATTTAAATGTGCTGGCAGCACTGACAAAACCGGACGTCATTTATGGATGGCCCCTTTAGGTCGAAAAATTTTAATTAAAAAATTCATCAATTTTTGGTCAAGAAAAATTTACAATTACTTTCACTTATTTTTATAGGTTTATAGAATATCCGCATACTTTTGAAAATTCCATTGTTCGAGCAATGGAATTTTATTACTTCCAAAAAACCTACAAATCTAAATGATAAAGATTGTGGTTGAAAAATGTCCGGTAAAAAAAATTGGCCAAACAATTTATAATTGATTTTTGGCCAAAAAATTTTGAGTCAAGAAAATTCGGTTGAAAATTTTCCGCCCCCCTTTTCCCCCTTCCCTGGTCAAAAAATTTTTGGTTATTAAACCGACCGTCAAAATATTTTTGATTAAAAATTAAAAATCAAAAAAATTTTGTTATTTTTGTCAAAAAACTTGGGTAAAAAAAAAATGGTTTAAACAAAAATTTCTGGTCAGAACTTTTGATTATAAAATTTTTTAGTTGAAAAATTTTCGGTCAAAAAATTTTTTGGTCAAAACTTTTAATCAAAACTCTTGGTCAAAACTTTTTTAATCAATTTTTAGTCAAAAAATTTGTGACTACAAAATTTCCTGTAAAAAATTTTTTTTTCCAAAAAAATTTTGAAATAAAAAATTTCTTGTTAAAAAAATGTCATCATCATCATCATCAAACTTTATAGACCGTTAGTACCTTCCGGTGTGAGGTCTTTCTGCCGCAACCCCAGATTGGTGAACTATCGTCCTCCATGCCCTCCTATCGCCCGCCAAGGAGATGGTTTGTTCGCCCAGAGAAAGTCCCCTAACTTCTAAATCTGATTTAATTGAATCGATAAACCTTCTCCTTGGTCTACCCCTTGGCCTAACACCCGGGACTTGTGCATCCAAGATCCTTTTCGGTAGCCTGTTATTACCCATCCTTTGAACGTGCCCGAACCGGCGCAGACGACTGGCCCTTGCCGCCTCTTCCACTAACGAAATCCCTAAATTTTCCCTAATGTCGCCGTTCCTTATATGATTATCCCACTGCTCCCTCCTATTAACCTTCGCTATATTCCTAAGAACCCTCATATCAGAAACCTCCAGGTCATGCACGAGATATCCGCAGTCAACCCAACTCCCACTACCATACAGAATCGTCGGCCGGAATATTGACCTGTGAATAGCTAACTTTGTTTCGCTACTTAATTCCCTTTTGTTGAACACGTGCGACCTCAACTGACTGGCCACTGCGTTTCCCATTTTCCTCCTTTCCTCAAATTCCCTAACTAACTTGCCATCCTCTGAAAAAATGGTTCCTAAGTACTAAGTACTAAGTACTAAGTAAAAAAATGTTTGTTAAAAAATTTTCAATCGATTTTTGTTCAAAAAATTTGAGTTAAAAAAACTTTTGGTTAAACGTTTTCGGTCAAAAAAATGTTTCATGAAAAATTTCCGGTCAAAAAAGTTTGGGCAAACATTTTTTGATAAATTTTTGGTCGAAAAATTTTTTGAATAAACATTTTCGGTCACAAAACATTTGTACAAAAAATTTGTTGGTTGAAAAAGTTCCGGTCACAAAAATCTTCGTCAAAAAATTTTAGTCAACGAAATTTTTGGTTTAACATTCTCGGTTACAAAAATTTCCAATCAAAAAAGTTTTGGTCACAAAATTTTTCATCGATTTTTTGTTTAACAAATTTGAGTCAAATATATTTTTGGCTCAAAAATATTTTTGGTTCAAAAATATTTTCGATTCAAAAATATTTTTGGTTTAAAAAGTTTTCGTCACCAAACAATTTTATTTACAAATTTTCGGTTAAAAATTTGGATCAAAAAACTTTTTGGTTAAAAATTTACAGTCAAAAAGTTTTGGTCAAAAAATTTTTTTAACCAATTTCGGCCAAAAAATATGAGTAAAAAAATCTTTTTAATTTCAAATTTCCGTTAAAATTTTTTTTTGTCATAAAATTTTAGGTCAAAAAATTTTGGTTAAAAAATTCATCAATTTTTGGTCAAAAAAAATTACAATTAAATTCACTTTTTTTATAGGTTTATAAAATGTACGTATATTTTTGAGAAATCCATTGTTCGAGCAATAGAATTTTATTACCTTCAAAAAACCTACAAAACTAAACGATAGATATTGTAGTTGAAAAATTGCCGGCCAAAAAGAATTTGGCCAAACAATTTTTAATTGGTTTTTGATCAAAAAATTTTGAGTCAAAAAATTTGGTTGAAAATTTTCCGGTCAAAAATATTTTGGTCAACA
>CM055403.1:173555820-173598452 GCA_029228625.1 Pseudolycoriella hygida
TTTTGTTGGTTACATTTTCTGTCAAAAAAATTTTAGTCGAAAAAAAATTGGTCAAAAAAAATTTGGTGAAAAAAGAATTTTGGTCAACAAAATTTTAATCGGAAAAAGTTTCAGTTCAAGTAAATATGCCTTTGGAAGTAAGTCTCACATTTCATATTTAACCAAATACTGAGGAAAACCCGTCTCTAATTGTATATGGTTGAGGAACAGAATTTCGTCCATTCCATGGGTGGCAATTCCCGAACCACTCCAAAGATTAAAAAAAAATTGTTCACAAAATTTGACGCAAAACACTTCTTTGACCATATTTCCCGAAACTACTTGACCGATTTTCCTCATCCTTGAACATAAATCATAGGGAAAAAAGTTTAGGTGAATCGACGCAGTTCTTTAGAAAAAAAATGGAGACGGACGGACGAACACTTTTTTTTGTTGATTCATCACCTCTAAGAGATAATAAATGTACACACCTAACTTTCGCGTCGATCTACCCCATGTTACAACCAAGTGTTTTCTAGTAAACGTATAGGACTTTATACTTATAACTTACTTATTGGTTCGTTCCACTTCGTATGGTGATCCGCACACTTTGCATTTCAACAGTTCGTCAGATTTACTACAACTTTCGACAAGCCATCGTCGTAGACATTCGTGGTGAACACTTGAAACATCACCAGTACATCTGCATGGCTGGATCAATGGTTCTGCTTTCTCCGAATCGTAGCAAATCCAACAATCTTTGCCGGAGAGAAACGATTGACCTTCCTCGGGTGATGTCTGAGCCTATGGAAAGGAATTCTCCAATTGACACACACACGTAAAGTGAAATGAAAAACTTACCTTTTCAGATGATGTACTAGGCACTGGATCGATTTGTCTTTGTAACAGTTTTCTTGGATTCAAGATCCAAAGCTGTTCCGGTGCCATTGAATTCCACAGGCAACATGGGAACCATAGAGCGACACCAACTTCGACTAATCGAAACACAATATCGTGCCAATTTCGTGAATACACCGGCACTCTAAAAAGGAACGAATTGTACATAAAATCGGTTCGCGTAAACACTTTGCGCGACTAACTTTTTTTTCCAAAAGTCACCCAATGTTTCCGATGCCAAAAAGCCAACAATGACGATCATCATTATAGCTTGGCTGAGCAATCCGAAACGGGCATGATGTACTTGCACTGAATTGATATTGCCACTGACACTGCTGGCACCGCAATCGTAAATGAATTCCCCTCGTATCTTGAAAAACACTTCCACTCCGTATATCAGAAAGAAGACAACCACAATGAGCAACAACGCCGCATAGCATCCATTGAAAATGTGCGAATATAAGTTTCGATTGGGTACCAAATGTGATGCCAATACTTCAGCCACAAACAAGCTGTATGGAAGTAGGTTGAACGCCAGAAAGCCGAGGAAGCTTTTTGACAAAAATTGTGATGCACGAATGTTTCGTAGATGGAATATCTGTTTGTAGAAAAGTTGTAATTTATTAACAAAAGAGAAAAACGTGAATAGGAAAATGAAAAACGATCGGACGCAGAGAAGCAGAACGGTAATGGGAAATGAAACAGAGTTATAGCATTTTTCTTCTAGACGTTATTTTAACTGATACATGAAATAGTGGCAGAGTGTGACAGGGGTGGGTGCTTCGTCACGCGAAATTTTTGATTGAAATTTACATTTTTATTTAATTTAATTTGATTTTTAAATAACTCGGTGCGCTAATCTCTAAGTATTTTCAAAGTAATTCGTTGTAACCCAGCCTTCACCGCTCAAATGTGGCTATTTGTTAGATGTATATCAAATCACATGAGGAACGAGCTCTGTATATCAAATCACATGAGGAACGAGCTCTTCGTCAGACACAAAACAGTGAAGTCGTAGCTCAGTCCAACTTGGCTTATTATTCTGTCGTCGCGTCATAAGGAAAAAAATGTTCAAGAAAATCCCGCGAAGATCTTCAACGAATTTCGCCGAAAAAAAACACATTAGCGACAAAATTAATCAAAACAATCGCCAGGAATCTTTTGTTTAATTTTGTCGCTAATTCGATTTTTTTCAGCGCAAGTTGTTGAAAACATTCGCTGATTTTCTGTAAGTTTGTTTTCCTTATGGCGGTAGTACTGAAGTCATATTTTACGCTGATTTCAAGAATTTCCAACACACGTAGTCTACAGTCACGAAGGAAAAAACTTAGAGAAAGTCAGCGAAGATTTTCAACGAATTTCGTCGAAAAAAATCAAATTAGCGACAAAATTAAACAAAAGATTCTCGACGATTGTTTAGTTTAATTTTGTCGCTAATTTGACTTTTTTCAGCGAAAGTTGTTGAAAATATTCGCTGATTTTCTCTAAGTTTGTTTTCCTTATAGCGGTAGTGTTGATGTCATATTTTACGCTGATTTCAAGAGTTTCTAACACACGTAGTCTACAGTCATGAAGGAAAGAAACTAAGAAAAAATCAGCGAAGATTTCCAGCGAATTTCGTCGAAAAAAATCAAATTAGCGACAAAATCAAACAAAAGATTCTCGACGATTGTTTTGTTTAATTTTGTCGCTAATTTGATTTTTTTCGGCGAATTTCGTTGAATATTTTCGCTGATTTTCTCTAAGTTTGTTTTCCTTATGTTGGTAGTATTGATGTCATATTTTACGCTGATTTCAAGACTTTTCCAACACACGTACTCTACAGTCATAAGGAAAAAAAAGTTAGAGAAAATCAGCGAAGATTTTCAACGAATTTCGTCGAAAAAAAATCAAATTAGCGACAAAATTAAACAAAAGATTCTCGAAGATTATTTTGTTTAATTTTGTCGCTAATTCGATTTTTTTCGTCGAAATTCGTTGCATATTTTCGCTGATTTCCTCCAAGTTTGTTTTCCTTATGACGATATTATTGATGTCATGCTTACGCTGATTTCAAGAGTCTCCAACTCATGTAGTCTATCGTCATAAGAAAAAAAGCCTTAGAGAAAATCAGCGAAGTCTTTCGCCGAAAAAAATCCAATTAGCGACAAAATTAAAGAAAACAATCGCCAGAATCTTTTGTTTAATTTTGTCGCTTATTTGATTTTTTTCGTAGAAATTCGTTAAAGATCTTCGCTGATTTTCTCTAACTTTTTTTTATGACGGCGCGGCAGTATTATACGTATTTTTTTATAGTTGTATCACCAGGTCTCGGCCTATTGCTCTATAGTATCCGTTTTCTTACTATGCCTACAGATAGCACAATACGAAAGTGTCAGATGCGACATTTTTCTCATACGGCCACACAAAATTTCATTCGTAACTTGCGATTTATGAATGAAACTCAGGGTTGCCTAATTCGAAAAATTTCGCATCTGTCACTTTCGCATTGCTATGTAAATCTACAGATACAGCATTTGTCAAAGTATTGACGCCAGGCTGTCTTCTTAGGGTGTTCCACGAAAAAAAGGAAAGCCACAGTTTGATCTCGTTACCCCACACAAAAAATTGTAGGAGTCCAAAACGCCCAAAAAATTTGTTTTAGAATTTCTTGACTGAAAACCGGCCGAAAGAAAATTCAAAAATGTGATTTTTCCGCCATTTTTCAAATTTGAAACGATCGCAGCGCCATCGTATCGCATGTTATGTAAAAAAATATTTTGTATAGGAGGCCTATTTTTCTTCTTATCAAACGGCACCTCTGGGATTTCCGTTAAGCTATTTTTACGAATTGATAATTTTGTATGACCTGCTTTGAGTTACAAGAAATAAATCACTGTCATGAGTATAGCAAAGTATCGATAGAGTGCAGTCAAAGAAGTTAGTTTTGGACCTAAATCATCGGTGATTGATCGGGGAATCATCGGTGATTCATTTGAATTATCGGTGATTCATTGGTGAATCATCAGTGATTCATTGGTGAATCATTAGTGATTCCTTGGTGAACCATCAGTGATTTATTGGTGAATCATTGGTGAATCATCGGTGATTCATTGGTGAATCACTGGTGATTTATTGGTGAATCATCTGTGAAGGTGGATTATCGGTGAATTAGCAGTCATTCATTGATTGGTGAATCGTCGATAATTCATTGGTGAATCGTCGATAATTCATTGGTGAATTATCTGTGATTCATTGGTGAATTATTGTGATTCATTGGTGAATTATTAGTGATTCATTGGTGTGATTCATAGGTAAATCATCAGTGGTTTATTGGTGAATCATCGGTGATTCATTGTTGAATCATCGTCGATTTTTTGATGAATCATCGGTGATTTATTGATGAATAATAGCTGATTAATTGTTGAATCATTGGTGAATCATCGGTGATTCATTGGCGAACCATCGGTGATTCATTAGTGAATCATCGGTGATTTATTGTTGAACTATCTGTGATTGATTGGTGAATTATTAGTGATTCATTGGTAAATCATAGGTGATTCATAAGTAAATCATCAGTGGTTTATTGTTGATTCATTTGTGATTCATTTCTCAATGATTAGTAATTCATTGGTGAATCATGAGTGATTCTTTGATGAATCATGGGTGATTCATTGATGAATCATCGGTGATTCATTAGTGATTCATTGGTGAATCATCGGTGATTCATTGCTGAATCATCGTCGATTCTTTGAGGAATCATCGGTGATTCTTTGATGAATCATCGGTGATTCATTGATGAATCATCGGTAATTCACGGGTAATAATCGGTGATTCATTGTTGAATCACTTGTGATTCATTGGTGTATAATCGGTGATTCATTGGTGAGTTATCTGTGATTCATTAGTGAATCATCTGTGATTTATTGTTGAACTATCTGTAATTCATTGGTGAATCATCAATAATACATTGGTAAATCATCCGTAATTCATTGGTAAATCATCCGTAATTCATTGGTGAATTATCTGTGATTCATTGGTGAATTATTAGTGATTCATTGGTAAATCATAAGTAAATCAGCAGTGGTTTATTGTTGATTCATTTGTTAATGATTAGTAATTCATTGGTGAATCATAGTCGATTCTTTGATGAATCATCGATGATTCATTGGTGAATTATCGGTGATTTATTGCTGAATTATTGGTGAATCATCAATATTCATTGGTGAATCATCGGTGATTCGTTGGAGAATCATCTGTAATTCAATAGTGAATCATCGGTGAATCATCGGTGACTCATCGGTGAATCATCTGTGATTCAGTAGTGAATCATCGGATATTCATTGGTGAATCATTGGTGAATCATCGGCGATTCATTGGTAAATAATCGGTGATTCCTTGGAGACTCACCGTAGATTCACCGGGAAATCATCGGTGATTACCCTGTGAAGGGTACATAGACAGACGGACGGATAGGAAGGGTGAAAACATAAAGTAGCTATCGCCACTTACTAATGAAGAAATTTGGAAGACTAACAAATAAAACGCTTCTCTAGCAGAGAAAAGTTTAAAAAAATTGCTTACCTCGGCCCATAGACAAACGACCAAAGATGCACAGGTCATTAATAACGGGTAGTAAGCCGACATTAAATTTGAAGCCCATACTGGCTGCAGGACTTCCTGTAATGAACAATATTTGAATGAGGGTTTAACAAAAGTTAACCGAGCCATAACACTCACCGGCGTTGTAAAATAGGCGCCTCGCAGTAGAGCCGCTATAAATACCACAAAATATAACAATTTTTGTGTTGTTAAGCGACAAGCTCTCAAGAATGAGGGCTGTTTCAATCGCTGATATTCAGATACTATGCAAATTAATAATTGGATAAGCGACACAATGGCCACAAAATAAAATACTGATGAAACACCTGCAACAAAAAGTGCCACGAATATCGTTTCACATTTGGCTTACATAATTATCCCATTGTCCACCACTCACCTGCATGATAAGGAAGATTAAATCCCGTACATTCGTCGCCACTATAACGTATTTCACACAAACATGTTCCGTTTAAACAGTCACCCCGGCCTGAACATGGGCTGTCATCATCAGGTGGGCTTAAATCAATCGGATTTGAGGAGGAGCACCTCATAAGTGAATGAAATGTCTTGATCATACTACGTTTACAGGCCTGAAATAAAAAGCACCAATGCGATTCGGTTGCCAAAAATTCAATTCAAGATAACGATGCCGAGACACAACACGCATATCACAGAAATGTTATTTATTTTCGCAAACTTTAAATTGCTTCTGTGGTAGCGTAAATAAATATTTTAATTAAAATAACTCAAAAGATTGTTTAACGTTTTTTTTTGTGTTTGAGAAAGATAAAGCGACATATCACTTATTTTGCAAATCTTTTCTTATACATTCAAAGTAACAACAACAAAAAAAGTCTTTAATAAAAACAATGGAAGTGCAAACATCATTCGCTAAAGATTAGATGAACTAAAGGTTAAAAGTTTTGTTGGTGTGGTGTTATGTGTGATGGTGAAAATAATGTGCACAACAAAATTTTCTTTTCATTATCTAGTCATCAAGGTGATCGGAACTTCGTAGAAGCAAGGGCGACATGAATTGTCGACCGAATCACAAATTTTTGCAATTATCATCCGAGCAATCAGCGCCCGGGCAAATGGGAATTATTATTATACCCGTGCACTGTGTGACATTTCTTTCAAAATGGCGGCGTGTGTCAAAATCTGGCACTAAGCCAAATTTGCCAAATAAGGCAAAATTGGATAAGGATGTTGAATCTATTATGAGCTACAAGCAACGCTACAGTAAATTTTTTTTTTAATTTGTACCGATTTTGCCTTATTTGGTAAATTTGGTGTAGTGCCCAATTTTGACAAACGCCTCCATTTTGAAAGAAATGTCACACTGTGCCGTGTGATAATTCCAAATATTTGAGTTTGTTGGGATTAAAGGTCGGTCTATTTCAACTGTCAAAATGACGTTTCAAACGTTAAAGTGCTTGCTATCCCGTGATGTGTAAAAAAGTGGCGCTGTGTTCTATGTGAAACAATGTCAAACTCAATACCCTACATTCATTTTTGATCCCTATCACAAATGATGTCCTCAAAGCCATCATTGAGGGATCTTACATAACACAGGGATTGCACCTGAAGAGCGTAGAGCAAGGCGACATGAATTAATTCCCTCGGAATTATTCCCCAGACTGAAGAAAATAGGAATTATCAAACAGGGAATTATCACTCAGACAAATGGGAATTATCACTCGGGCAATTATCACACATTATTGACAATTGTTTTTTTTTTCGGTCTGGGGGATAATTCCCTGTGAGAAAATTCCCGTCACCTGTTGGGATCAAAAGTCGGTCTATTCCAACTGTCAAAATGACATTTCAAACGTCAAAGAACTTGCTATTGCACCTGAAGCGCGTACAGTAATTACTGGTGAAGTTCACTGGTGAACATTTTGTCAGGTATACCCATGTAATTTAGAGCGCGTACAGCTTTGGTTCATTAAGTTTCACTTCTGCAAATTTTGACGCTTCTTTCATATAAAATCTGTCAAAATCGTCACCAGTGAATCTTATCGAACTAAAGCCGTACGCGCTGCTCTAGGCATGTCCGAAAAAGAAAGTTTTTTCAAATCGATTCCTTAACCTCACACAAAATACTGTTTAACCTAAAAAACGCAAGAATATTTTTTTTTAAATTTTTTGAAAGAAAATTGTCGGTGGTAAAAATCAAAAACTTCATTTTTTCAAATTCATGAAGATAGTGATGCCCATAGCAAAAATCTTGATATATCAAGATAGTGATGCCCATGGCAAAAATCTTGATATATCAAGATAGTGATGCCCAAGGCAAAAATCTTGATATATCAAGATAGTGATGCCCATAGCAAAAATCTTGATATATCAAGATAGTGATGCCCGTAGCAAAAATCTTGATATATAAAGACAGTGATGCCCATAGCAAAAAATCTTGATATATCAAGATAGTGATGCCCATAGCAAAAATCTTGATATATCAAGATAGTGATGACCGTAGCAAAAATCTTGATACATCAAGATTTCCATGTACCAACCACAAATCTTGATATATTAAGATAGTGATGCCCATGACAAAAATCTTGATATATAAAGATAGTTATGACCATAGCAAAAATATTGATTTATCAAGATTTCTACGTCCGTACCAGAAATCTATCAAGATAGTGATGCCCATAGCAAAAATCTTGATATATAAAGATAGTGATGCCCATAGCAAAAATCTTGATATATCAAGATAGTGATGCCCGTAGCAAAAAACTTGATATATCAAGATAGTGATGCCAGTAGCAAACATCTTGATATATCAAGGTAGTGATGCCCGTAGCAAAAATCTTCATATATCAAGATATCTATGTCCGTACCAGAAATCTTAATATATCAAGATAGTGATGCCCATAGCAAAAATCTTGATATATCAAGAAAATTTACTTGTCGAATCACGTGTCGAATTTTCTTGTGAAGAAATCTTGTGGTAACTTCAGGGACATCATTCCAGAGGTTCTCTCTGGAGCTGAGATCCACTAGTATATTACAAGGTGGAACATTCGCAGTGCTGATCGAATTTTGGAGGTGGTCGAAGCGTGAAAGGGTGAAGAGAGTATTTCACCAAACCCTTTATTTTATGCAATTGTCATATTGTGAAGGGTCAACCGATAGGAACTGCAATGCGTACACCTTAAAAAAAAGCTCATTTCCAGACCGCATCAAAAAAAAATCTGTCTTCATTCATTACCTTTCCAACGATACCTCACACGATAAATTTGATGAAGAAATGAGCTTTATACAATTTGTGAATTTTCTTCAGAATTTTTCATTTCGAATTTTTCCAAAAGAAAATTCATGCTTACATCCCAGTGGAAAATCGATCGAATAAAACCCATTTCTCCATCAAATTCGTCGTGTGGAGTATCGTTGGAAAGGTAATGAATGAGCCTTTCAGGAAAAAAAATTTGGAAAGATTGGGCGAAATAGGTAGCGTTGACGACGCTTTAAAATACAAAATTTGAAAAAATGAAGTTTTTGATTTTTACCACCGACAATTTTCTTTAAAAAAATTTTTTGTTGTTGTTTTTGAGACCAAACAATATTTTGTATGAAGTTAAGGAATCGATTTGCAAAAAATTTTTTTTTCGGACATGCCTAACGCGCTCTTGTAGGGCTAGAACTGTCAAAGTTAACTTAACCAATAAATGCCGTACGGGTCGGGTTTCAGTTTGAAATATTATTCAAACCCGAAAAAAACTGTTCAAATCCAAGTACAGTCGAGTGCTTTTAAACTTACTTACTTTAAATTTCAGCTGTTTTGACATTTGAAATTCGATAGCAAGTAAAATTAAAAGCACTCGACTGTAGCTAAAGTGAACAGATTCGCCAGTGAAAAAAAAACATGCACAACACAAGTGGAGAAGTGAACAACGTGCCACCAGACACCAGACAATGGTAAGTAATAAGAATTTCAAATTTTAAGCAATTTGACATGTTCTCTAAAAGCCGTTCATTTTCAGAAAAATTTAATATTCTGGGCTTCTGGAAGAAAGCAGACCGATTCCCAACTTTGCAAAAAGTGGCTCAGTGGCTGCTTGCTATTCCTGCTGCCGAGGCTTGCGACGAACGTATATTCTCTGCTCCTGGTGTTGTTTCCAATATGGTATTGGAAAGAACGCACTAAAATAAATCATTTTATTCCATTTTTTGTTTCGGATTCGGGTTCGGGTTGGGTTTCAAAACATGTCGGGTCGGGTCGAGTTTTAAGGCTGGCAGTTCGGGTCGGGCCGAGTCGGGTATCAAAACTCTTGGGGTCGGGTCGGTTTCGGGTTTCAAAACCGGCACTTCGGGTCGGGTCAGGTTTCAAAAAAACCTGGACCCGTACACCTCTATGCCGTACGCAGTTCTGGATTTTTGTTTTTTTTTTTCGTCAATTTTTCTTTAGTAAGACAGACGTTAGTCCGCGCCCGACCGTACTTTAGAAAAGTTAACCTTAATTCAAACTTGACAGCTTTCATCAAACGATTAACTGAGCGAAAAAAGTCAAGCTGAACGCGCTCTAACTGTTAACGAAAACCAAGTCAGTCATCTGTTTACTCAACTACTCGCTTGCTTCATAACTTTGACATTAAAAACGCCATTTTTACAGTTACAATAGACCGACTTTTGATTCAAACAGACTCAATATCTCCTATCACAGTCACCAGAAGCAAGACTTCACTATTTTCACTACGATAATCTTTTCCAGCAAATGTTTATTTTTTGGCTATCAAACTACTCATCTCATGACATAAGAATACCTCTGAAAGGTCGAGGCTGATCCCAGATTGTCGTTATTCTCGATTCGAAACCACTCAAGTTCACTAAACAGATAATTTTCGTATATTTCGCTCACACAATCACTTGTCTCGCCCTTTAAAAAAATTCTCTCTGATACATTCAAAACGTCACTGCTATTGACCTCAAATGTAGTATCAAACCTGTTCAACATCTGATTCTCCTACGAATCACTTTGTCTTTTCGAATTTATAGGAAATACTCGAGCTCTCTTTATTGCACGTATAATAATTTTTCAAATTGAATTGAGTCAAGCAAAAAAATGATGTTGACGTGTTGTTACTTCTGCAGCAATTCAGACACACAGTATATAGAGTTAATAATAACACTCAGAACGCTTGAAATTAGCAAACAAACTGCAAGATCAAAATGAAAAAGGAATGAAAGAAAAAAATTCGTTCTTAAGCGGATCCAACCATTTTAAATAAGCAGCTGTTCTTACTTGTTATGTAAATGGCTTGAATCACTTGTTCTCGTGAAACGTTCATTTTGGATTAAGGAAAAAATGAAAAACAATGAAGAAGATAAATGTAAATAATTATGGCAGTTTAGGTATTTGTCGATGTGTCGCACAATTTATACACAAATGCTGCGAATGTCGAAGAAACAAACGGAATTTGCAAGTGAAAAATAAAATGATAATTTTGATGTCTTAAGAAATAGATTAAAGAAGCAGTTGTATTAGCATGCGTTGCGAAAAATCGTGTAAAGTTTGCTTGAAAGCTCAACTTGACAGAAATAACAGTAGTTAACGTTACGTTCGAAGATGTGTTGCCGAACTCTTCTTCGGCTCGTGTCGGCCATCTCACATCTAGTGCGTTAAACTACCAGCATATGTAACGTGTATTTGCAATTTACCGAGAAAAAACTTGCATTTTCGTGCGTCACTTCGGTGCGGCATGAGGTAATTTTTCGCACTTGTGCGCGGGGAAGAGCTCGTTATTTGTCGGTGAATTGCAGAAAACGTTGTTTGATACACGTTTAACGCACTTGATGTAAGGTAACTTGTATCAAAAATTACTATTGTCAAGTTGAGCTTTCAATAAAACCTTACGCCATGTATTCGCATCGCACGCTAATATAACTACTACTCAACACAAAAAAGGAGGAAGGGATTTTTCCATGTGTCACGAAGTTTTCGGGAAAACTTACCACCATCGATATAAGAGGGCTAAATATGCAATGTCAAACAAGAAAATTCTCAAATGATATTTTTTGATTTCCAATGATTTTCTGTCGTTTTCTTTGATTTTGAAAGATTTTCTTTGTCAATTTCGCAGTATTTTCTTGCACTTCCACACGATTTTCAGAGATTTTTCTTTTAATTTTAACAATCTTCTTTGATTTTAAATGATTTCCTTTGAATTCAAAGAAGTTTTTTGAGGATGTTCAATGATCTTGAGGATTTTCTTTACAATTCATTTTCTACGTTTATCTCCCCCTCGGCGAAACTAGTAAATCATGATCTCGCTTCTAAGCCCTTCATTAAAGCAGACGTGACGACGAATTGGTAAGACAGGGAAGCTCTCTCGACTTAGTGCTGAGCCGACGCTAGGCAGTTACGCTGGATGCGTTAAAGGGCTACTCAAAAGATAAGCCGAAGAAATGCACCAGCGAAGATAGGAAAGGCTGCACAATTGCAGGCAGGCAAGGGAATTCATGTTGGACCGTAACTTAAGGACCACCAGATTTGTGCTAAGTCTGAATCCTCTTCAATTTCCTTTTAGAAATTCTACCGTAACGTACTGGCTTTCCACCAAGAATATCTGGGATCTGGGTTCAATCCTGGTGAGGACAAATTCTGTATAGGATTTTTCTTCAATGTTTAGCATGAAAGTTTAGCGTTCCCAGGCACACTCAGGCTTCATAATTTGGGTAGTTGTGAATTTGGTGCCGCAACGAATCGTACATAGAAACGTCACCCATATCTGATGAATTCTGTCAGTAAAACACATTGCCAAAGTTGTCAGCAAGCGTCAGAAAATTGTCAGCAAGTGTCAGAAAGTTGTCAGCAAGTGTCATATAGTCTCAACAAGTTGTCAGCAAGTGTCAGAAGTTGTCAAAATTGTTAATTGTCAAAAATTGTCAGACAGTTTCAGAAAGTTGTCAGGAAGCCTCAGAAAGTTGTCAACAAGCCTCAGAAAGTTGTCAGGGAGCGTCAGAAAGTCTAAAAAAGTTATAAGCAAGTGTGAGAAAGTTGTCAGTAAGTGTCAGAAAGTTGTCAGCAAGTCTCAAAAAGTTGTCAGCAGGTGTAAGACAGTCTAAGAAAGTTATCAGCAAGTGTCAAAAAGTTATCAGCAATTCTCAAAACGTTGTCAGCAAGTTCTAAAAAGTTGTCAGCAAGTTTCAGATTGTGTCAGAAAGGTGTCAGAAAGTTGTTAGTAAGTGTCAGACAGTCTCAGAAAGTTGTCAGCAACTGTCAGAAAGTTGTCAGCAACTGTCAGAAAGCTGTCAGCAACTGTTAGAAAGTTGTCAGCAACTGTTAGAAAGTTGTCAGCAACTGTCAGAAAATCTCAGAAAGTACTTAGCAAGTGTCAGAAAGCTGTTAGCAATTGCCAAAAAGTCTCAGATCATTTTTGTCCATGGAAACATAGGTCGCAGAGCTCACCTTACAAAACTTACAAAACTACTAATATCACAACAAAAAACTTTCGCGAAGGTAAAGTGTGACGAAGTCCGTAAGTCCACTTCCAAAATTATTGATATCGTCAGAGGTGACGCTTTCGCTGATAAGACGCAAAAATTTCTTTGAATAGAATTTTAGCTTGTGGAAGTTTTATTCTCCAAAAAAAATTGCACCACTTTTTTAAAACAAAATAACGTTGTGTTCAAAAAATTGCGTCACAAATGCTAGACCCAACGACGAAATAATTTTTCTGTACTTTCAGTTTTTACACTGCAGAAATATAACTTTTCTTTCTTTTTGCGAAGATTTCTTTACATTACAATTATTACACTGGTGGGTCTTGCATACCACATGCTAACATTCTATTCAAACAAATTTTTGCGTCTTATCAGCGAAATCGTGATCTCTGATATCAATAATTTTGGAAGTGGACTTACGGACTGCGTTTTTTTGTTGTGATAAAAAATTGTAATTCAATGGCCAATTTCATTTGTTACGTTACTTTCATTTCATTCACTCTTAGTACACTATCCATAATAAATTGAGATAAAACACAGCGTTCCCTTTTAACACACATTCTACCTTGCGTTACCATTACGAATTTGCTTCAGTTACCGTTGTTTTATGCAAAGTGGTATATTTTTCGTATTGATGTGTTGGTGTACACTCAAATTCTATAGCTTTTACATAATTTACAAAGTAGAAATACAGATGGAATGGTCCCAATTGGGAATGGTTTTCAAAATAAATAAATCAATCAACGGCAATCTACATTTGACTAATTCCACAAGCATGTGAAGAGGCTGACGTAATTTTTATCTCCTTCACTCTTAACACATGCGTCATAATAAAATAAGAGAAAACGATTCGTCCAAAGTTACAACACTTATACCGTTGCGTTACCATTGTTTGCAATGCAAACTGGTAACTTTTTCATAGTAAATAAACGAAAATTCATTTGTTTCACTCAATTTTTGTAGCTTTTACATAATTTGCAAAAGTAGTCATCACGATTCAATGAGTTATTTTTCAACTTTATCAAACGGTTTATGTCGGTCGGTTTTCATAATGTTTTATATCGCCGAACTGTAAAAAACTTTCGTAATTTTTTCTTTTAGTGATTTTTATTGGGCCGAAGGTTAAATCTTTAGACGTGTTTTTAGATTGATAAAAACACATAATGACAAGCAATCAACTATGGAATAGGGAAATATGCATTGCCTACCTTGCATTTCGTTTTTAGCTACGGCCCTGTTCAATTGATATAAGTAAAAAGGAATTTTTTGAGTTTCCGCTTGTGGGTGCACGACGAGTCTAGTTTGGAATTCAGTCGAAAGTAAAAAAAATTAAGTTCGCGAAACAGGCAGACTTCCCGGAAATTTTGAAAAAATTACTTTAAAAACATTTCACCATTTTATTACGGTGAAGTTTTGACCAAAATTTGGTCGACCAAAAATTTTCTCATCTAGCCTCCAAGTACAATCTAGCCAACGCTAGATTGTTTTGGTCGACCAAAACATTGTTTTCTCTATGCAAAACATAGTTTTGGTCGCCCAAAAATTTGGTCGATCAATTTTTGTTCGTTAACAAAATGCAAAGCTGAAATGAATTACAATTTGAAATGTAGAACTTTGATATGTGTAATTACATCAGGTAGGATGCGCCCGTGACGCATGACCGCTTTTCTTTATGTTTGACCCTGTTGGTTTCAATATTAAAATAGTTGTTGATTCCCGAGAATCCCGACCAAGGCGGTTACAGTGACGACGTCCATGAAAAGAGAAAATCTGAAATGAAACGAACTTTTCAAGAGCAAAACAATTAGTTGGACAATTTCATTTACACTTCGCACTCAACTCCTTTACTCTAAAAAAGTTCGTGGTTGTATAAATGCACCACGAACGCAGAGTCCAATGAATGAAAAGAATGATAAATAGTGTCAGAAAGTTGTCAGCAAGTGTTAGAGAGTCGTCAGTAAGTGTAAAAAAGTTGTCAGCAAGTGTAAAAAAGTTGTCAGCAAGTGTCAGAAAGTTGTTAGCAAGTGTCAGAAAGTTGTCAGCAAGTGTCAGAAAGTTGTCAGCAAGTGTAAAAAAGTTGTCAGCAAGTGTAAAAAAGTTGTCAGCAAGTGTCAGAAAGTTGTCAGCAAATGTCAGAAAGTTGTCAGCAAGTGTCAGAAAGTTGTCAGCAAGTGTTAGAGAGTCGTCAGTAAGTGTAAAAAAGTTGTCAGCAAGTGTAAAAAAGTTGTCAGCAAGTGTCAGAAAGTTGTCAGCAAGTGTCAGAAAGTTGTCAGCAAGTGTCAGAAAGTTGTCAGCAAATGTCAGAAAGTTGTCAGCAAGTGTCAGAAAGTTGTCAGCAAGTGCAAAAAAGTTGTCAGCAAGTGTCAGCAAATGTCAGAAAGTCTCAGGAAATACAGCCATGTTAAAAATGAACCGCGGAAGCTAGTACAAAACTCATACATTTTGTTCATTTAATGACACTTGCTTGCGGGTTCATTCTAGCTATGGATGTACTAAAAAAGTGTCAAAAAAATCTCAGCAAGTGTCAGAAAGTAGATGGTAACTTTTTTAATTTTGTAATTACAAATTTAACGAAAATTCCGCACTCCTGCGATGCTAATAGGAAATACCCTCTTGGTTTAGTTCTAGGACGTCAAAATTTTTTTGACTTTTGTATGTCGTGGGTAGACCTGGGCGCCGGCACTCAGCCGCGCCGATCGCCGCCGAAAAAAGTCCAAAAAAGTGCGCCGCCGCCGCCGAAAATTTTAAATTCGTCCGTCGATTGCGCCGCCGCCGAAGTCAAAAAACATTTGCGCCGCCGCCGCCACCCGTGTTTTTTGTCGGCGCAGATTAAGAACATTTTGAACTTTGTCGAAATATTTTATTTAATATTTCACTCTACATTAAACATTTATCAGCATAACCTTACATGCTACATATGGTCTTTGTCACAAAATTTTTTTTGAGCTTATTGGGGAAGCCCGGGTATCCTCAACGTTAAGGACGCTCTAACAGCTCCAACGAATATCAAATGGGGGAAAAAATTGTTTTCTTTACTAGATCGTAATTATCATGAATAAAAAGCGTCTTTTCAACCACAAATGGTCCCAAAGAAGAGCGCTTGGCGCTAATTAATATGCCAGCATATGAAAATGCTCGTTCACTCGAAGTGCTAGTAACAGGTATGCAGAGACACTTTCTAACTAATTCACTCATAAAGACTAAGCTATTTTTATGATTTTTCCAAAACTCTAAAACGTTAAAATTTTCAACACTTTCACTTGGAATCATTGTCAAGAAATATTTGTGGATCTCTTCGTTGATTTTATGATCATGATTTGTTGATGTTGTTGCTGAGTCATAAGCGTGTTTCTGAATTAGCTATTCTAGCACAGATGGTTTTTTTGTCTTTTCTGCAGGCGAGGGCTGCTGTTTCGTTGATTTAGGTTCCGTATTAACCCTCTCGACTATCTTCAGAATCTCCTCTTTTAGAAATTCAAATCTCGTAATATTTCTTTTGCTCAATTCGTCTTGCAATCTTGGAAGATTATGCAACCGTGGGTCTAAAAGTGACCCAATTAAAATTTCTTTAGTGATAGGAAACCTGTAATCGAGTCGGTGAAGTAATTTTTCTTTTAACTCTGCTATTAAGTAGTGATCTTTTTCATCAGCAACTAATGTAGCCTCGATTTCAATTCGGAAAATTAATGCGCTGGACAAAGTGGGTTTTTTGTCGAAAGAAAACGTTTCCACGGCAGTTCGAAATAATTTTAGGAAACGAATAAGCTCGTTTATTAATTCCCACTCAACGATGGTTATGGGCACAGCATTTTTGAGTGTGGGAATAATTCGGTTGACTGCGGCCCGTTGCGATCCGAGACTTTCAAGCATCAAAAGCACACTATGCCATCGAGTCTTTGTATACCCCTTCACACGTTGGTACCCTTTTTTGTTGATTGTGTCCGCAGGCTGAATTTCATCGTTTAACAATGATGACAGCGCCACCGGTACTCTCTCAGCAGCAGTGAATCCTTCATCGTCGTCAAGACCGTCAAACAAATCCTTGAGAACCGCTTCATCGAGTTGATCGATTTTATGCAAAATCTCGTTTCTAGTGTTTTTATCCTAGAGAATAGATGAAGACAGATTGTTACGATGTTTGTCAACCATTGGAATGGGTGTGGTTCAATTTTGTATGAAAATTTAACTTGTCAAGAAGATATATGTTACAGGGTTAGATATAAGCAATTACAGGTGGATTTCGCTTTTGAGCGTGGTAGGAAAGATTTATGCGAGTGTTCTTGTAGATCGGGTATGAGTAATAGTGGAAGAAGTTTGAAAATTTCTATTATTGATAGGATTATTTTGCTTCAGCGCCGATTTGCGCCGAATGCGCCGCCGCCGCCGAGGAACAATTTTTTCGCGCCGATCGCCGCCGCCGATTTTTTTTCGAGCGCCGATTTCAGCCGCCACCGATGTGTAAGAAAAACACTCACGCCGCCGCCGAAAAATACAGACCGGCGCCCAGGTCTAGTCGTGGGCGTCTTAGAACTAAACGAAGAGGGGGAATAACCTGTCAGCATCCTAAGAGTGCGGAATTTTTAGTTTCGGGAGCCGCTAAATATGTTTTGTTGATTTTTTTATTTGTTAAATTTTTAATTTTTATAAAATATTAACATTTTAAAGTTGTTTTTATCAAATTACAAAATTTCCTTCAAAAGGAAAGCTAAAAAAAACAATGGAAAACCTGTTAGTTTACACAACGTGAAGCATTCGACAGATTACATAGAATATAGAAAAATTCTACTAGGCGAAGTTTTGCAGTTTTCCGAAGACATGTTAGAAAAATGCTTAAAATGTAACGACGATGTATCTGCATCACTTAACTCGACAATATCGTGGTCACAGTGCGACGGATGCAACCGCTGTATACAGGATAACTGCTTCATATTAGCCGAGTCAAAATGTCCACTTTGTGTGTAAACTGACAGGTTTCAATTTTCTATTGTTTTTTTAGCTCTTCCTTTTGAAGGAAATTTTGTAATTTGATAAAAACAATTTTAAAATGCTAACATATTATAAAAATTAAAAATTTAACGAATAAAAAAATCAACAAAACATATTTAGCGGCTCCCAAAATTAAAATATACGCACTCTTACTATGCTGACAGGTTATTCCCGCTCTTCGTTTAGTTCTAGGACGTCCAGAATTTTTTGATTTACAAAAGTCAAAAAAATTTTTACGTCCTAGAACTAAACCAAGAGGGGAAATAAGCTCTTTGCATTTTCGTTAAATTTATAATTAGAAAATTTAAAAAGTTACCATCTACTTTCTGACACTTGACGCAACTTCCTGAGACTTTCTGACACTTGATGACAACTTTCTGACACTTGCTGACAACTTTCTGACACTTGCTGACAACTTTCTGACACTTGCTGACAACTTTCTGACACTTGCTGACAACTTTCTGACACCTGTTGACAACTTTCTGACACCTGCTGACAACTTTCTGACACTTGCTGACAACTTTCTGACACTTGCTGACAACTTTCTGACACTTGCTGACAACTTTTTTACACTTGTTGACAACTTTCTGAAACTTGCTAACAACTTTCTGACACTTGCTGACAACTTTTTTACACTTGTTGACAACTTTCTGACACTTGCTGACAACTTTCTGACACTTGCTGACAACTTTTTTACACTTGCTGACAACTTTCTAACACTATTTATCATTATTTTCATTCAGTGGACTCTGCGTTCGTGGCGCAGAATAAATATAACGACGAAATTTTCTAGAGTAAAGGAATTGAGTGCAAAGTGCAAATGAAATTTTCCAACTAATTGTTTTGCTCTTGAAAAGTTCGTTTCACTTCAGATTTTCTCTTTTCATGGACGTCGTTTTTTCAGAAACTCACTGTAACCGCCTTGGTCGAGATTCTCGGGAGTCAACTACTATTTTAATATTGAAATTTATTCAACACAATTTTCTTTACAGCAACCAACAGGGTCAAACATAAAGAAAAGCGGTCATGCGTCACGGGCGCATCCTATCTGATGTAATTACACATATCAATGTTCTACATTTCAAATTGTAATTCATTTCAGCTTTGCATTTTGTTAGCGAACAAAAATTGATCGACCATTTTTTCGGGCGACCAAAACTTTGTTTTCCATAGAGAAAACAATGTTTTGGTCGACCAAAACAATCTAGCCTTGGCTAGATTGTACTGTTAAAGGCTAGATGAGAAAATTTTAGGTCGACCAAATTTTGGTCAAAACTTCACCGTAATCACCATTTTCAGCACTTTTACAATTTAAAACGACAATTTATGACACTCATTTCTGAATCGTTATTGTTGTGTAGCGATGTTGCAAATTGAAAATACTTCAACAATCGCAGACTTTCTATATCAAATAATCGCAAAGATGAGAGTTACATCTCATTCGAGTTTTATCCAAACAACAAATTCGAAGGTTATTCGATATGAAACCATTGACCGAAAGTTGCGAAAGGACTTTGTACGAGGCTTTGTAGAATAAAAATTGGAAACAAAGTAATTACAATATTGTACCACAATGACCCCACGTATTAAAATTTGTCGTATGAGAAAAAAACTGCTGACACCGAAAAATTTGACTTTTTTTAAGTCACCACAAGTGTTTTTATTGTATTGTATTTTCTTTTCTTTCTGAATTGTTTCAGCAAATGAAACAGCTTAGTACACATAGCACAGAAACTTAAAATGAGTCATTCATAAGGCAACAGTTTTGATTAATAATAAATCTGAGTTTTAAGTACACTTGCACCAATCCATTCTGAGTGTCATAACAACAACAACAAATTCCCTCTCTGTGGTGACTATGTAAGTATGCGTTTATGGTGGCAGCTTTTTTCACACAGTTTTAATTTATGCAAATTCGTTAAAACGCTTACTAACCCGTTGATTGTCAAAACTCAATAAAATTTTAACATAAAATTGCAATATGCAAGGAGATAGAACTACGCACAAAGGAATAACACTTCACTCCATCTGAATTATAATTTCTCACCTCGATGGCCCTCCATTCAAATAGAAGTCAATTTCAACAAATTAACACAATCAATTTTACTCGCAATCGTAAACTCTGCACTTTGTTTACCAAGAGTCTCGTGTTTAATACAATTTTAATATTTTCATTTCACAAATCTGTACGAATTACTTCCAACCATTTTGAGTCGAGATGTCAAAGTTTTTTTAGGGAATGTGTTGTCTGATGTCTTGATTGAGCAATTGAGGTGAGCTGCGAAAATGTTGGAATGGCGGTTTTTTTCAAAAGTGAATTTTTTTGTGCCTCGGCTGCTAGAAAAATTTTACCACCTGATGTACGATAGGAAAAATGGTTGATGGCAGAACACCAAAGCTGCAAACGCTGAAAACATTTTTGTAATGCAGCGATTATATGAAAGTTAAAAGAATTTTCAGACTTGGAAGTGTCGGCTGCACAAAAATGATAAGTTGGCGCCACTATGCCGGATAGAAAAGAGAGAAAATTCTCTCAATTTTACATTATATTTTGATCTGAAAAAAAAACTCTTACAGAGTAGGTGTGACGCAAGTCTTTATGTCTGCAATCAGAAAAGGGTTCGATGCGCAAAAAAAAAATTAAGTTCAAGTTACGTTAGGTGTATGTCGTCAGCACCACCACCATTTTGAGCTGGGTTTTTAAATGATGTATTTTATGAGCTAGGTTATGTGCTTTCGAAAACTGTTTGTCATAAGTTTTGTGCTCTTCAGTCACCCGAGCGCAAAACTACTTTTTGCTCAAAACATGTCGTTTTGAATGGGACACCCCTATTCCATCAACTTTTTCAAAATTACGAATAGTGAGCTGAAATCTACACATTATGTGCTGACGATATCACCCTTGCTTTTCGCTTAAAACATGTCGATGTGTAGCGGACACAACACAACACAATTGTCTAAATCTATTGTCTAATTGTCTAAGGCTCATTCTATACATTGGATTTTGTTTATCAGTTGGGAACGGTGACAGTCGGTTCAACTATGCAAATTCGAGATTTCTGATGTATTAATCGATAACAGTCTTATCTGCAAGTCTTTCATGCACAAGAACTTTGTCAATGGGATTTAATCGGAAGATACCGATCCTTGGTCAGTTATATTTCAATTCTCAATTTTCTAGTAGAATGGTTCCTAAGTACATTATGCTTCCAACACGGGACTTGCACAATTGTCTAAGTACATTGTGCACCCAACAGCAGACTATCACAATTGTTTAATTGTATCGTGCATCCAACAGAGGACTAGCATAATTGTCCAAGTTCAACAGAGGGCTTGTACAATCGTGTTAGACGATTGTGCATCCGACAGGGGACTTGCACAATTGTCCAAGTTAAATGTGCATGCATCACGAGGCTTGCACAATTGTCTAAGTACATTGTGCATCCAACAGCGGGCTTGCAAAATTGTCTAAGTAGATTGTGCTTGTAGCCGAAAACTTGCACAATTGTTCAAGTCCATTGTGCATCCATTAGAGGACTTGCACGATTGTCCAAGTCCAATGTGCTTACAAAAAGGGGTTTGCACAATTGTCTAAGTACATTGTTCGTGCAGCAGGGAACTTGCAAAATTGTCCGATTCCAATGAGCATGCAACAGGGGTCAACCAACAAAAATTGTTGAAAATACAATACATGAATTTCGTTTAAGGCTTTGTTTTGAATAAATTATGAGAAAGTGTTTTGCTGCGATTGTGCAACTCCCCTGGATGCGCAGTAGACTAAAACAATTGTGCAAGTCTCCTGTTAGGTGCACAATGTAGGGGAACTATATTAACCCCCAAAATTATTTTCCCCCGATTTAGGCAAATGCACGAAATTTATTTTCCCCCAATTTTTTTTCCAAATATTAGGAAAATTGATATCATAAAATTCGGTGTTGCACCATTTTGTATTTTCCCCTAATTATTCTTCATACATTTGTTCTAGGGGGATAATATAAAAAGGCTCAAAGGATAAAATATGTTATCACCCAATTTGGAGGATAATATTTTTCCCGTTGTCACTGTTTATATTATCCCCTAGTACAAACGTACGAATAATATTTGTGGGATAATATTTCTACAGTTGTCACATAGTGTGTCACAGACTATATCAGATGCTGTGTCACATGCTGTGTCACATAGTAGTACATTGTGCAGGAGCGTGCACAATCATCTATATGGATTGTGCATTCATCTAGTAACATGCACAATCATCTATATGGATTGTGCACTCATCTAGTAGCGTGCGCAATCATCTATATGGATTGTGCACTCAGCTTTTAGCGGGCACAATCATCTATAAGGATTCTGCACTCAACAGCGTGCACAATCTTCTTAATGTATTCTGTACTCAGCTGATAGCGTGCACAATCATCTATACGGATTGTGCACTCATCTAGTAGCGTGCATAGTGTGAACAATCATCAATATGGATTGCGCACTCATCTAGAGGTGTGCCCAATCATCCATATGGATTGTGCACTCATCTAGAAGCGTGCACAATCATCGATTTGGATTGTGCACTCAGCTAATAGCGGTGCACATGCACAACCATCGATATGGATTCTGCACTCACCTAATAGCGTACACATGATATAGATTGTACACTCAGCTAATAGCGAGCAAAATCATCAATATGGATTGTGCCCTCATCGAGAAGTGTACACAATCACCTACATGCTCAGCGAAAATCTATGTGTGAAAAATCACCGATACGGATTGTCTAATAGTCTGACGTAAACCTATAATTTATGAAAGATTATTGATGAGCCCACAACCCATATATATGATTGTGCACGCTATTAGCTGACTTCAGAATCCATATATATGGTAGTGCACGCTATTAATTGAGTGCTACAATCCATGTAGAAGATTGTGCTCGCTATAAGCTGAGTGTACAATCCATATCGATGGTTGTGGACGCTATTGTATAATGTACATAGGAGTCATTCTACTAGAAAATTGAGAATTGAAATATAACTGACCTAGGACCGATATCTTCCGATTAAATCGTTCATTTGGCAAAGTTCTTGTGCATGAAAGACTTGCAGATAAGGCTGTTATCGATTCATACATCAAAAATCTCGAATTTGCATAGTTGAACCGACTGACATCGTTCCCAGCTGATAAACAAAATCCAATGTATAGAATGAGCCTTAGACAATTGTGTTGTGTTGCGTCCGCTACACATCGACATGATGTTTTAAGCGAAAAGTAGTTTTGTGCTAAGCCCAGAGGGCAGCACTAAAATAATGCAAGGGTGATATCGTCAGCTCACTATTCATAATTTTGAAAAAGTTGATGGAATAGGGGTGTCCCATACAAAACGACATGTTTTGAGCAAAAATTATTTTTTTGCTCGGGTTATGACAAACAGTTTTCGAAAGCAAATAGCCTAGCTCATACAATACACTATTTAAAAACCCAGCTCAAAATGGTGGGGGTGCTGACGACATACACCCAGTTACGTTGTGTTTTTAAAAAATTGCGTCACAAATGCCATCCCCAACAGCGTAATAATTTTTCAATGCTTTCAACCTATTAGTCATAAGAATGATATGTAATATAAGAATTATTGAAATGTAACCACACGCTAAAAAATAAATTTCGACACATTAGTCACATTCGATCGACGACATGAATTAACGTCCGGAGCAGAGTTTTAGGGTAAACGCCCGAATAACGAAAATACGAATTTGTATAAAGAAAGTGTCTGATTTTTACAAGGGCAATAATTCCCCGGTCGACGAAGTTATCGTAATGAAGTAATCATAATCTTGTGTGCTCCCTCCACTTTTTATTTCGGATTATGTCTTGCTAAGCGTGAATGCATAATCGTAGACAGTCATTTGTATCGTGGCGCCCATATCTTCTGGCTCTGTAAATGGAGGCATTTGATGTCACAAAACTGGGAAAAATTTTGTGGAAATCTTGTGGTCTAGTCAAATGGCATGGACGAAATTAAGTTTCTCAGCCATATAAGAAAGGAGATGGTTTTTTGTCTATATTTGCTCAATTATGCAATATGGAGATTTACTGTCGAAGGCAAAGTTGTAGAGAATACAATTTTAGAGAACATGTGCTCCAGGGTTTTAGGGAAAAATGTCGTAATCTTAGGATATGACAATTTCTAGAATTGACAGGGATGACTCATATCTCTAGAATTATTGCAGATAGAAAGTTACTTCCAAAGGCAAAGTTGTAGAGACTAAAATTTTAGAAAACACGTAAGTCAGGGTTTTAGGGAAAAATGCACCAATCCTAGGAACTTCTAGAATTACTCATATTTCTAGAAGTATGGAAGTTAGAAAGTTGTTTCCAAAGGCAAATTTGTAAAGAACTTACATTTAAAGAGGCTAGTGAGAATTCCATTATAGAGAGAGTAATTTCAGAAACTTTAGGAGAAACTACGTTGGATCTACTTGTGATATGGTGCAGGGGACGAAATCAATGGTGTCAGATGTCATAAGACGTACTTCGGTAGGGCCTTTGACATTACGGGTAATTTCTGTGGATCTTTTAAATTCTTATAATTTTAAAAGAACATTGAATTGTTTGCTCATTTTTATTTAGATACGTTCGAGTCTTCTTGCAACATCTATTCTGTTTGCCATATCTATTCTGATACGTACGGGTCTTTCGTCTTTGGCTATGTTTTTTAAAATCTATTCCCTCATTTGTATAAATCTATGCTATTGGTGTAGATAAGGTCCCAACTAAGAGTATCATCATTCGTACCGCATTGTCCTAAAACTATGGCATCTTTTACCGCCTGCATGCATTTTCCACTTTCGGTGTGTACCAACCACTTGGTCTATAAAATTTCTATATTTAAAGGTACTTCAAGTCAATTTCGTAGTTGGATATATACCTCACTGTTATATGTCCACCAATGTGAGTCCTGGAACGTGCACCCCACGGACATTATAGTTCCCTTCTTTTTATTCACACCTACGCAATAGCTTCTTCGTGTGATGATCATCTCGTCTTTCGTTAAGAACAACAACTGGTTTCCACCATATTGGTGGCAAGCGCGAAGTGATAAAGGACTACCAATGTTTCCGGGATGGATGTCGAAACACAAGTTCTCACTTGACGTCTTTATCTGAAACAAATTGCCATTTTGTACCGAACAGCAATACCGAAGTTATCCTTTCCCAAAATTTGAATCTATGAATGACGTTTGTTAATAGCGGAAAATAACGTTCCAGTTTCCACCTGATAGAATTTAATTTCGTCAGTTGAACTTTGAAATAGATTGAAGTTCAGGTGAAGTTGTTTGTTTCATGGATGGATGCTCATAAAAAATTAATGAAACCCACCACAAACACACTATGGGCCAGTATTTTAAAACTTGTGCCAAAAGTATATTAGTGAATTGTAAGCAAAATGAAGTTCACATTTCTATATTTACTTGATGATTCTTTCATAGTTCTTTCCAAAACTTTAATGTAAGGGGCCATCCATAGATACAAAATTCGGTTTTTTGACAAATCCCTCCCCCCATGTACGCGCGACATTCAGAATCTTTTAATACTCAAAATTTTTCATAAAAAATCGATATTAACAGCACTTTTTACACCACTCTCTACAGATTTCAAAACTTTTTCAAATGGAATTTACGGCACAATATGGAAACGTTTGTTTATAGTTGATTTACCGGAAGTTTTAAAATCGCGACCGTCTAAAAAGACTTTTTATCGGAAAATTGAGTTGTCAGAAAAATGCGGTATCCGGTCGCTTCCTTTTACAAAGGAAGTTAGGAAATTTTTTTGAAAATTTCACCTTAGCAAAAAATTGCACTAGCCGTTAGAGAATTTACAATAATTATTTCGATGAGAACACCCGGAATATCAACGAATTTGAAACGTTTTACCGGCTGGAATAATTGTTAGAATTTGCTTGAAAAAGATTTGCTGATAAAAGTAAATTGGATTTTGTGAGGTTGATAGAACAGATAACACTAACGATTCGTGGGTTGGAAGTTACGTTAGGTGAGATACGACATTCATTGTTCCTACGTCTGCCGAAGGTATGAATTTCCATACCAAATCGTACGGTTTTGTTGTGTGCTGATGTGTGTCTATCATGATACAATTTTTACTACAATTCCTACAAATACCACAAATTCTAAAAAATCTTTTACTGCAATTTTTAGTAAGAATCCTTCGACTTATGCTAGAATTTTTATTACAACTTTGCGACAACTGATGCTACGATTTTTACTGCAACTCCTACAGCTTGTACACAAACTACAACTACTACAACCAATTCTAACCAATTGTCGCTGCCGTGTCACCTTGGGAACGAATGTGTTTTGTCTCATGTTAATATAAATCACATTGAAAGAGAATTCGTTACCCGGGTGCAGGGTTGGGGTAGGGACTCTAATCATTAGTGTCGCTAATAGCGAGCTAAAATACAAAACATCTCGCTTTTAGCGATTAGCGCTCGCTTTCAGGCTTTACTCACAAAAATTTGGCTATCCGTACTCCAGCAAAGCTAAATTTTTGGAGTGTGATATCAGTTGTTTGTTGCCAAACCGAAGCGCGGCGGATACTACTCCCATGGTCCAAAATGATCCCCTCAACTTCCTCCACAACATAATTATAAAAAGTTTTTTTTGAGCCGCCGCTGCCACCGAACCGAATCGCGGCGGCTACTACTTCCATGGGCGAAAATAATCGCGCGGCGACTGTTACTTCCATGGACGAAAATGATCCCCTCAACTTCCTCTCCAACATATCAAAAGTTTTTTTTTGAGCCCCCTACTATTTTCCTACTATGGCGATCCGCGCTACCTTATATATATTATATATTTTTTTATTTATTGATCGATAAACAGGCCTATATCAATCATTTATAAAGACATTCAAAATATTTACAAAGATGAGAATTATTATTGTTTTGTATAATTTGATCATTGAATTTAATTATCACATTGCAGTCCCATTTGCCAAGATCCCTGATTAGATGACCGTTCGTCAGGGCCCAAAACCGAATTTTTGAACCACCTGAATGAACTATTGTAAATGTTGCACCCAGAAAGTACCTATCATGCTGGTCCTGCATTCTGTGAATCGGCTCGTTTTACACAATGTTACTACTATATGTTTTCGTAATGAAAGAACATTTCGTAATGAAAATTGCCATTTTCTAAAGTCCGCATTCAAGAGAACGACGCTGGAGGGAAAAGTTCAAACCTATCTGAATTTAGTTCGGCAGTCTACAATAGTACTTTATTGGTGGGCGAGAGAAAATCGAGGATTTCTTCTTATGTAAATATTGTACATAACGAGTGAGCGTAGCGAACAAGTGAGAGTACAATATTTTCATAAGAAGATATCCGAGATTTCTCACGCCCACCAATACAATATTTTATTTCATTAGGCGAGAGAATATCGTACGTTATTCATTCGAGCGCATGAACGTGATAGCTGAGAGAATTTATCACTGCTTCGAAGTGTCAGGGTGCTGGGTTCGAGTTACGGCGGCTGCAGGTCTTTTTTTCAATTTTTTTCCAATATTTTTTTTTTAATTCTATTTATTTATGTTTTGGTCGTCACGTGAAATTACTATTTCCATATAGACATTTGAATTTTGCTCTGTGAGAAAACATTTATGACATAAATAAAAACTGATTCAAATACACAACGAACGAAAATACAATTACAAATACAAAACGTAAAGAAAACCACTCAAAATACATAAGCTTATGTTGTATATGAAGAAAAACAACGCTAGTGTTTGTGAGAGACACATTTGTACATTCTACGTTACTATATGCTTCTATTTGTCAACAAACAGTATCAACAAAATTTGTACATACCAAATGAGCGAACTGGTGCAGTGGTTAGCGTCGATTCTTGCGGATCGGTGGATTGTGAATTCAAATCACGGCGGTGCCACTGTTTTTGTCAGTGAATTGGCAAAGAGAAAACGAATTTTCCCTAGTGATTTAATGTATGGTTTTTCCTTTATATCCAAGAGTGAATAACGTACGATATTCTCTCGCCGATGATATAAAAAAAATTTTATCTGCCTAGATCGATAATCTCGCATTTTTCTCCCTAGGGCAAACTTGTTTTTCTCGATACATCTTTTCTCGGCAGATAAAATAGCATATGCACCGCTGTCCAGGATGGTTTATTTTGACGATTTGGATGATTTCCCACGCCTTCGGCTCGGGAAATAACCTCCAAATCGTCAAAATAGAGCATCCTGGACAGCGGTGCATAATCTACTAATCTGTATTTTTAAATCGTTTGGGAGATATGCGTCACGAAAATAATTCTACAGCACGCCCAAATAATCGTATTTTTTATTCAAATAATATTTAGCGAGCATTTGCGAAAATCCTGCGCGACCGGATGGCGTTTATGAGATAGAAATAATGAGGAATACCAAGGCGGTCTCAGCCAAGGAAGATCCACAATAGACCAAATTTTCACGTTGAGACGGATAATGGAGAAAGCATACGAGTTGACTTTAAACAGGCATATGACTCGCTCGACAGGAATGCTTTTTTCATCATTATGAAAGAATTTGGAATACCAATGAAACTTATACGACTCACCAAAGCAGCTCTCACGGACACCCGATGTAAGATACTAATCCAAAACAGGCTTTCTGAACCCTTCGTTATCGAAACCGGATTTAAACAGGGCGATAGCCTATCAACGCTGCTTTTCAACCCTGGCTTGGAAAAAGTAGCTAGAGCAATGTCAAACAATTGCAGCGGAACAATCTTCAATACATCCAAGTAATTGTTGGCCTTCGCGGACGATACCGATCTGTTAGGTAGACGAACGCTAAAAGTGAAAGAAAGTTTTGTTGAAATGGACGATGAAGCGAAGTACGTTGGACTGGAAATGGTTTTCGTAATAAATCAATCAATCAGTACGTTGGACTTACTGCCAACGAAGATAAAACCAAATACGTGGTGATAGAAAGGAGCCAAGGATCTTGTGTTGGACAAAATATGACGATGAATGATTACAACTTCGAAGCAGTCCAATCCTTCTAGTATCTAGGTTCCATAGTCAACGTTGATGAACTGAAGATCCGAACGGTGCAAGCAAACATCTCTTCCTAAACAAACTACTGAACATCCACATAAAATATCGACTGTACAAGACCTTAGTCAGGAACGTCGCTACATATGCATGTGAAACCTGGACTTTGACAGTACAACAAGAGAACAGATTGAAATGCTTCGAAAGGAAGATCTAAAGGTCAATCTGCGGGCCGGTCAAAGTAGGAGAATTGTGGAGAATCAGAACAAACAGAGCAAATTTTTGGCACAGAAAATATCATAAGGGTGATCAGAGCAGCACGTTTAAGATGGACAGGTAATGTAACCAGAATGAACGAGACTAGGGTAGATAAAAAAGTTCTAGTGAACAGAGTCGATGGAACGAGACCAAGGGGCAAGTCGAGAAAGAGATGGATTGATTGCGTGGAAAACGACCTGAAGAAGGTCGGAGTCAGTAGTTAGAAAGTGGTAGTTGGCGAAAAGAAGTTGTGTAGTCAGCCAAAACCCGCTTGGGTTAACAAAGGCTGCTAATAAGAAGAAGGAGCATTAGCGACCGCTATTAGCGCGCTAATTTTTAGTCCATTATCGAATAGAGTTAGTCACGCTAATATTTTATCGTTTTAGCGTTAGCGTTAGCGTCGCTAAAAAAATCGTTTGCGACAACAACCCTGCCCACGTGACGGTTCCGATGGAATTAGCCTTTTATCAAAAATTCTACAGCTACAAGCTTCACTACATTTTGCACATAGAAAGCTTTTTACGATAGAGAGCGTTTTTCGCATCTTTGCCTGTAAGTCTTAGCATAATTTTTTCGAATTCTACACAAAATCACAGTGTTGAACACCGAAATTGGTTCAGATTTGGGATTTTCTTTTCACATAGAGAGCGATTTCATTATAAAGATCTTTCACTGTACAACTTTTACTACTAAGTCCTACTCTACAACTACTACTTTCACAACAACATTTACCACACCTACGTAATTTTTAACACAGTAAAGCACATCAGTAAAGGCGTTGCTACCGAATTGTATTTTGTTTCTTGAACTGTGCTGAGATTCAGCATTAATTTCAATTTGCTGCATTTCTTCTATTGCTGTGGAGGGCAATTGCAACACCTCTGTACTCGACGCCACTGAGCATGATGAAGTGCAGAGATTATTGAAAGATACACTGCTGAAACTGTCTATCCAAAATCACATCCTTCCTTCTATCCTTCTTTACTTACCTGAACCAAGTCAATAAATTCTTTGCGGAAAAGACACTCTGGATAAACATTTTCTAGGTACCAACGAAAATCTTTACATTGCAGCCGCTCCTTCAGCTCAATACGTGTGGATAAGTCTCCTGCAGATATATTTTTGTTGTCTGAAACTCAAAGTGGGTGAGTTACCAATCGTCAATTTGAATTAATTCAAAGTAGTACAGGGGCATGCAGCATAGTAGATTGGCTTGAACTCACTTAGCCAAACTTCTACCAGCCTCACATTATTGTGTCCTTTAATCTTAGATACATCACCGTCAAAAGAATACGTCGATATTCTAAACAAATGTCCTACGTGTGAGCACGGAATGATTTCCACAGAACCACCACATAGCCACACCTAAAATAAATTTATTTCGAAATATTGCGAGAAATATCTTCAGTCGCTTAAGATATTGTGGTACCCGAATGGATGTTTCCAAATTTTCCGAGCCCCATATATTCATCCCTTCGTCGAAGGAACCAATTTCAAAGAAAAATTCTCGATCGACCGCAAAGGCACAACCAATCATTGTTGGTGTTCGTAATGGTGCGGTTGGATCGTTTTGCGTCCGAATGAGTTCTCTCTCAGGCACGTCCATCCTAATGTCGATGATTCAAGTAGAAATTGCAGATTCGATTGTCTCAAACTTACCAATCAAAAATCAAACAGAAGAAAAATCCATGAATCTTTGTCGCCGCATGAAAATAGCCCATGTTGGCGGATGAAATTGTGTCAATGACTGGTAGGGCAATAACCGAACGATCGCTAGCGATTCGTGCCAACAGTGGTGGTAGCCAGCCATCACTGCATTCCATATGGGCGTCAAGGAATATTAACACACTACCCTATGTGATGTGTTCAAATGAAGAGCAAATGAAATTTTCTCTCAACAAAATTTTTTTGAAAGGGAAAGATGACGTGACAATTCTTTATTTCTAAATTCCTCGAAGGACTTTCAGAAAAAAAAATTTCATCAGGATCAGGATGCCTTCCCAAGATACAGCTTCTGGAATTATCTCTATGTCTATACAAGCTATCGAACGAGTGTAGTGAGACATGAGGAAGAGGCTGCCTTTTTGTAGCTCCAGAGCAAAGTGGCATTTGCATAGAGAAAATTCCAGAAGCTGTATCTTGGGAAGGCATCCTGATCCTGATGAAAAATTTTTTTTCTGACAGTCTGTCTATACAAGCTATTAAACGAGTGTAGTTAGACATGAGTATGAGGCTGCCTTAATATTCATAGCATAAAAAAAACAATCGGTACTGCCAGCATGTAGTTAAATACTGTACGGTAATTGCTGTGAATAATGTATGAACAATTTAGCTCACGAGAATTATCGTGGACTGATACGTGAGGGGACTCGAGTTCGATCCCAAGAGAGAGCTTTGGGTCGTTGATATGAGAGAGCTTTGGGTCTCGTTCACTTTTCATGTGGTGGGTTCTTTCATGTGCTGGCGTATCAGTAATAACAATTCAGGGGTTTGTGTTCTTTTAGAAACAAAGAATTTAAAAGATCTACAGAAATTATCCAAAGTCCCTGCCGAAGTATGTCTTATGACATGAGACCATTGATTTCGTTGGTCAAATTGTTCTCCCTTGCACCATATCACAAACATACCTTCAAAAAATCCTGAAACTACTTTCTCTAAAATGTGATTTTCACCAACTTTCCCTTTGGAAGCAACTTTCTAACTGTCATATTTCTAGAGATATGAGTCATATCCCAAAAGAAAGCCATTTGCCCCCAAAATCCTGAAGAAATTTTATTCTCTACAACTTTGCCTTTGAAAGCAAGTTTTTAACTTCCATAGTTTTAGACATATGAGTCATCCCTCTCAATTCTAGAAGAGGTCATATCCCAGGATATAATTCTAACCAACTTTGACTTTAGAAGCAACTTTCTAACTGTCATTATTCTAGAGATTTTAGAAATTTTAGAATTTTAGAAATGGTCGCATCTCAGGATTGGGTCATTTTTCCTAATAATCCTGAAACACTCCTTCTCTAAAATTTTATTCTTTACAGCTTTGCCTTTCTAACTGCGATAGTTCTAGAGATATGAGTCATCGCACCCAATTTTAGAAGAAGTAGTCATATCCCGGAATTGAGCCATTTTTTCCTAAAACCCTGAAACATGTGTTCACTAAAATTTTATTCTCTACAATTTTGCTTTTGGAAGCAACTTTCTAGCTGCCATAGTTCTAGAGATATGAGTCATAAATCCCAATTCCAGAAGTAGTCATATCCCAGGATTGGATCACTTTTCCCTAAAAAAGTGAAAAACGTGTTCTCTAAAATTGTATTCTCTACAACTTTGCCTTTGACGCCGGTCCCAAATTTTCTTACTAGTTTGATGAGCCTGGTAATAATATTTTTGGTCGTCCGCTCCCTTTTTTCTTCCCTTAAGCTTTTACACTTCGATTTCGGATCCATCTCCCCCAGTCCAACATTTACGCCAGGTCAAGGGGAAATTACTTCATAATAATCCCAAAATTATCCCAAATAATCCAAATAATCCCAAATTAATACCAACTAATTCCAAATAATCCAAATAATCCAAATAATCCCAAATAATCCCAAATAATCCCAAATAATCCCTAATAATCCCAAACAATCCAAATAATCCCAAATAATTCTAAATAATCCCAAATAATCTAAATAATCCCTAATAATCCCAAATAATCCAAATAATCCCAAATAATCCAAATAACCGTAAATATTCACAAATAATCCCAAATAATCCAAATAATCCCAAATAATCCAAATAATCCCAAATAATCCCAAATAATCCCAAATAATCCAAATAATCCCAAATAATCCAAATAATCCCAAATAATCCCAAATAATCCAAATAATCCCAAATAATCCAAATAATCCCAAATAATCCAAATAATCCCAAATAATCCCAAATAATCCAAATAATCCCAAATAATCCAAATAATCCCAAATAATCCCAAATAATCCCTAATAATCCCAAACAATCCAAATAATCCCAAATAATCCTAAATAATCCCAAATAATCCAAATAATCCAAATAATCCCAAATAATCCAAATAACCGTAAATATTCACAAATAATCCCAAATAATCCAAATAATCCCAAATAATCCCAAATAATCCAAATAATCCCAAATAATCCCAAATAATCCAAATAATCCTAAATAATCCCAAATAATCCCAAATAATTCCAAATAATCCTAAATAATCCCAAATAATCCCAAATAATCCCAAATAATCCTTAGAAAAAAAAGTAATTTACCCCTCGCACCAGTGTGAGTACGAATTTCAAAATAAGTCATAGACTAACCGTTGCGTAGCGAGCGCCAATAAGTCGAGCTCTTATGAGACCTTCACGTTTTGAAGTTCGAATTATTTTAACGTTAAACGATATTTGTTCTACGTAATCATCTAACGGTCTTTTTAACGTTTCCACACTACTTTGGTCATCAACGAGAACAATTTCGTTAATAAGTTCACGCGGCGATCGTTCAATCACACTCCACACTGTGCGCAATATTGTCGTCCAAGCTTCGTCATGAAAAATAATGATGACGCTTGCATTGGGTAATTTTTCTGGATAATCCAATTCCTTGCATTTCTCATGTCTTGAATCTGGTAACGATCGATGAAGTGACATCATATTCGATGCTAACAAATTATAATTTTCTTTTTTTAGCATTTCCTCCATTAATTCTTTTGTGTGTTCGTCAGGAGGTTTAAATGCAGCACCACCTTCACCGATTCCATGTCTCGTTACATTGTCAGATTTTACTGTTTCAGTCCATCTGTAGGTACTTGATTCGTCATACAGTTTTGAAATTTTGAACTTCCATTCTGTGTTAAGTTTATCTACGTAATACTTTGGATATAATTTCTGCTAATTGAGTTCAGAACTTATTTATTGTAACATTCTATCTACAGATGTATCACATGTTACCTGATGATAGGCAGGCTTTGACTGTCGTGTTGTATCACTAACATAAATTTTGCTTAGCGTAAAAACAATGAGCAAAGACGACACACTTGCGGCATACAGCAAAACTACCTTCCGAGTATTCATTGCCACGGCTTTAAATTGACTAGCTGAAGTACGCATAGAACACGTGGAAATGGTAACCACTTTGATAAACTTTCCGAGTATATTTTGATTGAATGTAAGTTCACAGAACGAAATGAACAATTTGAAAAAACGACATGAAAAAATAGTCTTCATGAGTAAAGACACGCATATTTCTTGCCTCACGTTAGTATGAGTACCCATTCTCACAAATGCAACACTTTTCTTGTATAGTAGACCATTTACTTACATACGAATGAATCATATGGGAGGTCTGGCAAATACTATGAGTAAATTGAAGTTCAAAAAAATGAAAAGTATTTCCTTATGTGTACATAGTGTAGGTAGTGTAAGTTGAATATATTTTTACACTTTGCGCGATTCGGTCATCGAAGTAGATTTTTATCTATCGATTTTCATTGTACTTCACGCTAATTACAAGACACATTAATTAAGACTTTTTTGTTTTAGTTCAGTCAAGTTCGCGGTAAGAAGTGGATTTTTGCAAGTGGTTTGGTTGTTTATTAAACTTTCGTGCTTTTCGCCAATACAAATCCTTATACTACTGATAAGAAAGATGCCCAGAAGCCAGAAGTTTTAATTTTCCAGATCTTGGCGATTTTTATACAGTTTCTTGAATCTAAGTTCCTACGGTCTTCCGATTGTTGATGTATCGATATAGTTGGAAGAGCGTAGAGACTTTGTAACATTTACTCATCAAACGGCTTGTAACCTAACTGACAAAATCATAATATGGTCTCTACAACTCGCTCGTCAAAAATTTTCATACATTAATAACCACTGCCTATTTTTAAGAAATTTTTTTCAAGGAATTCAAGAAATTTTCAAGAAATTCAATGTAGGATTTTCATGTGTGAATTTTCGAATTTAACCTTTTATTTTTTTCCGAAACGCCTGACCCTACAAATGCTGTGTAATGGTCCCAGAAATGTTTAGTAGAAGAACTTTTTTTTTCTTAAATGCGATCTTCCTCTGCCTCTCCTGGAAAAACTCATTTTAGGCGTTATTTCATGAATCATGCTCGGAGCGGTAGCGGAGAGCGTGACGCAGTCCCCACACCCCAAAAAAAACGTCCAAAAACCCAAAAACCTCCATACAAAAACCTTTGGGACAAGACACGATGTATAGGCGAAGTTTTGAGTTTTTTTCCCTCGCCCCCCTTCCCCTTCCCCTCGCAACAGCTTTCAAACGAGCCCTCACTCATCAAAATCGGTTGAAAATTGGCTGAGATATCGCCAATCAAAGATGACCAATTCCTATGGAATTTACCTTGGAAATTACCTTTGTAATTAATAACAATGTTATTCCTGTGTGGTGTGTCAACGATCTCTCTACTTTTTTTTTCTCGAGAACCGCTCGAGCGATTTCCTTAAAATTTTCAGGGAACGTCAGTCTCGGCCCCAAATGAAAAATTTCATATGCCGCTTTTCCGGGAAAATTCTGGAAAAGCCGTGGCATGTGGAAAAGTGTTCAAAGTGGTAATGCACGGAGTTTTCGAATTTTAGCTCCGAAGTAACGATAGCTAGAGAGATGGTTTCTTCGGTGAAGTTATAGAGTTTGGTCAGGAGAATTTTTTGGGATCTTAAGAAAATGGCTGCCAGCTGCCATAGCGACGCCATCTTGGATTTTCGTTTATGCTTTTTCGGTTTTCGAATTTTAGCTCAGTAATGTCACTACTTAGAGAGATGGCTTCTTCAGGAAAGTTATAGGGTTTCATCAGGAGAATTTTTTGGGATCATAAGAAAACGGCTGCCAACTGTCACAGCGGGGCCGTCTTGGATTTTTTGCTAAATTCTGAATAAAAATACCTAGATAGTTGGTTTCTTCAAGAAAGTTATATAAATCACTGAGAAGAATTGGTGACACGAAGTGTTCCGAAGGCAGCCGAAGGCGACACGAAATGTTCTGAAGGCAGCCGAAGGTGACACGAAGTGTTCCGAAGGTAGCCGAAGGTGACACGAAGTGTTCCGAAGGCAGCCGAAGGTGAGAGAAAAATTTGGAGAAAAATTTTTTTCGGAGAAAATTTTTTTGGAGAAAATTTTTTTCTGAGAAAATTTTTTTTAAAGAAAAATGTTTTTCGGAGAAAAAATTGCGTCACAAATGCCGGACCCATCAGCGGAATAATTTTTCAATACTTTCAGTTTTTACACGCAAAAATTTAAATTTACTCTAAAAAATCTACGCAATAAGAAACAAAAGTCAAATTTTTGCAGCGCAAAAACTGAAAGTACAGAAAAATTATTTCGTCGTTGGGTCCGGCATTTGTGACGCAATTTTTTTTTAAGAAAACGTATTTTTGTTTCAAAGAAAGCGCTCTAACTTTTCCAGGAAATCAAAACTTTTAACACAAGGTTCCATTCAAACAAACTTCTGCGTATTATCTGCGATAGCGTCACCTCAAGCGATATCATTAATTTTGGAAGCGGACTTACGGACTGCGTCACACTCTACCTTTAAAAAGGTTTTTGTTGTGATTCCCCCTTAACAAGAAATGTTATCATCTCTTAGTTATGTTCAATTTAGCTAAAGTCAGTATTTTCATTGATTTTGGTGTTTTTTTCACACATTTTGTAGTTGAACGACCCCTAGATCCACTCGGATCTGATTGCTACCATATTGACTTTTTATCAGGGTACCATAAAGGTCTGTTTTTAGCCAACTCCGCCAACTTTGACAACACTTTCATTTATTGGACCCCTTAATGCCTCGCCTAATGCTCACACTGGAATAGGTCTGAGTCAGTCACGTGTCAACCAATTCCAAAACGGTTTGCTTTCCGGAATTCGTTATGAAATTCTCTATCTATCTACGTTCATTGAAAATTTTTTTAAATCATTGTTTATGTTGTTTTGGTGGAGTCAAAGTTGAAATTTCAATATGGAAACTAAAAGTCGGGAAGGGAGGTTGACCCTCCCAACACCACATTAAAATATTTATGACCTCCCCGATACCGGCATTTTGAAGTACTGTCCGAATACTAATAATTAGCCCTAAAAAGTTTCCCTTCAAGATGTATACGTTCAAGAAGACATTGATGCTTATGCCATAATTCATGAAACAACGCCTAAAATGAGTTTTTCCAGGAGAGGCAGAGGAAGATCGCATTTTTTAAAAAAAAAAGTTCTTCTACAAAACATTTCTGGGACCATTACGCAGCATTTGTAGGGTCAGGCGTTTCGAAAAAAAATAAAAGCTCAAATTCGACCTACCCTAAATGTGGAAGCTGAAACCGTATAGAAAAACTATTTCGTTGATAGGTCCTGCATTTGTGACGCAATTTATAATGTCATGCAATACTGGTTAAAAAAAAATTGCGCATCAAAGCGTTAACCGTCCGTCGTCACTTTTGATTGCGCTTTGGACCGTTTTAAAGATGTTTGTAAAAAGCTTTCGTTAGTTTTGCGTTACACTGTGTGAAAATTCCCCAATAAAAAAAATTATCACCGTCACTTTATATACAACAATGCTGATTCATACAAAAGAATTTTCGCCACGACACTTCATACGGATTTCATAGCTAACGGTGCGGTAGCGGAATCCAGTTATGTACGAAAATCATCTCCGTCACTTTCTCTGCAACCTCAATTCATAAAAAAATTGGCGCCACGGAAGTTCGCGCGGCTATAATAGCTGGCGGTGGCGGCTCCCATTTACCCCTGCCTTCGCTTCAGCATTAATTACGACTCCGACCACAACATAATCTAAAAATTTTACTCATATTTGACACATATGCCTTCAATACAGACGCAAAAAAAATACGTTCAATACTGCTTTTATATGGGACTGGTTGGATCCCATTGCCCCCTAGGAGGCACCCCGCAACCCCGCTCAGAATTTGTTTAGCATCTCGTGAGGTCACTAGGAACGAAGGCTTTGAAGGTGCTTAGTTCGAAGGGAATTATTATTTTATACCAGGAGGCTGCCGCCCCTGGACCCCCGCTAATTATTAGCCTGCGGTGCATCCTCTTGCTAACCACTGTGCTAAACCCCGTCCATAGAATCGTTCAAAATGTCCATCATAATCTGCTTCCCGTTCCCCGTACTTACATCGTTCAAAACCCATATCCAACATCCACCGACACCCCCGTTCAAACCCCAATTCACACCGCACTTAAAACACCGTCTGAGGCGCCTTCCTTTCTTCCGTCTAGATACTCGTCAAAATCTAATCCAATTCCCTGTACAAATCCTCGTCGAAATTCCCGTTCCAAATCCCGCTGCAGTTCCCGTTACGAATCCCGTCACTTCTATTAAAAAAACTATGAGGCTTTGCCGAAGAAACCAAAACTCTCTCTTATAACTACCATACCTTCGCAGATAAATCTAAAACCCCCAAAATTGATCATTTTTCCAACTGCCCAACATTTTTCATGAATATCGCTGACTTTCACTAGTATAACTCTAAGACTTTGGCGAAGAAACCGATCCTCGATCTCTTACAACTTCCTCAGAATCCCAAAACCCTAAAAATTGACCACTATTCTGGGAAGTAAAGTAGAGAAATAATTGACAGGTGGGAAATAAAGTAGGGAAATATTTGACAAGTAAAAAATAAAGCCGGGAAATGATTGACATGTGGGAAATAAAGTAGGGAAGCTACTAACAGGTGAAAAATAAAGTAGGGAAATAATTGACAGGAGGAAAATAAAGTAAGGAAGTAATTGGCAGGTGAAAAATAAAGTAGGGAAATATTTGACAGGTGGGAAATAAAGAAGAGAAATAATTGACAGGTGGGAAATATAGTAAGGAAATATTTGACAAGTAGGAAATAAAGCAGAGAAATGATTGACATGTGGGAAATAAAGTAGGGAAACAATTAACAGATGAAAAATAATGTAGGGACATAATTGTCAGGTGAAAAATAAAGTAGGAAAATATTTGACAGGTGTGAAATTAAGTAGAGAAATAATTGACAGCTGAGAAGCACAGTAGGGAAATAATAACCGTCAGAAATGAGCCTAAATGAGTTGTTTCTGGGTATAAATTCTGTGATGAAATAGGACGTTTTTTGTCCGTCTGTGCATAAACAATTTTTATACGTTAATTTTTATATTTTAAGTATTGACTGTTGGTGAGGGAAGTGTGAATAAGATATTTTCGAATGAAAATTTAACTGAATTAAGGCGTAAACTTTTTTTTAAGGCGAAAATTTTTAAAAACCAGAATGACTACAAGTAATCTATGGACCAAAAATGGATGTATTTATCTGAGGAAGGACGATAATGTTAATGCTTTGGTAATCGATCCATCATACTGATTTTGATGGGCTTATTACTAAAAATGGTAACTAAAGTTCAGATCTTACTTCTTTTTGGTTTGTGTGCTATATGTTTTCTTGTATCTTTGTGGCTTAGCTTATTTTTTAGTTTTTGTTTATATGAACTGTTTCTACAATGCCATTTCCAGTGAATGAGTTTAGTAGTGATAACTTTTCAAATGACTATTTCCATGATATAAACACTTATACAGTACCTGCTGGGTTAGGTTCTGATTTTTGTGGTCTAAGGATATTTCAAACAAATTTACGTAGTGTGCGGTTATTAAATAGATTTGATATTTTTTTGCACTATTTATCTAAACTTCCACATTCAATTGATATTATTATTTTGAGCGAAACATGGATCAAGCCTGATCAAATTTAATTGTATAATATTCCGGGCTATGAGGGTATTTTTTCGTGTCGTGATGGACATGATGGAGGACTTGCGGTTTTTATTAAAAATACAATCGTCTACCAAACTCTGAATGTTTACACGGACCGGTTCTTCTACATTAATGTCCATATTAAACTCATTGATTCAATATACCCTCATCTAAATTTACATGCTTATTATAGACCTCCTTGGAGGAATAATCAAAATGATTTTTTGGAACATGTGACCAATGCAATTGATACTGATGATGAGTTTTCTATGCTTGCAGGTGATGTTAATATCAATTTATTGAAATTTTCAACATCTAATGCTAATTTGTTTCTGAACGCTTATGTGAACTCGTTATGATTTTAAAATATCTAATGATCTCGTTACAAGACCATTCAATTTTGGATCATGCTGGTTTCAAATGTAACTCCTCTGTTAAAGTCATCAACAGTACAATAATTAATCATGCAAGCGATGATAACGTTGTTATTTCACATATCTCTTTTCCAATGAAAATGGAAAAGTATGTTTTGATAACAAAGTCTAGAACTGACTACAATAAAGCTAATGAAGCGCTGAATTTGTTTGATCCTGACAAGATGCCTGCTACTGATGATGTTAACATTTTATATTCGTACTTTCTTGATAGTGAGTGTGTGGTTTTGTTGGGCGATTTTAATGCGAGGATAGGAAACAGTAAAACCAATGCAGGTTATGGAAGGGTGGTAGGCAAATTCGGGGAAGATACTTTGAACTCAAATGGGAAGCGGTTGTTAGATTTCTGTGATTTCAATGGGTTAGCAGTAACCAGCTCTTTCTTTAAGCACAAATGGATCCACCGGTACACTTACGTCAATGAAAGTTGGGATCATAAGTCAATAATTGATTACGTAATTATAGAACAGGACAAGAGGCAGGAAATATGTGACACGCGTGTTTTCAGGGGTTTCACCTTCGGCTCGGACCACTATCTTTGGGGTGCACATCTGTCGGTTGGTAAACTCTGTCAGGCTAAAAGGAAGAAAAAGGTAGTTCGCAGATTTCGCGTAGGAAAGTTCAAGGAGGAGGAAGTTAGGGCTCGTTTCATGGCAAAGTTCACAGAAGGTTTTGAGGGGCTTCCTCCGGACTGCGGGGACATCGAGGCTGAGTGGGCAAATTTTAAGGAATTTGTTTTGAGTGCAGCTGAGGAATGTCTGGGTAGTGTCTCTAGCGGAGGTAGGAACAAAAGGACGGGTTGGTGGAACGCCGATATCAAAAAGGCTGTGTTGGAGAAAAGAAGCTTTATTTGGTTTGGTTACAGGATAAAACGGATGAGAAGAAAGGAGCTTACAGGGCTTGTAGTCAGGCGGTTAAGGCTCTAGTTAAAGGAGCAAAGGACCTCGCGTGGAAGAGGTTCGGAGAAGAATTGGAAGAAGCAGGTCAAGGAAAGGGTAAAAAATTCTGGTCGACGATTAAGGATATTAGGCGTGGTGGTGAAAAGGAGGGCTGCGGTAGCATTTTGGGTAAAGATGGCCAGTTAATTACGGATAAGGGAGAAGTACTGGAAACCTGGCGTGATTACTTTCAGGATCTATTTGCATCTGTCAATCCGGTAGTGGCACCTGACAGAAATCAGTTTGCTAACTCGGAGGGTGAGGAAGGAATTACATTAGAGGAGGTGACACGGAAGGTCAGCAGGCTGAAGGCAGGAAAATCCGCAGGTGTAGACGAAATTAGGACAGAATTTATTAAGAATAGCGGGTCTGGTGGGATCCAATGGCTTTGTAGGATTTTTAATTTAGCCATGAAGTCCTCAGTAGTACCCGCTGACTGGAGCTTCGGTGTTATTGCTCCGATCTTTAAGAAGGGCAACCGTAAAGTTTGTAGCAACTACAGAGGGATTTCACTTTTGAGCGTGGTCGGAAAGGTTTATGCTAGTGTGCTAGTAGATCGGGTTAGGGTTATAGTGGAAGAGGTTCTGGACGAGGCTCAGAGTGGTTTCAGACCTCTGAGAGGGTGTCAGGATCAGATCTTTTGTCTTAGGCAGGCTATAGAAAAGCTCTTTGAGAGGAATATTGATCTGTACTTATGCATCATCGACTTGGACAAGGCATTTGATCGGGTACCGAGGCAAAAGCTGTTCGAGGTGCTTAGCGAATACGGGATTAATGGAGGTTTATTGGGCGCCATTAAAAGCATCTACTCAGGGAGCAAGGCTGCGGTAAGGATAGATGGTGAAATTAGTGAGGCTTTCGAGGTTAATGAGGGCGTTCGTCATGGTTGTTGTTTCTCTCCTCTTCTGTTCATAATTTTCATGGACAAAATCATCAAGCAGGCAAATTTGCAGGGGAATGTGGAAATTGGGGATGTAATTATGAAAATCCTGGCCTATGCGGATGATTTAACCCTATTAGCAGATAATGCCGATGATTTGCAGAGGGGGATTGACTGCCTGAATGTAGCATGTGAGGAGTACGGGATGAAGATAAGCGTCGGCAAAACAAAGGTTATGCATGTTGGCAAATTTAGGAAAGACGTAGTGTGCAGTTTAAATGGGGAGCAGTTGGAACAGGTTTCTGAGTTTAAATATTTAGGAGCCATGTTTTCAGAGGATGGCAAGTTAGTTAGGGAATTTGAGGAAAGGAGGAGAATGGGAAATGCGGTGGCCAGTCAGTTGAGGTCTCAGGTGTTTAACAGGAAGGAATTAAGTAGTGGCACAAA
>CM055403.1:173602501-173658122 GCA_029228625.1 Pseudolycoriella hygida
GGATTGTGCCATATTTCCCCGAAACCCTGAGACACGTGTTCGCTAAAATTTGATTCTCTACAACTTTGCCTTTGAAAGTAAATCTCTGTATTGCGTATTTACGCAAATACTGAAAAAAACTATCTCTTATCATTTTGGGCAGAGAAATTTATTTTCACCCATTCCATGGCTCCCAGTGCCCAGACCCCTGACCCAAATCCAACAAAAAAAAAATTCCCCAGTTTTTTGGTATCAAATACTTTCATTTGTTACCAAATTGAGCAATTTCCGTGCTTTACTTGCTGAGATATTTGCGAAAAGTTTCACCGACCCTCGAAAAACCATGTTTTTGGTCACTTCCTCGACCATATCTCCGGAACCACTTGATCGATTTTGCTCATCTTCGAACTTGAATCATGGGAGGCATGTACCTTTCAGGGAAAAAAAAGATTAGGCTGATCGGTTGAGTCGTTTGCAAAAAAAGTGGAGACGGACGGACGGACAGACGGACGGACATTTTGTTTTATTGCTGATTCGTCATCTCTAGACGATAATAGATGCATCCCCCCCACTCCCGACTCGATCTACCCCATGTTACAATAAAATTGTTTGTAGTAAACGTATAGGACCTCTTGTACTTCGTACGGGTCCAATTATGTAAAATTTATGTAGATCAAGCAAAAAAGATGTACAAAAGATGGATAAGTAATGTAGCCACGATGAATTTTGCTACATCATTTTTACATTCCAAATTAGAAAAGCATTTACATCATTTTAACACGATTTACATCATTTTTTTATTATTTTGAATGTAAAAATAATGGTCGAAAAATGTAGAAAAAGCAATAACTGTTAAATTGATCATCCATCTTTTGTACATCATCTTAACATGATTTACATAAATTTTACATTATTTATCCACAAATTTTCCATTAATATAAATGAAATGAAAAAATTATGCAAATTGTGTTAATGTAATTGTGTTGATGTAAATGCTTTTCTAATTTGAAATGTAAAAATGATGGAGAAATAATGTAGCAAAATCCATCGTTGTTACATTACTTATCCATCTATGGTACATTTTTTTACATGATCTGCATAAATTCTACATTAATTTTACATGAATTATCCATGAATTTTTCAAAAAATTTACATTACATCATTATTACATCAAAAATATAATTTTGAAATATGCTCACAAGACCATGAGACCTAGTGTGAGACCAGCACACTTGGTCGCAGAATGATGACTTCTGTGAACAGCGCACAAATTTACCTTAAACAATTTACGGAATAAGAAAAAAGAATTTAATTTTTGCAACGTAAAAACTAAAAGTACAGAAAAATTATTTCGTCGTTGGGTCCGGCGTTTGCGACGCAATTTTTTTAACACAACGTAATTTTGTTTTAAAAAATGCGCTGTAATGTTTTCAGAAAATAAAACTTTGAACACGAGATTCCATTCAAACAAATTTTTGCGTATTATCAGCGATAGCGTCACCTCAAGCGATATCATTAATTTTGGAAGCGGACCCATGGACTGCGTCACAAGTAAACTTTTAAGAGGTTTTTGTTGTGATATAAGTCGTTTTGAAAGTTTTCAGTTGTTATAACTAAAATTTATGTGCAAAATTTTCTGTTTTTTTGAAAAAAAGTTTCTCCGAAAAAGAATTTCTTCAGAAAAAAATTTCTCCGAAAAAGAATTTCTTCAAAAAAAAAATTCTCCGAAAAAACTTTCTACGAAAAAAAGCTCCAAAACAAAACTTTTGCCGAAAAAACAATTTCTCCGAAAAAATTTTCTACAGCCATGTGCTTTTAACTTTCATCATATCTTAATGTTAAACAAAAGAATACAAAAGAAGTCTAACAAAAGTTGAAAGCACATGGCTGAGCAAAATAAACTTTCTCCCAAAAAAATTTTTCTTCAAAAAAAATTTTCTCAAAATGAATTTTTCTCCGAAAAAAAATTTTCTTCTAAAAACAATTTCTCATAATGAATTTTTCTCAGAAAAAAAATTTCTTTCAAAAAAATTTTCCGAAATAATAAAAAAATTTTGTTCGAAAACATTTTTCCGAAAAAATTTCTACAAAAAAAATCTCCAAAAAGCTTTTTGCCGAAAAAAAGTTTCTCACGTATAGCAGTCTCAATTTTTTTTGGACAAAATTTTTTTTTGGAGAATTTTTTTTTGTAGAAAAATTTTTTCGGAGAAACTTTTTTCAGCAAAAATTTTTTTCGAAAAAAAGTTTATCCGAAAAAATTTTTCTACAAAATAAAATTTTCTCTCAAAAAAAATTTTTCTCAGAAAAAAATTTTCTCCGAAAAAAATTGAGACTGCTCAATCTTTTAATTGAGACAAAAATGACCACACTCATCGTTTTTGATGATGATGACCGACTCAAAGGTCTCAAATGTCGAAAATACAAGTCATACAGTCTCAAATCGCCTCTTTTTTACACTGCGAAATAAAGAAAATATGTGGAGTGAAACAAGACTCGCCTGCAGTAACATATCAGTCAAGTAAGTAAGCAAAAAAGTACTAAGTAAGATGTTGTGTGTCGAATGACAATGTCATCACAGTGGTAAATGAAACGAATACTAAATTGTCATTTTCATGCCCGAATCTGCCCGTTTCTCAAATTCCTTTCTAGCACACCTTCAAAAATTTAGTTGAAAATGTTTTAAGCCATAGCTTTAAACAAATGTGATACTGTGAAGGTATCTATCTCATTAATATTCAAACGTCCACAAACCCAAAAAACTGCATACAAAAACCTTTGGAACAAGGAGCCATATATAGGCGAACTTTTGAATTTTTTCCCCTCGCCCCCTCCCCCTCCAAAATAAAAAAAAACGTCATCGCAGTAGCTATCCAACGAGCCCAGACTCATCAAAATCGGTTGAAAATTGGCTGAGATATCGAGGTTTGAAAATGACATTTTTGTGTGGGCCATGGATTTTTCTATTGTTCTCATCATTATGAAAACATTTTTTCTGATCTGTCTATCTATGTTCTATCTATCTATTAATAATTTTCAATCTGGAGAACTAAACAGCCGATCTTCCTGAAGTTTTCAGGGAACGTCAGTCTCGGCCCCAAATGAAAAATTTCATATGCCGCTTTTGTGGAAAAGTGGTAAATTTTGAGAGTTTTTAAGGTAATGCTCGGAGTTTTCAAATTTTAGCTCCGGAGTGACAATAGCTAGAGAGTTGGTTTCTTCGGGAAAGTTATAGAGTTTGGTCAGGAGAATTTTTTGGGATCTTAAGAAAATGGCTGCCAGCAGTCAAATCTTGAATTTTCCCAAGCAATAAATTAGGTTCTTTTGGTTTTCGAATTTTAGATTTGGAATGACAATACTTAAAGATTTGGTTTCTTCGGGAAAGTTATATGAATCACTGAGAAGAATTGGTGACGCGAAGTGTTCGGAAGGTAGCCGAAGGGGACACGAAGTGTTCCGAAGGCAGGCGAAGGTGACACAAAGTATTCCGAAGGTAGCCGAGGGTGATACGAAGTGTTCAGATGGTAGCCTAATGTGTTGGAGAACAATTTTTTTTGGAAAGAAAATTTTTTTCGGAGAAAAATTTTTTTGAAGAAAAATTTTTTTTGGAGAAAAATTTTTTTGGAGAAAATTTTTTTCGTAGAAATTTTTTTAGGGAAAAATTTTTTGGAGAAATTTTTTTTCTAAGAAAATTTTTTTTTCTGAGAAAATTTTTTTCGGCGAAAATTTTTTTCAAAAAATAGAAATTTTTTTAACAACTTTGTGAAAAGCCTTATCATCACTTCCCTAGAAGCTATTTATCGTTTTGTCTTACTAGACCAATCGTTTAATTTTTATCCATCATGTCCCAAGACTACTGACTTCACCTTGTAAAATCAAATTTGTTTAACATTGTTCGTGTGATTCCATTTATCAAGTCATGTTTCGAAAATATTGTTGAACTTCTTAATCTTAACGACACAATAAATTTATCGAGCAGGTTACATTTTATAATGGTCATTGAATTTAAAGGAAAAAAGCGAAACATTAAAAATCCCAATTCGTCTGACAACAACTAGACATTTCGTTCCCATAACATAACACAACATTTTGTCGTATATTTTATGTTTAGAATTATGTACCAAACCTCTTATATTAACCTCAGCAAAGTTTAACACTCTGAGCATATCATATACATATATTTAAGAACAAACATAAATTTAACCAATTTAACGAAAAAAAAATCCTTAAACATTATAAAATCTGAGATAAGAATCTTGTTAAACATCTTGTATTACTTGCACCTCTCTCGATATATTTATTGATTGTCTCTATAATTTGTTTGGATTTTTGTCCACTAATCGTTTTATTTTCCACACACATCTTTCTTTTTGTTCGAAAATATTGTTAAATTAAACCTTTACACGATTCTTTACCTAGGTCAATAATTTGCTCTGCGATGTTCATAAGTACTCACATAAACATGTTTTCGTTAATTTGAAAAGGCATTACAATAAATTATTTCATAAAATGCATTTCTTTAACTCGATAATAGCGTGAATGGTTCTTGGGAATAAATATTGTTCGATGTGCAATGAGAAATCATTAACATTCGATAACAGTCACAAATTAGTTTATTAGTCAGGAGCGAGAACGACTGTAGGCTATCATTTCATATGGTTTCGTTTACTTAATGCTGTAAAGTTTCAGTAAACTAGGGGGCTGGTCGCAAATGATCTTCTGTAATATTTCTAGACACACCCTATACTATAGGAGCTTAGGCATGAAGACCTCACATCAGGCTCTTAACCAGGGTCGATTGCCAGAGTGTTGCCACTGTGTTGATAGAATTAGATGAACTTTTCAAAAAATTCTCTTTATTTCACCCCAATTACATTAATACGGTTGCATTTTTCATTAGGGTCTAATAAATACTTGAGGAACTATTTTGTTGAACGCGTTAAAGACTTAGATCGTGTAAGATAGATTTTTTAACATCAGTTCTGAGTGCTATCTTAACGAGCCGGAGGCGAGTAGCACAGCATTTAGGACGTGTGCTGAAAGAATCTACTTACAAAACGAGTTGCAAACGACATGAGCACAATCGAATTGAGATAAAATAAAAAAGGAATTATTTTGTTTCACAGTGTAAAAGTTTTGAAGGTGGGGTTGCACTGGTCGATTTCAGAAGGCAGCTTGGTGCCAAAAAAGTTCCTATGGTAATGTTGGATGGCGAAACGAGTACATTAATGTGCACTAGGTTCCGACTCGGCACCAGGCTGCGTACTTGAAAAGTATGAGTAGAAGGCAGCCTGGTGTCGAAAATCAGTTAAACTCATTGTAACGGCAGTAACGAATACTATGCGTCACATAAATTTCAACTCGGCACCAGACTGCTGCTGCCCTCTACATTCACAGTAGAATATCTTAAGTAGGCAGCCTGGTGCCGTGTTGAAATGTATATCACGTATAGTATTTGTTACTACCGTTACGATGACATTAACAGATTTTCGGAACGAGGCTGCGTTCTTTATGGCTACTTAAACTTCCCAAATAGGCAGCCTGGTGCCGAGTAGGAACATTGTGCATAGTAATGTCCTCGTTCCCCACTCCAACATTGCCATAGAAAACTTTTTGGCACCAGGCTGCCCAGCTTGATATGCAGACCTTTACTTGTTGCAATTTTTCTCCATGAAAATGTTCTACATGACGACGGTGAAATAGGAAGTTCATGCGCTAGACAAAGGACCGGTCTACTGCGTGAACTCCTTATTTCATAGTCTCGCAGAACATTTTCATGGAGTAAAATTGCAACAAACAGAGGCCTTTTTTAACCACCACAGCCAACACATTGCATTCTATGTCGTCATTTATTGTGACAAAATACATAAAATGAAAATGCAGAGAACAAAGTCTCTCTATAAAAATCTAAACAATCAGAGCTGTCATTCATTTAAATGTTTTGTTATGAATTCGTGATTGGACCCGTACGAAGTACGAAGGTCCTATACGTTTACTACAAATAATTTTAATGTATCATGGGGTAGACCGAAGTGGCATTTGTTATCGTCTAAATATGACGAATCAGCAATAAAAAAAATGTCCGTCCGTCCGTCTCCACTTTTTTTTTCAAACGGCTCAACCGATCACCCTAAACTTTTTTCCCTGAAAGATACATGCCTCCCATGATTCAAGCTCGAAGATGAGCAAAATCGATCAAGTGATTCCGGAGATAGGCTCTAAGACCGACTATCCTAATATCCCCGGACAAAATGTCCCTAAACAAAATATCCCACAAAAAACGGACAAAATATCCCCAGATCTAATGTCTACTCAGAAATGGTGAATATAGGTAGTTATTATCAATTAGATATTATATTGTGTGTTGCGGGGCTCTGCGCCCTAACCCCCGCGCCTGCGGCGGGCTTTTGTAAGCCTTGCAGGCGGCCTAACGTAAATGCGGCGCTGCCCCTCGATCCCGCTTTTTTGTTTTAGTTGCGGCGGCGGCGCTAAGTGCACTTCACATTGAATATTCTTAATTTTTCAGTGTGGATGTTTTGTCTGAGGGGATATTCTGTTCGGGGATATTTTGTCCTTTTTTTTTAATGGAAAAATTGTAGTTATTATGTCCAGTTATTTTGTCCACGGGGATATTTTGGTTGGGGATATTTTTTTTGTCACTCGGTCCTAACCTCCCGGAGATGTGGTCGAGGAAGTGACCAAAAACATGGTTTTTCGAGAGTCGGTAAGCTCTTTCGCAAATATCTCAGCAAATATAGCACGGAAATTGCTCATGTTGGTGTCAAATGAAAGGATTTGATGTCAGAAAATTGGGAAACAATTTTTGTGGGAATCGGGTGAGGGGTCGGGGCACCGGGACCAATGGAATCGACGAAATTGAGTTTCTTGGCCATAACAGTTTTGCGTGTTTATTTCCTTGCAATATGCAATATGGAAATTCACTCTCAAAGACAAAGTTGTAGAGAATGAAATTTTAGGTTACATGTGTTTCAGGGTTTTGGATAAAAATGCCTCAATCCTGGGATATGACCACTTCTAGAATTGGGAGGGATGGCCCATATCTCTATAACTATAAGAGGTAGAAAGTGCTTCCAAAGGCAAAGTTGTAGAGAAAAAAATTTTAGCGAACATGTGTCTCAGTGTTTTGGGTGAAAATGCCGTAATCCTGGGATATGACCACTTCTAGAATTGGGAGGTATGATCCATACCTCTAGAACTATAAGAGGTAAAAAGTTATTTCCAAAGGCGAAGTTGTAGAGAATGAAATTTTAGGGTACATGTGTTTCAGGGTTTTGGGTAAAAATGTCTCAATCCTGGGATATGACCACTTCTAGAATTGAGAGGGATGATCCATATCTCTAGAACTATAAATGGTATAAAAAAGCTTCCAAAGGCGAAGTTGTAGAGAATGAAATTTTAGGATACACGTGTTTCAGGGTTTTTGGTAAAAATGCCTCAATCTTGGGATATGACCACTTCTAGAATTGGGAGGGATGATCCATATCTCTAGAACTATAAGAGGTAGAAAGTTGCTTCCAAAGGCAAAGTTGCAGAGAATGAAATTTTAGAGAGCAAGTGTCTCAGGACTTTGGGTAAAAATGCCACAATCCTGGGAAATGAAATATCTCTAGAACTATTTGGTATGTGAATGAGTTCCCGCTGTTTATTGTTAGATGGCGTCAGATAAAAATATAGCTAACTACTGTCAGTCAAACTATATTTTTTTGACAACTATGATCACTGCCAATAAAATTCAGTAAACAATAAAACACGATGCTTAGCAGAACATAAATTTTTCCTTCATTAAAAATGTCTAATTTTGTTCCAAGAAAGGTTCATTTGCGGGAAGTTTTATTGTACTTCTTTAAAATAAAGAGGACTGCGGCTAAAGCTCATCAATTACTTGTAGAAACTTATGGTGAACATGCTCTATCACAAACAACATGCAGACACTGGTTTGAACGCTTTCAAAATGCTGATTTTGATGTTGAAGACAAAGAGCGTTCAGGTGGTTCAAAAAAATTTGAAGATGAACAATCGACGACGTTACTTGATGAAGACTCATGTCAAACGCATGAAGATCTTGCAGAATCATTAGGAGTTGATCGAACAACAGTTTCCAAACGTTTAAAAGCCATTGGAATGATTCAAAACATGTCACATTGGGTGCCACATTAATGGAAAGAAGGAGACGTTGAAAGAAGAAAAACCATTTGTGAATTATTGCTTCAAAGACATAAAAGAAAGAGATTTTTGCATCGAATTTTGACTGGTGATGAAAAGTGGATCTATCTGGTAAAGCCAGGTGAGCCAGGTCCATCGCAATTAAAACGAAATATTCAATGTGCAAAGGGAATGCTTTGTATCTGGTGGGATATGAAAGGTGTTTTGTATTATGAGCTTCTGAAACCTGGTGAAACAATTAATGGGGAACGCTATCGACAACAATTAATGGGTTTGAAGCGAGCTCTGGCCGAAAAACGACCAGAATGGAACGATAGACATGACAAGTTAACTTTTCTACATGACAACGCTCGTCAACATGTCGCAAAAGTTGTGCAGAACTATTTGAACGAACTGGGAATTTCTACCCCACCCGCCGTATTCGCCAGACGCCAGACATTGCCAGAAAAGTGAAAACATACATTTAGTAACAATCCAGTTTATCCCACACATGTTTAGATTATGGTATGAGTTGAATTGTTACTAAATGTATGTTTGCCTGTACCTAAAAATTTACTTTGAAAAAATGCATATATGAGCGCAATCAGAGCGTCCTATAGATCTTATTTTCGGGTGGCGAGGTAAGAAATTAAAAATAAATTCATTTTCGCTCCACCCTACGGTTGACAACTTTAATCGTTTAAAAGTCGCAGATATCACAGACAATTTTACAACATTCATACAACACCCCGAAGATTTCAAATAAATTTCCATTAAATTGTGCGACGTTCAGTCTCTGGTCAATTTCCAAATTGTCTAACTAACTTCCCATCCTCAGAAAAAATGGTTATTGTTCGTTTCTGATTTGCTCTTCTTCACTGGAACTATATTGCGCTTTTTGCATTGGCACATGGCATTTCATCTCAACTAACAATAGCCTGAAAATTTATTTCTACTAAAACAATGAAATGGAATCGGTTTCAAAATGGAGCTTATTCTGCAGCATACTATGAAATTGTCCAAAATGTTGAATCTTCTTAATTAATTGGTTGCGGACATCAATTTGTTTCGAAAATGACAAATATGGAAAGAATTTGTATTCAGCTAGGACAAAAATGTTCGTGCGAATAATTTGTCAAAAACTGATAAAAATCGAAGAAAAAAGTTTCCATCCGATATAAATCAAGAAATTAAAAATTAATACTTTTTTTGTTACAACGGACCATAAAGAACCATCAAGAATAAACAGTTGCGCTGTGTATAATATTCTTTCTGAATTCAAAAAATGATCATTAATAAAAGAAATGTAAAAAATTATCTGGTTTTCAACATTCCTTTGTGGTGTTGAATTAATGTTCTCTATAATTCTTCAGACACAATGGAATGAGGTGAATACAAGACGAAAAAAAAGTTTGTCATAAAAGAGCTGAAGTATCAATAATAAACAAATCATAACATCTTATTGATGTTGCAAGTTGTATGCAGTTTTATATTTTCCATCAAAACTCATCAGTGAATCAAGCAATGCAGACTGCAATGAAGATCATGATGTAGTGGAGAGTCATCGCATAACTGAAGAATTGATATCCCAACAAAAAGGTTTTTGTTGGGATATCAATTCTTTTGGAAGTAAGTTGGATAAAAATTGAAAAAAAGTTTTATTTCAAAAAGAGGTTTTTACAATAGATTTTTCAAAAAAAAATTTCAAAAAAAATTTTCAAAAAAAATAAAAAAAAAATTTTTTTTAAAATTTGTTTTCAAAAAAAATTTATAAAAAAATTTTGCAAAAAAAATTATTCCAAAATAAATTTTTTCAAAAACATTCTTTCCACATCATCCCATACACTTCCAACATCATCCCTTACACTTCCCACATCATCCCACATCATACCACACACTTCCCACATCATCCCACAGACTTCCTACTTCATTCTACACATTTTGCGCTTCATTCCACACACTTCCCACTTTCTTCCACACACTTCCCACTTTCTTCCACACACTTCCCACATCATCCCACACACTTCCCACATCATCCTACGCATTTTCCACATCATTTTCGGTCACTTCAAAAAAAATTTTTTTCTCATAGTCGCTCTACGGCAGCGTAGCTCATTACGGAACCACTTTGACCGACTCATGGCAACGAACCCCCCCAACCAGTTTCGTTGGCTTCGTGAGATCGATACCTTTCATTTGATAGCCCATTCACCGCGATGTGACCACTACCGGCCGAGATATAGGCGAAAAAGTGCTCCCGTCGGTGGATTTTTACATATGGGGGTTGTATGGAAATTTTGAAGGCCAATAACTCAGTTCCAAGATTTTTTTGGGGGTGGCCACCGACTGAATTTTCCATTTGGGACCGAAACTGAACTTCCCTAAAAATTTTAAAGGAATCGCCCGGACGGTTCTCGAGAAGGAGAGGAGAGCGTGACGCAGTCTCCAAGCCCCCAAAAAACGTCCACAAACCCAAAAAACTCCACATAAAAACCTTTGTTACAAGACACTATGTATAGGCGAACTTTGGAGTTTTTCCCCCTGCCCCCTCCCCTTCCAAGTTATTTAAAAAAAAAAAGATCTACTTTTTATCCTAATTTCAACGCACTTTGGATCATCAAAATCGGTTGAAAACGAGCCGAGATATCGCCAATCAAAGATGACCAATCTCCATATAAAAATGGTAAAAATATATTTGAAAATAATCAAAATTTATTCCTGTGTTGTGTGTCCACGATGTGTCTATCTATCTATGTCTCTATGTCTCTATCTACTTTTTTTTTCTCGAGAACCGCCCGGGCGATTTCCTTAAAATTTTTAGGGAAGTTTAGTTTCGGTCCCAAATAGAAAATTCAGCCGGTGGCTACCCCACTTGGAAGTGAGTTATTGGCCTTCAAAGTTTCCATACAACCCCCTTATATGAAAATCCACCGACGGGAGCACTTCTTCGGCTACATCTCGGCCGGTAGTGGTCACATCGCGGTGAATGGGGTATCAAATGAAAGGTATCGATCTCACGAAGCCAACGGTCACCGGTCTTGTGAAAATCGGCTGGGGGGTTCGTTGTCAGGAGTCGGTCAAATTGGTCCGAAATGAGCTACGCTGCCGTAGAGCGACCATGAGAAATTTTTTTTTGAAGTGACCGAAAATGTTGTGTAATGATGTGGGAAGTGTGTGGGATGATGTGGGAAGTGTGTGGAATAAAGCGGAAAATGTGTAAAATGAAGTAAAAAGTGTTATGCGGTGGGAAGTGTGGGGTATGGTGTGGGAAGTGTGTGGGATGATGTGGGAAGTGTGTGGGATGATGTGGGAAGTGTGTGGGATGATGTGCGAAGTGTGTGGGATGATGTGAGAAGTGTGTGGGATCATGTGGGAAGTGTGTGTGATGATATGGAAAGTGCTTGTGATGATGTGGGAAGTGTGTGGAATGACGTGGGAAGTGTGTAGGATGATGTGGGAAGTGCGGACATAGGGACTGCGTCACACCTTACCTTTAAGAGGTTTTTGTTGGGATATAACATAAAACCAGCATCAACACAACATTAATACAACAAACACTAATTCGAATTTATTGTTAATTATGACTCATACTTTTTCGATGTATACAACAATGACGTATGACAATACAACGACGATACAACTCATCACACACACTTTCACATCATTTTAAGAATACAGACCTAGGGAATGCAACCGGTGAATAAAAACCGGTAAACAAAAACCGGTAAATACCGATTATGGCGATTACCGGTAAATAAAATTTTGTTTACCGGTTTTTACAGTAGAATATTAACACTTTATCACATTTTCTGCAACAATAATGGCTTCATGGCTTTGTGTGTCGGTCGATTCCAGTTGTGTTATGAGAATTCAGACTCAAGCTTCTCAATTCAAATGAAATATTGAAAAGAGAGGTCCTATTTTGGGATATATAGGTAGGTTTGGTGAAGGAGGACAGAGTGTGACCAAAAAACAAGGTACATATGTCGGTTTAAGAAATATGGGCGTCCGATTTCGAATTCAGATTATACAAGAGGATTGATTACTTAAATTGAAGACATAGATTTGGGGAGTGTAAAATGACCAATATTGAGTGCGAAGAGTCTGATCATTTAGTAAATCTCATCTTTTGTATGAAATTCGTTTTTCCTTAAATATGGACGTCCTACATGGTTAGGTACTTTCATTGAAAGTGGACAAATTGTGACATTTGCACATACAATTTTGTTCGTAAATTGAAGTGTCATAGCTTTCATGGTAACTTAACACGATATATGTGGACGATCTGTGTAAATCAAGAATCATTCTTTTTGAAATTGTTCATGCGCCTCATTCAACGTGGCAGATTATTTGTCGATTTGATTATATAAAATTGAAAATATCGGCCGACTTGCGTGTAATGCAAATTACCGTTAATTTACCGGTAAATTTACTCAAAAATTTCGGTATTACCGTTCACCGGTTCTTAAAAAATGTACGGTAATTGCATTCGCTATACAGACCACATTCCGAGAATGATGAAGCGCTAATGAAAAGAACGAAGTTTTGCAAAAGCAGGCTAGGCCTCAAATGTCAAAATTATCTTGCATCTCATTTTTCGTAATTCTTGAATATAATTAAAAAAAGGGATGCAAGATAATTTTGACATTTGTGGCTTAGTCTGCTTTTGTAAAACTTCGTTCTGATTGAACATTTTCCTGCTTAACTCTATACAACTCTTCTTGTAATTTTACCTTCTGTAGGACCCTATTTTCAATGCACGAGAAATGAATTTCACTGGAAAATAATTAATTTCTAATACAAACAATTCATTTGGCTTTTTGGGTTTCTCTTTATTTATTGCGGCAAAAAAAATTACTCGCAACGAAAATGCAATATAATTGCAATTGACTCATTACCAAGAAACTTTATTCAACGAGTGAAACGGAAAGGACGACTTTCATCGGTTTAATGTCTCATTAAATGCATAAAGTCTTCCTATTAGACTTACAGCTATTTTACATTCGCTGTAAGTTTCGTACTTTCAGTTTGCACTGCACTTAATCTTCCGCTTCTGCATCTACAAAGACAACACAATACGTGGTTGACCCCCATCGACGATTAAAAAACACTTAATGCATTGATGGTGTTGTATGCCTGTAATCGTCTTATGGTGTTAAAAGTTGTGAATAATTTTCTATATGGAAAATTGGAACATCTCACAATATCGTAAGCGGCGATGCTTGTATACTTATGAATGGCACAACAAAAATCGATAAAGTGATGTATATCAAAATTATCGTATATCGAAGCTCCGCACCTCTGTAGAAAACCTCTAACGTATTTTCCAGCTGCTAAGGGTCAATCGTAGGGCGATCATTTTTTAGATTCGGAAGAAAGTTCGAATTTCGAATATCTAATACCGCATTTTATGTGATCCATTGATTGGCCATCATCATTCACACCATGTTCTTCGCCCACCATATTTTGAATGTGTTGTATGTCCAGTACAGCCTACAGCGACATCTATGGTTAACTAGTTGAGATATGCCAACGTTTTTTCCCATCAATTTCATCACTTGACGATTGGCGCCGAGTCACCGTTGACATGCATTGTGTTATGTGTTTTTTGTATGCGGGATTTTCAAATGCTTGTGACGTCACATGTGGATATTCTTTCTGATGCGCTTCTTTACGGGCATCGAATACCGTAACTACACAATTTATGAAACTTGGGTGAACTTAGAGACGTTATACTTCTTAGATAAAAATTCCTAGCAATGTTTGCACCGAGGATCGAACCCGGGCCATTTCGGTGGTAGTCCAGTGCGTTCACCACTGAGCCACCCGTCCGTTTAAATAAAAACCGTAAATAGAAAACATATGCAAGTAGATGTGGCAAACAGAATTGATGTTGCAATGTCCACATTAAATTGGATTGGAAATTGCCGAAAAGACAATATTGAAAACATAACCAAGACCCGTACGTATCAGAATAGATGTGGCAAAGAGACTCGAACGTATCTAAATATACAAGTAAGCAAACACCCCAACGTTTTCTGTTCTCTTATAACTGTAAGAATTTCAAAGATCCATAGAAATTACCCAAGGTAATGTCAAAGGCCCTACCGAAGTACGTCTCAGACCATTCAAATCTAGAAAAGCTTATATCCAAGGACTAAGTCGTTTTTCCCTAAAACCCAGAGAAAATTTAATTCTCTACAACTTTGCCTTTGGAACCAACTTTCTAACTCTCATAGTTCTGGAGATCTGGGTCATCCTGCCCAATTATGGAAGAGACCATATACCAGTATTGGGCCATATTTCACCAAAACCCTGAAACACGTATTCGCTTGAATTTAATTCTCTACAACTTTGCCTTTGACAGTAATTCCCAATATCGCATAGTTAAGGAAATATAGACGAAAAACTGTTTTCGTATATGGCCAAGAATCTCAATTTCGTCCATTCCATTGGTCCCAGTGCCCAGACCCCTGTACCGATTCCCACAAAATTTATTTCCCATCTTTGTGACATCAAACGCTTTCATTTGACACCAAAATGAGTAATTTCCGTGCTATACTTGCTGAGATATTTGCGAAAAAGCTTCACCAACCCTCGAAAAACCATGTTTTTGGCCACTTCCTTAACCATATCTCCGGAACCACTACATCGATTTTGCTCATCTTCGAACTTGAATCATGGGAGGCATGTACCTTTCAGGGAAAAAAAAGTTTAAGCTGATCGGTTGAGCCGTTTGGAAAAAAAGTGGAGACGGACAGACGGACATTTTTTTTTATTGTTGATTCGTCATATTTAGACGATAATAAATGCATCCCCCCAACTGCCACCTCGATCTACGGGTCCAAAGAGGAGTGTGCAAACTTCTTCAAATCTTCAAAAAAAAAAAGAAAATTCCAAACAAATTTTTGTGCTGGGGCCGACATAAAGACTTTTCTTGGTTAGGGCCGACATCATCGGCACTAAATTTATTCTTGAATGTTAGGCCTTCTATTACCTCTCAAATAGAAAAAAAAATGAAGAAAATCGGACAGAATTTATCTCGAGGGGTAAACGACAATGGCAAATCATGTCCCACACATTTACAATTATGGGTCATTTATGGCCATTTACGTGTAAATGAAGGGCCATTTACATGTAACTCTGTCCCACCATTTACCATTGCAGTTTATCCCTCGATTTACGAAACAAAGAATCATCAGATCTGTGTTTCAAGGACCAGGAACGGTCCGACCCAAACTGATTTATCCGATTTACATAGAAGAAACCTTAGAAAGCCTTAGCAGAAATACATTTTTAGCGCCCTAGCTAAGTCCAAGGGCACAAACAAAAAAAATTTTTTCCATAAATTGCTGGGCTTTCATAGACCTATCGATTGATATTAGAAGATTATCCACCTCTTACCAAAATTGTTATTGTGATGTGTGGGCATTGTGGCTCGAGCGAAATTGTCGTTCTGGGCAGATAAAAAAATGTTAATGAAAATAGGAACGGATTTGCTCGAATTGCATACCAAAAACTCGTTGCGAGTAGAGATAGACACCCATCTCGACAGACTACCGGAATTCCATACAGCGTGACATCCTGACACTTGGACACCAGATATCCAGACATGCAGACATTCGTACATCGGACACCATGACTTTTGAACATCAGGGCATCCGGACATCGGACACCCGGAAAGGTAATGTGATATTAATTAACAGGAAAAACAATAATCAGGAAAAACTAAAATTAGGAAAAACCAAAATTTTGAGAGAATGCGCCGCTGGCCGTGATAAATCCTGGAAAATAAAAAAGCGGGGTCGAGGAGAGGCAGCCCCCGCGTAGGGGGGTCAAGGGGGGACTATCTCCCCTTGCAGGGTCTAAGGGGCAGAGCCTCTAGCGGGGTTTGGGGCACAGCCCAATGCACGGAAGACAGCCTGCAGGGCGTTATTAGCTCGCCGCAGGCGCGGGGGTTTAGGGGGCAGAACCCCTTACATACTAAAAATAAGTTCGCGACCTCCTAAGGAATTCCTGATTTTCGTTTTCCTTAATTTTGGTTTTTCCTAAATATGGTATTTCATGATTTTTGTTTTTCCTGATTTTTGATTTTCCTTATTTCAGGTTCCTGATTTTTGCTTTCCTAATTCAGGTGGACATTCGGTTTTAGGAAATACTGGCATTGAAGGAAACGAAAAAGCAAATCAAATTGTTAGAGCCGGCAGCATGACCGAATTTATAGCCGGCTCTAAGCTGCAGTTCGAGCATGATTACAGCCTCGATTAAAGAGGAAACGACGAAGAAGCTCCAGCAATTGTGGGACGGTTTGAGTACCTGTAGGACAATGGAAGGAAACGACGATGGGATGTAGCAAACAAACCCAGAAATTTCTTTTGAGTCTGAGCAAGAGAAACCTCCGTAAAGTAACTGGTATCTTTACAGGTAACAAAAGGCCGAAATATCATTAAAATAAGACGCGATTGCCAGATTCTGCTGATTGCAGGGGATGCGTATTTAAACAGTTTGAGAGCTAAGCATATGGGAGACAATTATTTCTCACCAGATGAACTTAGCCAAAGACAACTGATATCTTATCCTTTACTACAAGTAGCGGATGGTTAGAGCCGTACGAGGGTTGCACTGAAAGTTTTTGCAATCTGGTACTAACAGTGCCATCAAATGTATATTAAATGTACATTAAACGTGAACCCATTTAATGTACATTAAATGTACACTGAAGTGTGGTACATGTATGTGCATCTAATGTACATTTAAAACACCTTGAATACACATTTAATGTACGTTTAATGTACATTTTAGTGTGAATTACTAGCACATTTAATGTACATCTAATGTTATACAAGAAAAGAAAAAAAAATTTAATTTTGTTTTCCAACTTTTCCATTTCGGTTTTTCTTATTCTGATGATCGCTACGTCCTCCATCTACATTTTTTTATGCCAAGCTCTCATTTTATTTATTAAAAAATTTCTGCCATTTGCGGGGCCTGAACCCAAGACGCTCGGGATTATGAGTCAACTACTTACCAATTGAGCCACCGGATACTTATGTGTTGGTGTGTTAAATTTGTATAAAGTATTAAATTATAGAAAGTACATCACAAGCACATTTTTGGTACATTAAATGTGATAGGAATAGTGTACACCTACCTTATCACGCACATAAAATGTGCGAAAAATGTACTTGTGATCTAGTGCAATAATTTTATTTACATCGAAAAATGTACTACATTACAAGCAGATCTTTGGTACATTAAATGTGATAGGAATAGTGTACACCTTATCACGCATATAAAATGTGCGAAAAATGTACTTGTGATCTAGTGCAATAATTTTATTTACATCGAAAAACGTACTACATTACAAGCAGATTTTTGGTACATTAAATGTGATAGGAATAGTGTACACTTTATCACGCATATAAAATGTGCGATAAATGTACTTGTGATCTAGTGCAATAATTTCGTGTTTTAATAGTACAAAAAATGTGCTTTTTATTTACATCGAAAAATGTACTACATCACAATGCAAGCACATATTTGGTACATTAAATGTGATAAAAATAGTGTACACCTTATCAAGCACATAAAATGTGCGATAAATGTACTTGTGAGCTAGTACAATAATTTCGAGCTTTAATGGCACAAAAAATGTGCTTTTTATTTATATCGACATTACAGGCACATTTTTTGTACATTTTATGTATGTACATATTCTCAACAACATGGGATTTTGCACATTTTATGTTACATTCAGTGAGCAATAGTAAATAATATAAATCGTAGACCTCAATTTTAGTAGAAATTTCGATATTAATGCTTGATATTGATGGAAACGCAGATAGTGGGGTAGTTACACACAGAAACATAAGGCTTTGTAGATCTGCCCGGTTCATGATAAAGCCACCGTAGCATAAAGAATCTCGAGGAAGGAACTAAACATTTATTAATTTACTGACTCGATATTTTTAAATTGTCCAGACCGATTTAGAGCCTAAACGAAAAAATGGAGCCTCTATGTTTGAGGAGTGGAAATGGGGGGCTCGCTAAAAATGACGAATTTTATACCCCCTCCTGTCTCGCACGCAACAATGTATGGACATTTTTTGCGAAAATGTATGGAGCACTTTGTGAATGGCTCCTTAGGAGCGATGACCAGGCACCAGGCTCAAATGAGACGCGAGGCTGGGAAACATCCGAACTAGATTTAATTCGTTTCCCAATGTGGTTTCTCTCTTCGAGATGGTGTAATTGATCTCTCAGGTTACTAGTGTGGACTGGAAATTAGGGTAGTTTATATGAGTTGATGAATGACAGACGAAATAGCAATGTGTTAAAGTCTAAGAAATAAGCCATCAAACAATCTTCTCAAACAGGTGACTTGCAAAACTCTTTACTTTTCCAACTAACTTTGTGGATACTATGGTTAGAAGAGGAGTAACTTTATAAAACACCTTGTGTTGTAACATGCAGCTATTTTATTTGCATCGTTTTTTCTGACCGAGAAGTTAGTCAGTTAATCTAAAAATATAATCTTTAAATGAGAGCGTCCAACTGAACCGTCCGTCGCCTTTGTATATACCATTGTCCACTAAGCAGCTTAAAGGACAAAATAATTTTGTTGTAATCATACAAGTGCACTTATATTCAATGAGCAGAGCATTGTATAAGCATTACAACATACGGTTTAAAATGAACATCCGAAAAAAAGTTATTTTCAATGTTATTTAATCGATTAAAACTGAAATTTCCTTGTTATTGCCTTATTACTGTCTATCGCAATTCACGTTTAAAATGTGAATGCTTTAGCCATTATACTTATGTATCGTATAGAGTAGAATAAAAGTTTAGATGAAATTTAATACTTGGGTCTTGAGGAAGTTTCCATCAATAAATATTCGTGCGTTCACTTGACGTGAATGTAGTTTATTGAATAAGCAAATTAAAAGAAGAAAAAATGGTCTATTTAATATGTCACTATACGATTACATGCTAACGCATTGTAAATTTGGACAAGAAATTATGCGTGTGGCCTACAGCATAATATGCCCTGATCTTGCGAAACCTTTTTTTTTAGAAATTATATCTACCATTTTCTTCAGTTTTTTCAACAACTAATCGTAATCTAATCCGATCGAATTGGCTACGCTGTGCCCGATGTCATTAGGAAACATGTTTATTAATGGTATGTTGCTCAACATTTTGTCAAAGCGTTTAACGTCGTCGGTTAGTGAATTCGTTGTAATTTCATTGATTAAAAGATAAATTATTGAATGTAAAAAGTGTAATGAGATTCATTGATTTGTGTAAAGAAACGGGAAAAGACTAGCCTTGCGCTCTGTATTGAGAGTAAGTTCTATCATCAAACTACTTGAATGTTTGGGTGTATTTGTTATTTCTAATCTGTTTCCAATCTTGACCTCATCGATTTTTTTTGCGTCTTGTAAAGCAAACACTCAGATCAGATCATTTTCGGATCGTTTCAAATTATGTTTTGTCGGAAAAATCAGATCAAATCCACTACAAAAACGCTTATCTTATCAGATTAGTCTTATCTCTGTTCTGTATGCTACTTCAAGGGGAGAAGGCAATATTTAAACATATGCAAGCATCCGTACGCATTAGAATAGATGTTGCAAAACACTCGAATGTATCTCAGTAAATATTGCCTTAACTCTTACAATTACGACCACATTAAAGTGGATTGGAAATTGCCGAAATGGCAGAAAATGTGATATCCCGTCTCTTCTCCGAGGCCCCAGTTGGAGTCGGAATCAACATTATTACCCCCATTTTCGCCAGGTGCTTGTTTAACCCACATTGTCCTAAAATCGCACACACCGACCCATGTTCAACAATTCTCTGACACACTTCTCATCGGGCAATTGACGCCCAAATAGACAAAAGTTCCCCTCAATTTTCTCTACAACATAGCGAAAAACCTTTTTTTGGATACTTGCGCCCACTTGAACCCTAAGCACAGGCATCGGGCTAAAATTTGTTTTTGAATATAATTCGGTACTCGGTTACCTCTCAAATAGAAAAAGAGCCAACAAAATCAGTTAGGATTGATCCCATTCATGTAAACAAACAAGTTGGGCCCTAGTAGATACTCAGGTTTAGGGTCCTGGCTGAGTGTAAGGGTCTCTAATCAAAAAAATTTCTTCCATGTGAGACATTCCTAGACCTTTCGATTTAAAAAAAAAATTGAAAATCGGAAGAGATTTACTCGAGTTATGTACAAAAAACATGTCCCTTGCCCTAGCCCTAGCTAAGTCTAAGGACTCAATCTTAAAAAAGTTTCTTCTTCAAATTGTTGAATATTCATAGACCTATAGATTAAAAAAACAATTACGAAAATCAGAAAAGATTTACCCGAGTTATGTACAAAAAAACACGTAGGGCCCTAGCATAGACTCGGTTATAGTGCCCTAGCTAAGTCCAATGACTCAAATCCAACAAAGCTTCTTCCGTAAATTGTCGGCCGTGCCCAGGTCTTTCGAAAAAAAAAATGTACGAAAATCCGAAAAGAAATACTCGAGTTATGCACAAAAAACCAAAAACCACTTAAACGGCCCTAGCTCGGCGGACCTTTCAGGGAAAAAATGGTTTTGAAAATCGTTTGAGTTTTACTTGAGTTATCGTTTTGACAGACAGAATCCAAAGTTAATGAAAACATCCTAAGTTAGTTTGTTAGTTACTGGTTTCCATTGGGACTTGTATGAAAAACGATTTTATGCAACGCCGTTGTGATAAGTGAACTTTTTTAAGCATCGTTTTGGTGACGTTAGAGAGGTCGTTTTATAACTGGTTTTACTTTTTAGCTTTTTATCACTCATTTGGGTGATAAAAAGTTACTTTTTGTCACTAGTGATAAAAAGTAGCTTTCTGCAACCGGGGATTGAAATACGACATATTTCTATATCGATTACTAGATGGAAACGTTCAAAATTTAAGACAAGTTAGGAAATGAAATTTACTTACTTACTTACTTAACAGCCATAGTTACCCAGGCGGGTTTTGGCTGACCCCACAACAGTGCGCCACCATCGCTGGCGATCCTCAGCTACCAATTTCCAATTCCGAACGCCCAGCTCTCGCAGATCACTTTCCACACAATCAATCCATCTTTTCTTCGATATACCTCTAGGGCGTGAACCCTAGATCTGGTTCGTGAAGACTTTTTCGGCTACTCTATCATCTGCCATTCGGATCACATGACCCGCCCATCTTAGCCGTGCTGATTTAATCATCCCGATAATCGTTTCTGGTCCAAAAATTTTCACGAGTTCTCTATTCGTCCTAATCCTCCACGTATCGTTTACTTTGATTGGTTCATAGATTGATCGTTGGATTTTTCATTCGAAGCAAGGTTTTAATGTTAAAGTCCAGGTTTCGCTGGCGTATGTGGCAACGCTCCTGACTAGTGTCTTGTATAAACGATAGCTCTTGCTGGTGTTTAGGAGATTGCTTTTGAAAAGATGTTTCAATGCGTAAAAGCTCGCTTGCACCGTCCGAGTCTTAAGTTCTTCATCTAGATCATTGGTGCCGTTGACAATGGACTCGAGATATTTGAAAGACTGAACAACCTCAAAGTTGTACTCGTTCATGGTCATGTTTTGCCCGATCCTTGACCTTTGGCTTCTACTGAGTACGAGGTATTTTGTTTTTTCCTCATTAATAATTAGTCCAACTTTTCTGGCCGCCTCGTCCATCTTTACCAGACTTTCTTTCACTTTAATCGTTCCTCTTCCCAAGAAGTCCGTGTCGTCCGCGAAAGCGGTCAATTGCTTGGCCGCATTAAAAATAGTTCCGTGCCAATTAATCGACAGCGCTCTAGCTACCTTCTCAAAGGCCAAGTTGTACAGAAGGGTAGATAGGCGGTCTCCTTGTTTGAATCCGGTTTCTTCAGTGTCACCTTTGTAAGTCGTATCAGTTTCGTCGGTATTCCGAACTCCTCCATGATTTGAGTGCGGAAAAGTTTTTCAGCATTGAAATTTTGAGTTTGAATGCTGAAAAGTTTTTCAGCATTCAAATTTGAGTGCGGAAAAGTTTTTCAGCACTCAATTTTAATTGACATTAAAAATGCAATGAAAAGGAAATTGTGATCGAAATAGAAATTTTATTGTTTGGTTTTGTCTATTTCGACATTGAATTGCAGAAAACGTTGTTCCTACCTCGTTTTGTAACTAGATTTTTTCAGCACACACTAATGCTGAAAAAACCTTAGTTACAAAACTAGATAGGAAAATTAATATTTCGTCACTAGTGATAAAAAGTAACCTTTTTTAACTAATTTGGGTGATAAACATCTAGAGACAAAAACAACTTCATTTCAAACTAGTTGCATAAATAACTATTTTTGGCTCCCGCTCGAAAACTTTATAACTAAATGATTATGTTACAAGAATAACGTTATTAGAACCGCAATAATTTCGTTATTCAAATAACAAATCAATTTTGGTATTTGGCAAACGTTATTCAAAAAATAACGTTATAACGAAAATAGCTTTTCGATCCGAGTTCAAAGCTGACAAGAACTTAAATATGAAATAGTGTTATAGCGTTATTAGCGTAACGAAAATAAAATCGGTATATGAATAACGTTATATGAAAAACAAAATTTATTTTCGTTCTGGTGAATAACGTTATTCGAAAGGTTCGTTTGTAACGTAACGCCAATAACGAAAATAATAACGTTCTTAATTACGTTATTCGGGATCCCTGAATTTATTGATATGTTGTAGAGGAAGTTGTGGGAATCATTTTCGCCGATTAAAGTAGCAGCCGCCGGCGCCGGCGGCTCGAATAAAATTCTGTATACAATTCGTCAAAAAATAATTTTTCTACTTCCAAAAGAACTGATATTACAACACAAATCCCTATTAAAGTGGAAATGTGATGCAAGTCTTCGTCCCTTCTTTAGAGGTGAGTGGGCATGCCAAATTTAGTGCCCAACCCATACCCGGTGCCCAAGAATTTGTGCCCAGCTCATACCTATGCCCACGACTTATCGGCTGAGAATGTACTAAAAGAGAGATAGATCTTATTCTGCTACCTATTGAACTATATGCCAAGACAAATTCACAATTACTAAAAATTTTAGTATCCGTAAGTGCTTAAGTTGTTTACCGTTTTCGTCAGCAGCGGGTGGTCCAGTGGTGAACGCAATGTACTATCACCAAGAAGGCCCGTGTTCGAGCCCCGGAGCAAGAGAATTTTTCTCTTAGAAGTTATAGACTGTACGACGTCTCTAAGTTGACCCAAGCTTCATAAATTGGGTAGTTATGGTGTTCGATGCACGTAACGAAAAAATTGTACTCATCATGTGATAAAAACATTCTTCATATGACGTCACTCATATGTTGGCCAAACGCTGGTACACGCAAAAAGAACAAAAGTGGTTGGCATTCTTCCCTCAATTCTGATGCTACATCATAGATGGAGCCAATGGCAGAATAAGAACTGTGAATGATGACAGCCCAGCAAGCAAACACTGTGGTTTACAACTCCAAGTCCATCGTCCGAAAAAATGTCATCACCTGATGGCCGAACTGTTTGTGTCATAACCTTCCTCCCGATTACATGGAAACCAAGGATGGCGTGAGCGGCGCTCTGAGCGCGAGCGGGAGCGGCGCTCATTTTTCAAAAACACGAGCGGGAGCGGGAGCTCCGTTCATTTTTAGCGCTTACGCGCTCATTTACAAGTTGGCAAATAAATGTACAAGAATATTTTAAATTGACATCCCATGGTTGATCTTTTTTAGTTAAAATTTGAAATAAAAAGTTATTGCTTGACGTTACAGACGGCAGTGATTTTTTAGTACAGTGGATGAACAAGTGTCAGACGTTTTAAAGAGAAAACAATGAACAATGAAATTTGCAAGCGTTAGTAGTGATCAAGTCTTATTCGATTGAAAATAAAGGAAATGTAAACAGCGAAATATTATGTTTTAGGTTCCCGAAGATGTTGGATGACAATTATTTAAAAGCGACAATTCTGCATCCGTTTTTCAAGAACTTTAAATTCCTAAAGAACGAACGTTCGAACACTCGTCTACGAAACAAGTTGATTGATGAGCTCATTGAAGAGCTCAACTCGGCAATGACTGTTACTGGCGTTTCATCTGGTAGTGACGGTAAAACATCATTGAAAAGCTTCAAAGTTTTATCAAAATTTTTTGCCGATGATTCAAATCCAAATGAGAGCGATGACGATGAAGCTACTAGCCACTGTCCAATCACAGAGGAGTTGCTTCGGAGCTATTTGTGGTCAAAGGACGAGACCATCGAAAGCCTTCAGAAACATCAAGAAGTTGCGAAACTGTTTATCAAATACAATACCACTTTGACGTCAAGTGCTGCTTCGGAAAGATTATTTAGTAGCGCTAGTTGTTGTTGAAAGTGAACAAGTATAAGTCCGTTCTTAATTTATATTAATTCAAAATCTTTTGTCACCAAATCGAAATATTATTATTACTTCTCAAAAATTAAAAAGACAACAAAAAAACAAAATATTCGAAAAAGCACAAAAAATTAACATAAGAAAGAGCATAAAATAAAAATTTGCAATTTCAAATTTTGCTAAAATTAATTTTTTTTCTCAAGTAATTAACCTAGAGCATGAAAATATTTCGGTAGTTTTCATTTTATTTCGATAAAATGAGTAATTTAAGGTTCTACGATACATCTTGAAAATGTATATTTTGTTTCTAAATTCAATTTCAGCTTTATGCATTCAAATAATTCGCGCGAATATTCACTTACAGCATGACCATTGGTACCAACCAAATTCGATAAATTCCATACATTTCTCCAGACAATAAACTGACAAGGTGCGATCATGTGCGATTACACTGTTACAGCAAATCCTTAAACCACAATTTTTCTTTTATAAAATTAAATCAAATAGCCAAAATAGTTTTTTGAACTCAAATTACGGATAAATAAGCCACCTCCCATCATTTAATGAATAAAAAATATTTTCAGGCTCTAGCTTAATTGAGCGCTAAATATGAGCGCGAGCGGGAGCGCCGCTCATTTTTGAAATCATGAGCGCAATCGCGAGCGGCGCTCGATTTTGGAGGGCTTGAGTGGGAGCGCGAGCGCCGCTCATATTTTTCGTGAGCGCGGCCAGCCTTGATGGAAACTGCACGACAACATATGCCTAGAATAAGAACTAAGACTACTAGGTGTAATGTTCAAATAGGATAAAAATGTAAAGTGTAATGAATTGTAAAAAGCTGAAATGTAGAACATACGAAATAATTATAATAATAATCAGCAGCATAAATGACACAAAAACACAATTCGGCCTTTTTCTTATTTCGGTAATGTAATTGATTCTTCTTCACTGCTTCTTATCATTTCAAAAAATATTTCTCACTTTCTTGCATTACATGGGCGCCCATATTCACTGAAAATGCCCATGCTCATGCCCATATTTTCCGGCATTTGTGACGCATTTTTTAATCGAAAATATTTCTAAAGAATTTTTTGCGTTTCGAAGCTTTAAGCGTCATCCAAATTGATATCAGTTGTTTTGGAAGAAGGGACGAGGACTTGTGTCACATTTCCCTTTTAAAAGAGGTTTTTGTTGTGATTATTTATCTTCAACAGAACATATAGCGTGAATTGTGTACTACACACAAATTACGTATTTTCCTTTTTTCCTCAGCTACCTACAGTCTATATATTATTACGTCATTACATGTAAGACATCATTAGCAGCGTACGTCTTCATACACAAAAGCTTGTCGTTAATGATAGGCGGCACAGGTTATCGTTTGGGTGGATTCAAAAATGTTCATTTCGACAAAAATCAAAGTTTTCGAATCGGACACCAAATCGCTGTTCGCACAATTCTAATTAAAATTTAGTTTCTAATATCTAAACCAAAAATTTCCTCCACATTTTCGGTCTAAAATTATCTTTAATATCCAACCCTATTATCCGTACAAACAAAATAATGAACTTAAAATAACACACCTCAATAACATCCCACTCAATTAAATTAATAAAATAAACTTCTTGTGCACACTCTACAACAAAAACCTCATATCAGGGATCAAAATACACCCTTACATCTACCATTATTTTTTGATAGCTCTAATATGAATTATACACCATAAATGAAAACAAGAATTTCCATCCAATGTGGGGAGAGATGTTTTGGCATTACATGCCGGGAAAACTCTTATGGCAAATTTAAACATATGTTTTCCCAACCCCTAATGAATGAGATAACGAGCAAATTTTATTCCTTTCATTATTTGTTGTTAAAAGAAGAATATGAATCAAAATGTATTTCAGTGCCGTAGCCAGGTGATACGTTCGCTCGGAAGGGTTTCGTTCGTTCATTGCTAATTTCGTTATAATTTTTTCAATATAAACGAAGAACTTTTACCTGCGGCGCCATCTATTTATAAGTGAAATTATGTGGAAGGAATTTCAGGTAACATTTTAAGAACATTTTGTTAAAGGTCACAGAATTTAGATTTAGAATTTGAATAGCCGTTTATCGTTGTATTTCTTGTTAGCGTAATATTAAGTGTTTTGCAGAATTGCTTACGTTTGTAAGATTCTTTGTTTTTATGATTTCACACTTCTGAAATCAATCGTACTAGATGTTCTGACAGAACTCAAATTAAAATAAACTTAGATGCTCATACCCTATCCAAATATATGAATGCGACACTGTTAATGTATTTGCAATGCTTCCTAGCTGAAATAGAGGGATTGTTAAAATCATAAAAAGAACAAATTTACAGTTAAAATATTTTCAGTTCAATTAGAAAATTCGATGCGATGGTCTGGTACGTACAAAAAACTAAATAAAATACATTTTTAAAACAACACCCTCCTCTAGTTGAATTCCCGAAATTGGATTTTATTCAAATAAAAAGTCACTTAAGGCGTTAATTTGTTCCTTTGGGACTACTTGTCATGGTTTTCTATCTACCCTCTTTTCACAGCATATACTCTTGACTTTATGTTAAATATAAACCAAGCTAAGAGAATAATGTTCATATACACGATCAACTATGAATCAAGATATGATATGATTGAATTTATTATCCTTTTCGGAGTAATAACGCAGGGGCGTAATATCTTCGCCTTAATACATGAAATAGGAACAAATGTAACCAATTTTATAGGTAACACCACAAATTCAAATCATTCGTTGAGGTATATGTTGCTGACACCCCTCTGCATCGAGTTAATTTTACTTCATTTGGGCTAGTTTTGGGCTGTCATAAAACTCTAGCCCAAAATGATTAAAGGTTGCAAAATTTCGTTTTGAGTTTTTCGATAACGAAACTTTCTTTGCTCGATGTATAGCTCGAGATTGTTAGCTCGTTTTGGGCTGACTATTGGAACTAATGTCGAGTTTTGGGCGGTCGTCAAACCGAAATTATTCAACTTCCAATAAAAAAAAACCTGTCGTTTTAGCTGTTTTCGTGACTAAATTCAATTCTCCTGATTCTAAACTTATCATACCATTTATCACACACTCACGGAAAAGTGAAAACCGACACATTTTTGTGCTTTGTGGTTTACTGACTTTATTGATTTCTCCAAAAATTCACAAATTCAAGTAAACACAAAACCAAACATGTGTCGGTTTTCACTTTTCCGTGAGTGTACCAGGGGAATCAAAGTGTATGTCAATGAGAAGAGCAGCCGTACACGCACATTGAACAATGGGCTTCCGCAAGGATCAGTTCTAACGCCACTGTTATTTAACCTTTACATCAGCGATATGCCTCCTACAAAATCCCGTAAATTCGGATACGCAGACGATAACGCGTTTCGCTTCCAATCAAACTCGAAATCTGCTATCGAGAAAGCTTTAACAGAAGATCTTGAAATTTTGGACCAATATTTCACTAACTGGCGTCTACTTCTGAATCCATCCAAGACAAAGTCATGCTTCTTCCATCTGTGCAACCAACAAGCGAAAAACAAGCTATCAGTACTGTTTCGTGGCGAAATCTTAGAACATAACCCTAGCCCGACCTATCTGGGACTGACACTCGACAGCTCTCTGACTGGCAGACCTCATTTGGAAAAAGTTGCTCAAAAGCTCAAGTCGAGAAACAACATACTGCACAAACTAGCGGGAACGAACTGGGGCTCAGACTGTTGAATTAGATAGCGACGTATGCCAAGAAATTCGTCGAAACAACACCAAATGCGAAATTTGTCTGATATGACCACACCTAATTTCATTCATAAAAACATAAACAACTGTCAAACTCGCGTCGGTAAAATTGAATTTTTGAAATTTTAGCCTCCGTATCGTTGCAATTCAGCAATTCAGCACACCAAAAAAATCACCTGATTCAATGTCTTGGTTTGTGATGTTGTTTACAAAATCCGTTTATCATAAATTTAGTGCGACTTTAATGTGTTTAATGCGAAAATTATTGAAAAAGTTTTGATTTAATTTAAATTAATGCTAGAAGCGTCTATCAGTCACAGTAAGATCCTAAATTGTATGAATCAAATTGAATTATAAAATGAGAAGTTATTTGTTTTATGAAACCTGTGTTTTGTTGTTAATTGTTGGTTATTATTGCATTTGAAAGTTTCAGAAATTAATATCCAAAAAGCATTTTTATAAAGTTTTTGTCATAAGAAACAAATCCAAAATAAGTTCATTCAAAACCGATCATCACAACCTGTCACTTATACGTCGCATTTCAGCAATTGTCAAACTCGCGTACGCCGCTATCTAATTCCTCAGTAACACGTTAAGAACTGCGGCACTGTCTTTGGTTTTCTCGACGGCTGAGTTCTGCAGCCCAGCATGGCTAGACAGCGCACATACTGATAAAGTCGATACACAGCTTCATGTCAGCATGCGTACCATATCTGGAACAATCTCCTCGACTCCTTTGCCGTGGCTATCAGTACTGTCAAACATTGCACCGCCGAACATTCCTCGCCGTGCCGCAATTCGAAGGGAGTTGAAAAAAATCAAGGGAACAACGTTTTACCCATACACCAAGGCCTAGACATAATTCGAGGTTGCAATAGACTTAAGTCAAGACGACCCATCTGGAAAAATTCAATATTCGGAAACGACGCTCAATTGAACACAATTGAAGAGTGAAAAAAGGAGTAGAACCGCGAACGGTTTACTCACCAGCACTTCGTTCCTGACCCATCAGAAAAGCTGCCTGGTTTCGATCTGAAACGCAAAGTATGGTCGACGCTTAACAGAATAAGATCTGGACATGGACGTACTGGCGACATGCTCCACAAATGGAACGCTACCAACGACCCTAGCTGCGACTGCGGAGAGCGCATTCAGACAATTGATCATATAACGAATGTGTGCCCAATTCGTCGTTTCAGCGGAGGCCTGGACGAGATAAATTTACTTACTGACGATGCAAGCCAATGGCTAAAGAACATTGACATTCAACTGTGATTCAACGAAACCGTACTGTGATGAAACCCATTTTTTTGAGTGACGTTTGAAACTAAACTGTGATATTTTGCAATGAATCTAAGTGATAAATCAGTTTTCCATATAATTGGTTGCTGACCAAATTCCATTCATTAAAACAGAGCCGAACTATACATGTAAATACTTAATCTTAACCCACAATTGCTTATAATGTACACACCATACGAAATAATAAACCATTTTGGTCTCCTTTTGGGTTGACGATTTTGGAATTTTCAGTCACGAATACAAATTCATTGAGAATAGCCCAAGACTTGGAGGCGGTTTTGATAGCTTGCCTAGAGATGACGGGGTTGCCCGAAACTTTGAAAAACCCGACCTGAACCCGAACCCGAATTTTTTTTCGGGTTCATGGGTTTCGGGTTTCGAAAATTTTGATCGGGTCGGGTTCGGTCCGGGCCGGGTTTGGAAACTGTTCGGATTTCGGGTTTCGAAAAATTTTATCGGGTCGGGTTCGGTCCGGGTCGGGTTTTGAAACAGTTCGGGTTTCGGATTTCGGTTTTCGAAAATTTCAATCGGGTCGGGTTCGGTCCGGGTCGGGTTTTGAAAAATGGTCGACCCGCTCATCTCTAAGCTTACCTAAGGTAACGATAAGATAAGCTCGCCGAAATAGTGAGAACAACACGGTTTTTTTGCTTAAAAGGTGAATGACTTCGGTTTGAGAGCAGCCCAAAACGAGCCCAAAATTTTCAGATATTCACATAGAGCAACGAAAGTTTACATTTCATACGGAAACCTCATGTTTGTATGACATATTTGCAATCTTAAATCATCTTGGTCTAGAGTTCTATGGCAGACCAAAAGTTATGACTGACAATTCGACAGCCCAAAACCAGTGTCAGATTTTGGGCTGTTGCTAAGCCGATATTATGCAGCTTTTAAGCAAAAAACGTGTCGTTTTAGCAGTTTTCGTGAGCAAGTCAAGGAGAATTTGACTTGCTCACGAAAACTTCCTAAACTTATCGTACCATTTTGGGCTCGCTTTGGGATTTTATTTTCACCATAACAAATTCATTGAGAACAGCCCAAAACTTGGCGCCGGTTTTGATGGCCAGCCTAAGATGAGCCCTAAACGTTAAGATAATTTATAAAAAAATAACTATTAACTATTCTCGTCGAAATAGTGAAAACGACATGGTCTTTTACTTAAGTTTGAGAGCAGCCCCAGACGAGCCTAAAATTTTGAGCAACGTAAGCTTCGATTTTATACGAAAACGTCAAAACGACATGTTTGCGACCTTAAATCATTTTGGACTAGAGTTTTATTTAAAGTTATGACTGACAATTCGACAGCCTGAAGCTAGCCCAATTGAAAAAGTCTTTAGTTCTATGAGGTTCAAAATGGTGGGGGTGCCAGCGACATGTACCTTATTCGTTACAGATGGTTAGATGTGCAAATAACAAGTAAAGCAGGAGCGGGTGGGACGGGAGATCGATAATTTATTTATAGACATGTTTACACCATGAAGTCTGCAAGACGACTAAGTTTAAAGTGGATATTGAATTTCTGAATCGCAAAAATAAAAATGTTAAACGCTTCCTTGTGACTTGACTTCTAATAATAACATTTCCACATCATTATATAATTGTCTTAAAAAAAGATTTATTTATAAACATCACTTTGTGGCTTCCAAAATTTGATATTTTCTTTTCATTCAAGCAGAAGCAAGCAAAAGTAAATAAATATTATCCACTTCAGACCGAATATGAATGAGCTAAACACCACGATGTTAAAGAGAAAAAAAAGTATATGAAATCCTTTTATAATCCTATTTTCGCATAATACAACAAACTCTTATTTACGTTGTTACACAGACAAGCCAGACACTTGCAAAAAATCACTGCACATGTCTAAACATTTTCAATAAAAATTATTTTTCAAAAAGTACTTGGAAGGTTTCAAGAAGTTCGTAAAACTCATTCAAAATTAAACACGATAACACTACACTGCCTCTAAGTAGTTAATCCTTTTCAACATTACGGAAAGTAATTTTTTTCAAAAAATGGTTCCGTACTTTGCAGACATGACAGCCGTCGAAAAAATCACGGCGGCGGCTAGTCGACTGAAAAGGGGTCGGCGGTGTCGGCTAGACCCGGCTGAGCCGTCAAAAAAGTGTCGGCGGCGTCTGGGACTAGCCGCCGGCCTAAAAGTCTGGCGGCGGCGGCTAACCAATAAAAATCTAATGAAATTGTTAAGATCCGTGTCTTAATATCAAACCGAGAACAAAGAAATAACAAAAGAATGTTCGCCAGTTTCGCTATTTTCGTATTCCAATTTCCATTGTATTTCAAAATTATAAAACTCGTTGTAACGGTGTGAAAAAAAATCGTATTGCCCTGATTATGCTTTTGATTTTGCGGTTGCAACAACTAGCACTTCGAATAGTCAGGCAAAGTAAAAATCATCCATATTCTGACATAGTTTGGTGAGACGAAGTTTTCTGTCTGAATAGGAACATATAAAACAAAATGCCTGTCATCGTTTGGCATTAACCCAAATAAATGTAATTTGTTAGAAATATGAGGATTTGTGCCACGCGATTTTGATCGCGTCGCTCTCAATATAATTACTACTTAAGTAGTAGAGACTGGCAGCTGTCAAATAGAGTACTAAAGAGAACGACAGCTGATGACTCTGATGGTCCCCTATTAGACCGCCTCAGTTTCTTGTCTTTCCTTTCCTGTCAGGAAGAATGTTGATAACAGAGTCTAAGAACCGTTTTAGTGCATTTTGAAAATATGAGAGTACTGCTGCAACTTGACCTACTTTACTTGCTTTTCGATAAACCTCAAATATTAGATCATGATGAGATCAATCAATATGTCGCAAATACAGGCTAGTCGAAACGTACATTCAAGAAAAAATTGATTTCAAATTCTGATAATGATGCTACGTAAACCAAGCAGACGTTATTATTCAGAATTTTAATTCTAAAAATTCTCAAAATTCTTAAAAAAATTCCGAAAATTCTTAAAAAAGTTTTTTAAGAATTTTAAGAATTGTGAGAATTTTTCAGAATTTTTAGAATTAAAATTCTGAATAATAACCTCTGAAACCAAGAGTCTTTTTTTCGCTTTAGTTCAATACTGCCGTAATTTGCATAAGAAACTTAATGATCATTTTTTGAGAGAAAATTACATATATTTTCTCTCTTAAAAAGTATTCACTAAGTTTCTTATGCAAATTACGGCAGAATAGATATCATTGTCGATCGACACGAGAAGTAGAAGTTTCGGTGTATAGTGACGTCATCTGAAACCTTGAAAAAAAACGGCATCACCGAACTATGACAAAAAGTTGATGTGGATTTTTGCTAAATCTACCCCATTTAGGGGTACTGACGAGCTTTCCCAAGTTCACATATGGGTAAAATGATTCGTCTCAAGAACCACATTACTAATGAAGAAAATTGTTAAAGAAGTCAAGGTTCGATTAAAGTAAAATAGATCCTAACATCTGCCAGATATGTAAGTAACAATTCACAATTTACAAGTCACAATTAAAAAAAAAAATGTCAGACTTAGTCTTCTCTTTAATAGCTGTCGAACTATAATTTTTGCTATAGATACAGAATTGGTTTCGTGACTGATTAAGAAAATGTTGCAGAAAGGCTAGCCGACATAGACCCTTGGCGGCGGCTGATGGCGGCTAGCCATGTCTAGCCGACCAAAAACCCTGGCGGCGGCGGCGGCGGCGACACTTTTAACCCCCAGCCCCCATTTTTCGGCGGCTAACTTTTGGCGGCTGTCATGTCTGGTACTTTGAATTGCACGTTGCTATAGTTTCGTTTTGTGATATTTGCAGGAGTCAAGAGATGTTTATATCTACGTTTACTATAAACAAAATTTAATGTGGCGAAAAATCATTATTTTTGTTTCCATTCTGTTTCGGTAATGGCACGAACAAAGAAACAAATCAGAGATGAGCAAGAAAATCTTAATCCTCAATCTACGTTCTTTTTATATTATTTCGTTGCAGAGATGAACAAGAGGTTAGTTGTTTTCAAACTCACTACTTTCATAGCACATCACCTGGTGAAAAGATAATTTGGATTTTGTTTCGTAGATTAAATTCTTGTTCTGGATTAAAAGATTGTATCCGAATGCTTTATAGTAACTTAATTAAATATGAATGCTTCGGGAAATTGCTTTACATTCAAACTAGTTTCTGGTTTGCTCCGAAGTTCATTCCACGGGTTTTGTTGCAATGGTTGCAATTTTATTCCGTGAAAATGTTCTAGGCGGACGTTCATACAGTAGACTGGTGCTTTGTCTAACTCCTTACACTATCGTCGCGTGGAGAATTTTCATGTATAGACAAATTACAACAAACAGAAGTCTGAATTTCAAGCTGGGCAGCCGAAAATTTTTCTATTTCATCTAGAATTTATCAATTTATATGTGAAATTTCTTTATAACGCTTTCATTTAGACCATTACATGTTAGCAGAGCCCAGAGCCGCCAAAAACGGCGGCTGGCAGCTGAAATCAACGCCGCCGCCGCCAACGATTTTCGAACGGCTAGTTGTCACGCCGCCGCCGTGAAAATAGTCAGCGGCTGGAATGCATTTTCAAAAATAGTTGAAAATTACTAAAGTTTATTTTTGAGAATGCTCATTTACAAACGTACGGGTTGAGGTTAATAATATGTCGGGAATATCACAAATAAAAAATTTCGTTGAGGCGGAATGACCATGGAAGCGTTCCCAATATGTACGAAACATTTGACCTCTGTATTGCGAGCGATATACGTCGCACCAAGTATGCGTGAGAACGTTGGTCGCCACTTACCTCGATAAGCCTTGAGCCTATTTGGTTAACCAAATCTAATGCCTCGGACGACCACGGGCCTAGAGTTTCGACGGCAAAGGCGTTGAAAATGTAATTGTTGTCCTTTAGTTCCCTATATTATCTGTGCTTCGTACGTGAGGCGAGTTCGACTGTTCGGCGGGCTTGCTTTGCTGAGATGATGCGGTGGCTAGGAGCTAGCGTATCCCAACATGTAACGTCCATTTGACCACGGAACCAAAGTCACAACATCTGGCTTCTTGCCGTCGTCACGGCTCGAGTGTCGCATGAACGTGGATTGAAGACTGATTTAGAATTGATTGATCATGCTCGGAGCGGTAGCGGAGAGCGTGACGCAGTCCCCACACCCCAAAAACGTCCACAAACCCAAAAACCTCCATACAAAAACTTTTGGGACAAGACACGATGTATAGGCGAAGTTTTAAGTTTTTTCCCCTCGCCCCCCCCCCCCTTCCCCTCCAAATTATTTTTAAAAAAAACTACGTCGCAGCAGCTTTCCAACAAGCCCTCACTCATCAAAATCGGTTGAAAATTGGCTGAGATGTGGGAGGCTGAAGATGGTACTTTTCCATACATCTTACCAAAATCCATTGTTCTCATTATTATGAAAACTTTTTTCCTGATCTGTCGGTTTCTATCTATCTATCTATCTATGTTCTATTAATAATTTTCGATCTCGAGAACTAGACAGCCGATTTTCCTGAAATTTTCAGGGAACGCCAGTCTCGGCCTAAAATTATTACGCTGGTGGGTCTGGCATTTGTGACACGATTTTTTGAACACAGGGTAACGTTGTCGTCAAGGAAATGTATGCGTATTTTCAGCGCAAGCGTCACCTCCACTGATATCATTAATTTTGGAAGTAGACATTAGGGACTGCGTCACACTTTACCTTTTAAAAGGTTTTTGTTGGGACTTAGAATTTTGTTTAATTCGGTGTGCCGTGGATATCTGCCGACGCTTCTCTGGCAACTCAAACCGTCAATTCCCAATTGAGTAACTGAAGTGCCGCGGGACAAATGTGCGGGCGACATAAGGGACCATCCATAAATTACGTACGCTTTTTTCAATGCTGCCATCAGATTTAAATCATCAATAACTTGAAAAATATTTACTTTTGAGACGTCAAATGTATGGCCGACCCCCCATTTAGGGGGGTATTATGGGGGGGTCGGCCATACATTTGACGTCTCAAAAGTAAATATTTTTCAAGTTATTGATGATTTAAATGTGATGGCAGCACTGAAAAAGGCGTACGTAATTTATGGATGGTCCCTAAAGCGGCGCCGATCCTGAGACCCATGCAAATTCGAATAAAATTGTTATCGAGGAAAGTTCCGATATGCTTTGATGGAATGACATTTATCCACGCATTCGATTCACTACTCTGGAGAGCGTTAAAACGAGCAACATCGATCGGGTTGGTATAATTCAGCTCATCTCTTATTATATGCTCGACAAAATTAAAGTGAAATTTTTTATTAAAAAAAAAAGTCGTACAAAGGAAGCCCCCTGGCACTTGCTTCCCCCTCCATGCTTCGCTCGCGATTATAAATTTCCTTCCCAATATAAATTATTTTCTTGACAGACGAGAAAACGTGCGTGTTATGAGCCGCCGCTCAAGACTTTTTATCGGCTAGCCGAATTCATCCGCCACCACCGAACGTTTTTTACCCTCTAGCCGCCGCCAGCCGTTTTTTTACGGCTCTGGACTCTGCGTGTTAGGCATCATCAACCTAACATTTTCCTGGCAATTTTCTATTTTATGATACTAATCTTTCCTGAAATAGTTAAAAGATGTCGTGAAACGCCAAGAAGTAAACTCATGTACTTCGAAAAATCAAGCTTAGTTCAAATTTTTCGAAATTTATGCTGCCGAGGCAAACTGTTTGTGTGATATTTCACAGAAGAATATTTTTCAATAAGTAACATAAATTTTTCGGCATTGATCCATGAACCTGTACAGTGGACAGTATGAAACCTCTTTGACGAGCTCTTTTAAAGTCGAAACAGTACTGTCCCTTCCGGAGACCTAAATAAACACTTTCTTTGGATCATTTTGAGCCGGTTTAAACTAACTTGTATAACATAACTCTTCATATTTCATGTGTTTCATGCAAATTTCGGTAAACATGCTTTTCCACGGGTTTTACGATTTTTACCGGTTTTTGTTATTGAACACTGCCTTAACTCACCTGGATTCGGTAGTACCCATACACACTATTCATCAGCGTCCAAAAACACAACGTTTTCCGGAGTCCAAATTTTCGAAAAGTTTGTTTTTGAACACACCTGGTTGAAAGAGAGAAATTACTTAAGTCTTCTTAATCTAGGGAGACAACAGAAACCGTTGTGATCAAATCAAATATAAATCGAGTCATTTAGAATAGAGATCTTGCAAGCGAATTGATTTTCCTTTTGAATTTTCATCGTTAACGTAAGGAAGAAAATCAGAATGTGCGTGAGTCTACATTGACAGTAACTTGGATTCGACGCCGATCGACAACAAATGAGGGGGTCTGTAAATGTCCACACCCTAGAAAAGAAGTACACAAACTCAAAAAACGCCATCCAAAAACCTTTGAGTTTTTTCCCCTCGCCACCTTTCCCTTCCGAATTATTAAAAAAACTACGGTCGTAGCAGCTTTCCAACGAGCCCAGACTCATCAAAATCGGTTGGAAATTGGCTGAGATATCGAAGTTTGAAAATGACGTTTTTCTCTGGGCCATGGATTTTTCTATTGTTCTCATCATTATGAAAACTTTTTTTCTGATCTGCCGGTTTCTATCTATCTATTAATAATTTTAGATCTCGACAACTAGACAGCCGACCTTCCTGAAATTTTCAGGGAATGTCAGTCTCTGCCCCAAATGAAAAATTTCATATTTTCCCTTTTCCGGGAAAAATCTAGAAAAATGGTCAATTTCGAGGGTTTTTCACGTAGTGCTCGGAGTTTTCGAATTTTAGCTCCGGAATGACAATACTTAGAGAGTTGGTTTCTTCCGAAAAGTTTTAGAGTTTGGTCAGGAGAATTTTTTGGGATCTTAAGAAAATGGCTGCCAGCAGTCAAAGTGACGCTATCCTGAATTTTCCTAAGTAATAAATTGGGTTTTTTCGTCGGAAATTTTTTTCGCCGGAAATTTTTTTTCGCCAGAAATTTTTTTTTGCCGAATATTTTTTTTCGATGGAAATTTTTTCGTCGGCAATTTTTCTTCGACGTAAATTTTTTTCGGCGAAAATTTTTTTTTTCCGAAAATTTTTTTTCTCTGGGAATTTTTTTTTTGCGAAAATTTCCGTCGAAAAAAATTTTCGCCGAAAAATAATTTCCGTCGAAGAAAAATTGCCGACGAAAAAAATTTTCGGCGAAAAAAAATTTCTGGCGAAAAAATTTTTGTTGAAAAATTATTCCGCTGGTGGTTCCGGCATTTGTGACGCAATTTTTTTAACTCAACGTAATTTTGTTTTAAAAAAAGCGCTGTAATTTCTTCAGGAAATTAAAACTTTGAACACAAGATTCCATTCAAACAAACTTCTGCGTATTATCAGCGACAGCGTCACCTCAAGCGATATCATTAATTTTGGAAGCGGACTTTCGGACTGCGTCACACTTTACCTTTAAAGAGGTTGTGATTAACTATTAGATCATGTGAAAAGTCCCCAAATTTACAGATAACAGAGTTTTCGTGTAAATACGTCTTGCAAGGCATGTTTTTGGGCAGCGTTCGTTGAGCCTCGGGACCTTTGTAACTTTGTACAGTTTTTCAACAGAAATAAATCGGTAATTCGTCCTCGTCCCTCGGAAATTAATTGTTCTACGGAGACATTTATTCTCAAATATCTTCAATCTCCTAATCAAATACTTTGGCAGACTGTGCTAAGACGCCACTGGGCAATTCCACGGTCCGCCTCGTTTCCAAGCGTGAAATTGTCAGTAGTTAGAAAATGATAGTCATAGAAAAATTACTAACATCTAGTTGAAGGATCAATCCTTCTGATACACAATTTTCTATGAATATCTCTACGTAACTACTGAGCATTTCAAGCGTGGAAACGGAGTTTTCGTGGAATGGCCCCACTGCGTAAGTAAGAACCGGCCTCAATATAGTGAAATAGACATATACTTTCACATCTTGTGAAATACGATTGCATTCATCACAGGATATAGCTTGTGCAACCTTGAGTATACCTTAAGCAACATCCTATTCAGATCCTCATTGTGTTTCAGACTCGGTTGAACGCAGTAACCCAAAAAGTGAACGCTCTTCTTGTAGGAAATTTTCAAGTCATTCATTTCAATAGAGTAAAAACTATCATCGATGACACTCGTACGACTCGACCTATGCGAAAAGAGCGTTTTCGATTTTTCAACGTTCATTTTAATTATTCACTTCTTATAATAGCTTTGTAGCTTATAAAGGTGGCTCTGATCTGTACGTTAGACTTTGCTCTACCCTGTGATAATCTCTGCCGTACTTTGTTAGAAAGCCTCAAGGTTTTTTTTTATAGAAATAAAACTTATCAAAAATTGAATTCTGTGGCTTCTTCTGAAAAACCAAAACTAACAGAAAACCTTGAGGTTTTTAACAAAGTAAAACTGTAACAAACCGACTCTGTGGTTTTTTGATTATTTCATTTTTTGTCACTTGCATATTTATATAAAGAATTCCTTATATTCAGCTTTTTAACTCATACGGAAAATTCTGAGGCTTTTTAACAAATTATTTCGAAAATTCTCTTTGTGGTTTTTGTCAAATAGAGAGAAAATTTGGATAAAATTTCTGTGCCTTTTTAACTAAGTACGGCAGAATATGGTCGATAAGGTGCTCGTATCATCTGCGAAGACAGTCAAAATCGTATTCAGATGCACTGGAAGGTCCATCATCAAAATAACAAAGAGCAAAGGACCCAGTACCGAACCTTGTGGGACACCATCGTTTGGAGAACAATGTAGAGGGCAACAACATTGTCGTAGTAACTTTTTTGTCATCAGGCTGCCAAAAATTAGTTTAAAAATTTAGAAAACTGCTAAATTTCTCCATATATATATATATATATATATATATGCAGCTAGCCGAAGGATTTGCTTTTTATCCACGTTTTTCTTATGTGTCTTCGGCTTATGTCAAAGTATACAATCTCTAAATTTTTCGTTGCTTGACATATTACAAATTTTGTCATTAAATTTTTCATACTGTGACATAAGCCGACGCCGTCGCATTAAATTGTGAATTGTTTTTGTTAATTCAAATTATCGATCCTTGAAACCCACATGTTAGTGTTTATTACTAAATCGATTATTTGTCCACGATGTGCTCTCCTGTCGTCGAAAATAAGAAAGGATGGAAATTGACAGAATCGACAATTTAACTCGATGCTTTATTCTCGGCCCAAAGGAAACAGGTTAAGTTTTTCGTTTTTAACACTTTTTATTCTTTACTTCACTGTTCCCCTCGCTGTTCTACTTTCACAAAGGATACTTTATTTGACATACGAAAAACATGTTAGAATTTGTGAACAAATTTTAATAAATAAAACTTATTGTAAGCATAATCTCATTCTCAAACTCGTAAATTTTCCTCTTGATAAATCATTCATGTAAATTATTTTTTACAAGGTATACCATGAGCAATATGTTCAATCTAACAAGCCATACAAGACTAATTCCTGATACATTCATGTGTGTTTGTGTGTGAATGATCGTCCTTCTTAATTTGATTTTTTTACGCAAAGTGGGTCCAAGCGATTAATTTTTGGTTGATTGGGTTTTAGTGTCGTTTCCAATTAATGTTACAGACAATGCAATCCACTAAAGGGCTTATCTCGATGGTTGAATAACTTTTTTTATGAAAGAAAACTAATTTTTTCAGTCGGCGTCATGTTTTTGGTTTGGTTGAAGATAAGTAAGTATTTAATTGATTTATTCAATTTTATCGTCTCTGAAATAATTAGATAAATAAAATATGAAATTCTACAAGTAGCAATCGATTCTGAATCTTTAGTGTACAGTTCTACAGCAAAAGTCTAGGCTTGCATCGGATGGCAAAAATTTCGATGTCAAATCAATATCAAAACCAATCAGAGAGCGGATGGGGTAGAACTTCCCAGTTCGTTCCAATTAAATAGTTCTGCACAACTTTTGCGACATATGGACAAGCGTTGTCATGTAGAAAAATTAACTTGTCATGTCTATCGGTCCATTCTGGTCGTTTTTCGGCCAGATCTCGCTTCAAACGCATTAATTGTTGTCGATAGCGTTCCCCATTAATTGTTTCACCAGGTTTCAGAATACACTACACCTTTCATATTCCACCAGATATACAGCATTCCCTTTGCACAATGAATATTTCGTTTTGGTTGCGATGGACCTGGCTCACCTGGCTTTTAGGCGTTTGGAATTCTCGTAATAGATCCTTTTTTCATCACCAGTTTCGGCGCAAAAATCTCTTTCTTTTATGTCTTTAAAGCAATAATTCACAAATGGTTTTTCTTCTTTCAACGTCTCTTTCTTTCCATTCATGTGGCACCCACACATTTGAATCATTCCAATGGCTTTTAAGCGCTTAAAACTGTTGTTCGATCAACTCCTAATGATTCTGCAACATCTTCTTGCGTTTGACATGAGTCTTCATCGAGTAACGTCTCTTTGTCTTCAACATCAAAATCAGCACTTTGAAAGCGTCGAAACCAGTGTCTGCATGTTGTTTGTGATAGAGCATGTTCACCATAAGTTTCTACAAGTAATTGATGAGCTTTAGCCGCAGTCCTCTTTATTTTAAAGAAGTACAATAAAACTTCCCGCAAATGAACCTTTCTTGGAACAAAATTAGACATTTTTAATGAAGGAAAAATTTATGTTCTGCTAAGCATCGTGTTTTATTGTTTACTGAATTTTATTGGCAGTGATCATAGTTGTCAAAAAAATATAGTTTGACTGACAGTAGTTAGCTATATTTTTATCTGACGCCATCTAACAATAAACAGCGGGAACTCATTCACAGACCAAATAATTGAAGGACTCTCAGGGAAACAGGTTAAGTACGGTCATCAAATTAACGTAAATAAAAAAACAAACAAAACAAAGGCATGAGCATGGCAGGCTAGCACACATACATTGGTATAAGTTCGTGAGGTCGTAGTCGGCAATTGACGTGTTTAGTGTGACAACATAAGCTTTTGTCAATATATTGACCTTAGGGTGGCAGTTTACTCTCACAATGATGTATCCATGCCTAAAAAGACGTTATTTAAGAAAAAAGTGGAGGGCACTTGGAAATTAAGAAAGTTATGAGGCAAAAACACCCTTTGAACTGAGGTATTTTCAAAGGCCCTACCGAAGTACGTCTCAGACTATTCAAATCTACAAAATTATATCCAAGGACTTGGCAATTTTCCCCTAAAACCCTGAATAACGTGTTCTCCAAAATTTTATTCTCTACATCTTTGCCTTTGGAAGCAGCTTTCTATCTCTCATAGTTCTGGAGATATCCTGCCCAATTGTGACCATATAACAGAATTGGGTCATATTTCCCCAAAACCCTGAGACACGCGTTCGCTTAAATTTAATTCTCTACAACTTTGCCTTTGACAGTAAATCTCCATATTGCATAGTTAAGGAAATATAGACCAAAAACTATTTTCTTATATGGCCAAGAAACTCAATTTCGTTCATTCCATTGGTCCCAGTGCCTAGACCCCTGACCCGATTCCTACAAAAAAATTTTCCCAGTTTTGTGACATCAAATGCTTTCATTTGTCACCAAAATGAGGAATTTCTGTGCTATACTTGCTGAAATATTTGCGAGAAAGTTTCATCGACCCTCGAAAATTTAATGTTCGACCTCTACTTCTTCGACCATATCTCCGGAACTACTTTCTCATCTTCGATCTTGAATCATGTACCTTTCAGACAGACGGACATTTTTTTTTATTGCTGATTCGTCATCTCTAGACGATAATAGATGCATCCCCCCAACTCCCACCTCGATCTACCCCATGTTACAATAAAATTGTTTGTAGTTCGTACGGGTCCAACAATAAATTTCAAACTTAATAAATTAAACATAAAATGCTACACGAGTCAATTGTAAAATACCGCGACAGTTTATATTTCCTGTAAAGATGCGTAAAGTTGAAAAAACTTAATAAAATCTGAACTGCTTGACAGATCATACGTTGCTTCATGAAATTATCTATATACTTTGACATCGTGTCGTACTTAATGTGTCAATACATGTCGAGTGATTGCCAAATCTGCTTTATTACCAATCTCATGGCAAATATCATGCAAGAAAAATCACCAAAGGAATGTGAGAACATAAAAGGATTGTAATCTCATGCATACTACAATTATTGGTACAAAATAATGACCAAGCGCAAATAGCGACGCTAGAATCTAACTAGCGAAAAACGTCGCTAATCGCTAGTTTATTCGCTAACATGAAAGTGTATTTTAGTTATCATACCTGTAACAAATGTAGATTACATTTTTGTGTAAATTCAGAATTAATTGGATGTCGTTATAACTTTACCCTAAAATTTACAAATATTACTTTCTCCTTTAGTTTTTAATTTTTGTTACTATTCGTAACGTTACAGCCCTGTTAGAGCTGTGCGCCGGCGTTTCGCCGGCTGGGTCTCCAAGACAGTCTCTAACCTTAGGACTACACCCTACACTTGTCCGATGTTCAGCAAAAATGTAGAAAGTTATATCTAATCGGCTCTCGAAGCCAATTTTGCTCGTAAATGTCACTGGACCAAATTATTTGAGTTGCGCCGACTTAAGATCGAAAATTTAGCAAATTTAGAAAATTTAGACTCACAGTCGATTTTAAGTTTATTTATCTCAAATAATTTGTTTCAGTGACATCTACGAGCAAAATTGTCTTTGAGAGCCGATAGAGCGTGGTTCGCATCACTTTTCATCAGGCAATAGTAGCCGCCTGTCGGTGGCGTCATTCGCTTATTTTCATAGCTGAATACGAGTTAATATAAAACTAAAGTACCCCTCGGTGGCGCCATCCATTTTTTTTCGTAGCTGAATGGGATTCGACACGCAACTAAATCCTCTAAGCCCTGTCATCGTTGAGTCACAATTCCAGAAATACTAACGTCTCCATAGCACCGCACTCACTGAATATTCGGCAAAAACAATTTTCCTACTTCCAAAAGAACTGATATCACAACGAAAGCCCTTTTTAAAAGGGAAATGTAACGCAAATCCTCGTCCCTTTTTCCAAAGCAACTGATATCAATTTGGATGACGCTTGAAGTTTAGGAGCGCAAAAAATTCGTTTGAAGTATTTTCGATTGAAAAAATGCGACCCTCCCAACGTAAAAATATTTCTGCGCTTTCAGATTTCACACGCAAAAATTTGGCTACACGTATTCCATGCATCGCGCATGTAACTTGTATCAAAAGTACGATAGTGTTGGGATTTCAATTGAAAAATTCAAAAGATGATATTAGCGAGGGTTTGCGACCGCTACTAGCACTCTATTTTTTTTAGATTAGCGAACCATATGACAGACAAATATCTCCCGGTGGCCAATAGTCATTATCACACAAATTGGCAGCCGGGGGCTAACAGGCACTACCTTGATACGAAAGGATAAAGTTATTTCTTCGAATTTTGTATTAAAATGATGTAAATTTTATCTCGACGAACATTTTGTGGAAAAATGACGGAAAAAATAATAATAAACATTTCGTACAGATTCATGTAGGAAAATGAAACTGAGTCAGCGTTTCTCTTCGTTTACCATAGCATTCACAACATGTCATCACGTTTTTCGCTATTACACTAAATAAGATATCAGATATCATTCATATTCATACCGTAAATGCAAAGCTATGTATTGACTGACTCTCAAAGGTTTCTAAAAAAAAAAGAAGAAACACATAGCATTACCGTGTAGACGGACAAGTATAACATCTAATAGAAAAGTATTCTTTATAATTTGAAGTAATTGAATAACGCAATTACAAAAGCACAATTTGCAAGTGTGTTTTAAATTACGAAGAGCGGCACCTGTTCGAGTGACGCTATGAGAAAATGGAAAAAGTAAACAGCTTCGTCGAGAGAGGTATTTCGTTTTGTCAATTTCTACTACCCATTGGAATCGCGCGCGGCAACGATTGGGGCAAGTTTTTCTTTTTCGGGTCACTAAAGCTGTAGAGATTATAATAAGCCAAAGGTATCGGCTTCTAACAAAGGTAGGACAATACTTCTTCTACTTCTTTCTCTTGATGGAACTAGAGAACTTGATGTGAGTGTCAGTTTCTCTTTATGCCTGTATGGATAATTGGTGGGTAGAATGTTCGACTGGGATCGTCCATTAAAGATGTCAACTTTTTTCCGCATTTTTCAGGGTCGGTCCATTCCCTGTCCAAATGTGTCCGTTATTTAAATTTTTCCGTCCCCCCTTGAATTAGGACGTCCAAAAAAAGAAGTAAAAATTGCAAAAAAAATATTTTGAAGGTGTGAATTGACGAAAAAAGTTTCAACTTACAAAACATAGTTAAAACCTCAACTCAGAACCCCTACCACTGAATGCTCATAGCCTCTTCAATGGAAATTATGTGGACATTTTTGGACATCGTTTTCGAGTAAAAAAACAATAAAAATGTCTGAATCTGTTATCTGATAAATTGGTTCAAGTAAAAAATGAAAAAGTTATACGTGTGTTATCGGTTTTGAAAAATTCTGTAAATGTGGGTCCATCCCCTGTCCTAATGTGTCTGTATTTTGAAAAATTCGGTCCGTCCATAAATGGACGATCCTACTATGGATCATTGGGTTCCAGAGTAAAGGGGTCATTATATTGAGCGCGATGCGAATCGCCTCGCGTAAGGTTTGTGTGAAAGCTCAACTTGAGAGAACAAACTTTTTTTTTGTCAAGTTGAGGTTTCACACAAACCTTACGCGATGCGATTCGCATCGCACTCAATATAATGATCCCTTAAATGTAGGACTATAGGTTAGTTGAAAAGCTCCCGACTGTCGTTGACAATCCGTATAGCAAATGAAGCTCTTCCCCTCCATCAAATATATCTCGCAACTTGTCTATTGCATTTCTGCAAAATGTTTGGTAGTTACCACGTTTTTGCAACTATTGCAGAGCTTTTGCTGCTGTGTTAGTTCTACAACGATCTGATGTAGTCTATGATCCGCCACTGATGTACCTGTGATTTTTACATAAGAACTACAACTGCCTTTTGTTGAATCTACTTGTTGATGATGGAGCATTTCTGCTAGTATGTTCTAGCTAAAAATTTGAGAAAACGTTTCCTCAAAAATAGGCCGTGTAGCCGGTCTTTTAAGTTGAAGGAAATACCTACTGCAGCTTAGTGGTGTGTGAGGTCAGAACAATTTTGTGTGCTTGGCCCCCTGATACGCTGCCCAGTTAACTTGACGCTCTTCAAGTAGTAGGTCTTTAATTATTTTCTTTCTCGCCGCTTTTTCGCCTAGCAAGAAAATGATTTATAAACATTGGAAAGGAAATTTTGAATCGCGAGCGAAGCGAGCGAAATTTGTTTTAATATTTATCATTTTCATTGGATGTCCCTTTAAATTTCTTTCATTTCTCGCCACAATTACAAAAAAAACTTTGTGAATTTCCGGCGCCACCGTTTAATAAACTCTTCATATTATCATCTAAACTGAGTAATTTCTGTTTATTCCTCTAAAGACGTTACAGTCAGCAAAATTAACAGAACTGCGATATTTTCCTTTTACTCTGTTTTGTGAGTATGATCATTGACCATGCATTTGCTTATGGTTGAAGAGAGAAAAAGAGAAACAAACGAAACACAAAATGTGCAGTTCTGTTCATTTTGCTGACTGTATAAGAAAAGTAATAACATTGAGTCTAATTCTACTTTTTGTAGCACTTTCCTTTGCATTAATTTTATACCAGGCGCGTCTCTAAATCTGATAAATCTAAAATACCAGACGCGTCGACTTCCACGGTTAGCTGGGGCCAATGCCCCCCACGGACAATTTCGTAAGGGGTGGGTCCCCCAAGGGAAATAGGCCAAAAAAATATTTTCCTATTAAGCCATAGTGAATTTCTTAAAAAAACACTGTGGCGCAATTTAATGACAGTACATTTCAACCAGACTAGAGAGCCGATTGAAAAACGTCGGCGGCGGCTAGCCGAAAAAAATGTGTCGGCGGCGGCTAGCCGAAAAAAATGTGTCGGCGGCGGCTTAAATGACGGCTCAATCCGGCGGCTTGAAGTCAGAGAAACAAAAGACGAAAAAACTTACGTTAGAATAGAGGAGAGAGGATAGAATTTGACGTACCTCCGTTAAGCGGGTATTGAGTATTGAGGCAGGACCTATTTTTCTGGTATTGATTTTCTAAATTTACCGAAATATCCTAAATTTAATATGAGCTTCCAAAACTTCGGAAAAAGGGTGCGGTTCTCGGTTCTTGTTATCAAAAAATTTAAAAACAGTTTGATTCGAGCTTCTCTTTTTCAGAGAGGAAAAGGTTTGGTTCTGACGTTATGTCATCAAAGTCGAGCTTAGGTTCGGAATCACGATTTCAAGAAAGTTTCCTGAGTTTCCCGAAAGTTTTCTGATTTTTTTTTTTCGAAAAATTTTCATCAATTCCGCAAATTTTAAAGAAATTCGGAACTTTAAAAAAAAAAAATTGGAAAATCGATTTTCGAAAAATAAGCACTTGGTGGAAATGTAAATACCAAATAAGTTTCCCTAATTTGATGTACAACATTTTTCTCGAAAAAACAATAACATCTTACGAATGTAATTTCCCAGGAAAGAAAAGCAGAACAAAATTTCAAAATCAAATTTTTACTGCATCTGCGGGAGAAAATGTCCTCAATTTGTCCTAAAGTTACTGCTTCTTGTAACACCAAAAGATGGAAATGGAATGTAATGACCGAATGACCGAATTACAGAAAATGAATTTGGTCTTATTAGTTGTTCTGTAGTACCGCATCCATCATTTTTCTAAATTTGAAGGACTTGATATGTTTCACTGCGAGTGGTGAAAAAAAACATGTTTAACACGACCGCGTTGATAGTTTTCAATTTTTTCATTCTGTTCAATTTTCAACGAAATTTTTCGCAAAAATTTTGCTCAATACTTCTGCTTTCCAGCCATTTTCAGCCGGCTCAAGCCGACTTTTCTGACCCCTGTCGGCCGGCGGCTCGGCTGGACCAAAAAGAGTCGGCGGCGGCTTGAACGGCAGCTCTCTAGTCTGATTTTAACTACCCCTATTATCACACCTATTCCTATGAAATCATAGCAAATTTCTTGAAAAAACTATGAAAATTTCGCTCATTACTTTTTGCTCTGACTGTCATCGTGTTCTGACTATCTGAATAAATGTAAATGGGTGATGAGTCTTCGTAAAGCTCAGATAACATTCCTCTACAACATTCAACATGCATGTTACTTAGGATACATTTTGATTGTCCCACACTAGATTTCGCTTAAAATTTTGTTCGTCCCCCACGAGTCAAATCAAAGTCGGCGCCCCTGTTTTATACTCTTACAAGGAAAATTAATGAGCAAAGAAATTTTTATTAAAATTTGATTAAATGTTTTACTAATGCATTCGTGACCTAGAGTTATCTTTTCGCTTGTTCTTTATTTACTTCGAAGCCCCAGGGGACCAAGCAAGTTCCAGGAAAGGCGATGCATCACTCGCCCCCCATAGCTACCCAGACGTTAACCTGGTTTCGACTAGTGAGTTCGTTGAGACAGCCTTCACACTCCTTAACCAAATTAGAGTCAACGTATGGGGAGCTAAGTGCTTTTATCGACGACTCACTATCTGAGAGCAGACGCAAATGTTTGCATGGTGAAGACTGTTCATTTCGACTGCAGAGCAGCATTCAAGAATTGCAATAACCAAAGCTTGAAAGATAGTAGGGAGGAATCCAAGGCTTAGCGACATGTTAATGTCTAGTTTTTTGCACCCGACAAGTTGTTCTTTTTGTCGTACGTTAAGGGTTCCAAAGTTAGGGGCCATTCATAAATGACGCCCGGTCGTTAGGGGGGAGGGGGTAAAGGGAAATCGGATGAATTTGGACGGTGGGGGGAGAGGTGTTATGAGAAACGTGACGTCCGGTTGAGAATTTGTGGTTTTGTCAAACTGTCAAGAATTTAAAACTTATAACTTAACATGCCCGATGTTGTTTGTCGATGGAGAAACGCAGACTTTTCCTGTAGTTTGTTTGACAGTTTGTTAGAAGAAAAATGTAAGTAAAAATGGCAAAAGTATTCATTCTACAATAAAAAATTTTTTTTTGTGAACTCAAATTTTTCATTGGGGGGGGGGGGGGTGATGAAATCAGACGTCATTATTTTGGGAGGGTACTGTAAAACCGGACGAATTCGGACCAGGGGGTAGGACGGACGTCATTCGTGAATGGCCCCTTATTTCGGCCGAGTTATTTTGTCCGAAGTTCTTTTGTCCCAGAGCCTATAGATTGGTTTACTCGTGAACGATAAAAAAAAACAAAGTACCTGACACTGGATAGACAACATGGATCAGAGATAAAACGATCTGTGAAGTGACCAGATCTAAAGGAAGATCGCGTAAAAGAAAAAGATACCAAGAAGCATTACATCAACAATGGGAAGATGATAGCCGAAGACCACCAACAAACAGGCTGATAAGTAAGAAAATCAGATTGCAACCTTTTTGTTATCTTGATCTATGATACTGGCGTCACGTAAGAAAACTGTGAGCTTTGTATAGACAGTGGTTCGCTTGATAGTATACTTGCATTAAATACGTATAATTCTTTCTCCTTGGAATATTTCAATTTTGTTGACACGGTCGCTGAATCTGCGGTTTTCATGTAATATTAGAATTGTGAGACGTTCGAATAATTTTTTTTTATAAATAAAAATAGCATTGGTTTGTTAAAAATATGAGATACATAAACCGAATCGCGTATGTCATAAACGATAGCGTCGCTTTGTTCCATCTTCAAAATATTGGCTATCCATCAAAAGTTTGAGGTTTTTGACACATTTCTTTTTCGCAATAGCCTTCAGTTACCCTCTCTTGTGTCACAATTTTTAGGAGAGGTCAGAAAACACATTAAACAGACATATGGAAGACATTAGATCTCAACGACTCGTTTAAATAGATTCCTATACAATCTCCTCAATCTAATGGCTACGTTGCGACAGATACGATGATGTGAGAGAATCCCCTAGTGCTACATCATTTAAGGACGATGCTTAAAGAAACCATCGTCACCTTCACTCCACCCTGTGCTGCTTTACAACTCTACCTATTTATCAAGAAGAAATTGTTTTACGAAGGAAAAAGAGTTTCAATTGATAAATTTATTGCAACATAGAAAAATAAATTCAATTTCCAAGTAATATTTCGCATGTCTGTTTCGTTTGAGAAATTTTCTTCAGCAATTTTCCATTTACAACACAAAGCGAACAGCTATACGCATATGTAATATCATAGAAAAATGTTTATATTTGAACAAAGGTTGAATTTAGCATTTGTTCAAACAAGAAATATCGTTCAATAAAATTGAAAGGCAAAAATATCCCGACGATTGCGCACTTTTCATCAAATGCCGAAAATGTTCCATTCAAACATTCATTCCATTTCAATTGTCTGTGCGTTTCATATCTCTTATATGGAGATGTGTACATGTTATGAACTTTTAAGGGTTCGTCCTTATTGGTTTTAAGCGTCAGTGTCGGGTGGAACTAGTAAAATATTTCGGTACCGCCCTCTCAAACTACATTCAATATTCGCGAATATATAAAATATTCCACAAAAAATGAATAGAATTTTCAAACCGACTTTCAATAATGCAATCTTTACGACTTTTTTATTCCAATCGTCAATACATTTTATTTTATTTTATCACCCAACACCATCCAATAATACAACTTAACATTAGGTGACTTATCTGACATACATGGCATGGAATGCCCATAATGTAGATTAAACAGTTAGATTATGCGCTAAAAGAAGACGAAGAAGAAGAAGATGAAATTCTTTTTGTTTTGTAGTCGTTTTAAACGAAGGAATCATTTCTGTGAAAATTTATGATCGTGTCGTTAGTTAAACTGAAACAAGAGAGCATTTAATTATGAATTTACAATTTGTCACCGAACGCATGCCACATGAATTCTGTTTACGGTTTGTAATATTTATGTTGAATGGATTTTGAGTTTTGTTTTTTAAACGTTTTGAACACCCAGAGTATACATTTTTTTTCCGATTTTGGTTCACGTTAGTATGTAGCTCTTTAATTATAAAAGAATTATTTCCCCATTTCACTATCATTCGCGTGAAATTTGTTGAACATGAATTATATGGACATCAAAAGATCATAAAATCGATGAAATGAATGATTTTCGGCCCTTACGCGCATGAATGTAAATATTGTTTCGTTTGTGGAATACGCATTAGGTGTGTGGGGGGAGGGGGAGTTCATCAAAAGCGTACGGAAGCTTGCCGAAGAGAGTGGAGAGTTAGGCTATGGAATACGCACTCACTCTGGTCGAGTTTTTTTCAAACGCAAAGAGAGCGATCGGAAATTCGTTCTCCAGCCTTAGTTTGAGTCACAACATGTATCTTCGACGCGAATTTTTTACGTCCACTGATAAAATGAAGCCACTTACACTGCACAAATTTCAGTCCCCACACCCCAAAAAAAAAAACGTCCACAAACCCAAAAAACTCTATACAAAAACCTTTGGGACAAGGAGCCATATATAGGCGAACTTTTGAATTTTTTCCCCTCGCCCAAATTCATAAATTCATAAGCCGCCGCCGCGGCGCCAATCCAAGATGGCGGCTAAAACTAGAAATCGCTCCCAAAAATCCATTTTTCAACCGATTTTATCGAGCAAGGGCTCAAATTAATCCCTAATTTTTTCTCTAACGTCTAAAAATGCTAACTCATAAGAAAACTTATAGATGGCGCTCATAGTCAGTATAATGTCCGACCCCGCCATTTTACTCATTTCTCACTCATTTTTCAACCGATTTTGATGTGTGGGGGCTTTCTGGAATCAGGAAGGATGTTATATGGCGGTCAATAAAGAAGTTATTTATACGAGTCATATTGTTAGGTGCAGTAAAGTATCAAACAGTCTCAAGACTAACAAACACTTTGTTTTTTATGGAAAAGATTTACTAACGCGTAGTGGCATCTTTCCTGATTCCAAAAAACACCCACACATCAAAATCGGTTGAAAAATGGGGGAGAAATAGGTAAAATGACGGGATCGGACATAATATTGTATACGAGCGACATCTATATTTTCCTTTAAATTATTATTTTTAGTCGTTGGAGAGAAGATCAAGGATTAATTTGAGACCTTACTCGATAAAATCCGTTGAGAAATGGATTTTTGGAAGCGATTTCTAGTTTTAGCCGCCATCTTGGATTGGCGCCGCGGCGGCGGCTTGTGAACTTGAAAACATCGGAAAAGCTTATATCGAGGGTCCATTCTATCAGGAAATGCAATAAAATCAATTTCGACACGTAAAGCGAGCGAACCGATACAGTGGAATCCACTTTAACGGTGACTACTCTTTTCCCGGAGCCTCATAATCCGGAATAAAAATTCATACTTACTTTACTGATCAGCCTTACTAACTCAAGCGGTTTTTGGCTGACTCTACAACGTTTCTTTGCCATTCGATCCTCGTCCATTCTCGCTACATGACCTGCCCATCGCAGTCTGGCAGATTTAATAGCACCGACTAGTGTTTTGTCTCCGTAGATTTCTGTCAGCTCTCTGTTCGTTCTTAACCTCCATCGTCCTTGTTCTCATAGTGGTCCACATATTGATCTTAGCACTCTCCTCTCAAAGCAGTTCAGTAGCGATTCTTGCTTCAGTGTCAAAGACCATGTTTCACAGCCGTACATTACGATGGGTCGGATCAGTGTCTTGTATAGGCGAAGTTTCGTATTTCGACTGACCAGCGAGTTTCTAAACAGGTGTTTCAGTGCGTGGAAACATCTATTTCTAATAACGTCATTCTCAGTGTTTAGGATTGAGCCGAGGTACTCGAATGACTGGACAACTTCAAAATCACTGGGAAAGTTTATTTCAATTCATTCTACAAACAATTTGACAATAAGACAATTGTAATCGTCAATTGTGATGTTTTGTCCAATACGCGATCCCAGTTTCCTGTCTAGCGTAAGATATTTCGTCTTATCCTCACTGATTTCCAGTCCAATCGTGTCTGCTTCCCTATCCATTTCGACAAACATTTCCTTGATCGCAATCGTTCCCTGTCCCATTAAATCGGCATCGTCGGCGAACGCAGTAATTTAGAATAGATCACGAAGCGGTTATAAAGTATCTCCGCCAGTTCTTTATGCGCTACGTTAAGTAGACATATACCTTGGTAGTTCTTACAATCCACTCTTGCTCCCTTCTTAAAAATCGGTATCAGTAGCCCCATCTGCCAGCCTCCGGTACTCTTTCTTCGTCCCATACTTTGACTATTGTTTGATGCAGTCGGTGCCATAAGTCAGGTCCTGCCGCTTTGATCAGTTCGGCTTGTATGTTGTTCTCGCCCGGAGACTTGTTCAGCTTGAGTTTGTGGATGGCTTCTGTCAATTCTTCGTAAGTCGGGGTTTCGATCGTCGGCTCAGCCTTCTGCACAGTACGCTGAGGAAGTTGTCTTGTCGGTTTGTTCAGCAGGTTATGAAAATACTCTGCCCATCTATTCGCTATCTCTTTCGTGTAACTCAGGCCATGTTCGTCATTTATCTTGATGGATCTTGGTTGAAATTGTTTGCGCTGTTGCTTTGTCACCTTATAGAAGTCTCTTACGTTCCATTTCTGTTGTTCACTTCCAGGTTACTGGTTTCCTGATTTAGGTACTCTCGGTTTTTCCTCCTCAGCGATCTGTACACCTGGATCCTCTTACGCTTGTAGGCTTACTGCGCGTGTTTGTTTTAAGGCGCTCTACCTTCCTTTCCTCCACAGCTCGTTGACATTCATCATCAAACCAGTGACTGTTTCGGTTGAGCGTAGTTCTCCCAAGAACCTCGTCCGCAGCTTGCTTAATGATTTCGTTATTCTGTCTTATCATCTCATTTGAGCTCAGGTGGTCGTCATTATGTTGCTCAGTGAGACTTTCGATCTTCCTTTGATACATGGTCACCGTTTCATCGTTCTTCAGCTTTCCGACAAATTCAGAAATTAAAAAAACCGGACGGAGTCAAAATCAGTACGAAAAAATCCGGATAAACTGTTGTTTTGTATTCTTGGAAAAAGTAGCGCCGCAGGCTGTGAACATAATGGATAAATAAAAAAGTGGTGTCGAGGGGTAAAAACTCCCGAAACGGGGAGAAAAGGGGGAATTTCCTTCCTTACGGGGTCGAAGAGGCAGAGCCCAATACACGTAAGGCTGTCTGAAGGGCGTAATTTGGGCAGTAGCAGGCGAAATTTAACCCGCCGCAGGGGGTAGAGACCCTATCACGATACATTATTTTTTTTAATAAATAAAACATAAGGCCGCCTGTAGAGCGTAATCTAGCAGGCATTATATAGCTCGCCGCAGTACCGGGGGTGAATAAGCCGTCCAACACGATACATTATCTTTTTTATACATGATTTTGAATCCGGATTTTTTGCGTCCTGATTTTGACGCCATCCGGATTTTGTAAGTTCTGGATTTTTTTCCGGATATTGAGGCTCCAGATTTCGTTTTTCCGGAAAAATCACATGAGCCGAAGTAACAGTCATGCTCGGAGCGGTAGCGGAGAGCGTGACGCAGTCCCCAAACCCCCAAAAAAACGTCCACAAACCCAAAAAACTCCATACAAAAACCTTTGGGACAAGACACAATGTATAGGCGAACTTTGGATTTCTTCCCCCCTGCCCCCCTATCCTGCCAAATTATTCAAAAAAAAACTACTTCCTATCTTGATTCCAACGCACTTTGGATCATCAAAATTGGTTGAAAACGAGCCGAGATATCGCCAATCAAAGATGACCAATTTCCATATAAAAATGGTAAAAATATCTATCAAAATAATCAAAATTTTATTCCTGTGTTGTGTGTCCACGATGTATCTATGTACATATCTATGTCTCTATGTATGTATCTATTTTTTTTTATCGATAACCACCCGAGCGATTTCCTTAAAATTTTTAGGGAAGTTCGGTTTCGGTCCCAAATGGAAAATTCAGCCGGTGGCCACCCCCCAAAAAAATCTTGGGACTGAGTTATTGGCCTTCAAAGTTTCCATACAACCCCCGTATATGAAAATCCACCGACGGGAGCACTTCTTCGGCTATATCTCGGCCGGTAGTAATGAATGGGGTATCAAATGAAAGGTATCGATCGGTTGGAAGGTTCGTTCCCAGGAGTCGGTCAAAGTAATCCGAAATGAGCTACGCTGCCGTAGAGCGACTATGAGAAAAAAAATTTTTTTGAAGTGACCGAAAATGATGTGGGAAGTGTGTGGGATTATATGGGAAGTGTGTGGGATGTTGTGGGAATTGTGTGGAATGAAGTGGGAAGTGTGTGGAATGAAGCGGAAAATGTGTAGAATGAAGTAGGAAGTGTGTCTGATTATGCGGGAAGTGTGTGGTATGATGTGCGAAGTGTGTGGGATGATGTTGCAAGTGTGTGGGATGATGTGGGAAGTGTGTTGGATGATGTGGGAAGTTTGTGGGATGATGTGGGAAGTGTGCGGGATGATGTGGGAAGTGTGTGGGATGATGTGGGAAGTGTGCGGGATGATGTGCGAAGTGTGTGGGATGATGTGGGAAGTGTGTGGGATGATGTGGGAATTGTAAGGGGTGACGCACTTCTGTGGTTTATGGAATAAATTGAATAAATGGGAATAAATGGAATAAATGATAATTTTTTCAAATTCGTCAAAACCTCAAATAGACTTGATTTTGATGGCAACGCACACAACAAACCACACTAATGTGTCAAAAAGTGAAAAAACCCACTTAAAAAAAACTTAAAATTTTTGTTGAAAAATGGAATAAATAAATTTATGCTTTATAATTTGTGCAAACCTTTTTTTGAACTTATTTGTCTAACTTGTGATGTGTTTGGTTCAGATATTTCGCAAAAACTACAAAAAAACATAGAAGGGACCCGTACGTATCAGAATAGATGCGGCAAACAGAGTTGATGTTACGAAAAGACTGGAACGTATTTAAGTAAATGTTCACATTAGACTGT
>CM055403.1:173658622-173674366 GCA_029228625.1 Pseudolycoriella hygida
GTGGTTACATATGGGAAGGAGTCGTGATTCTTAACACAAAAAGACGAACAATCGCTGCACACGATCGAAAGAAAAGTACTGCGGGCAATATTTGGACCAGTATTTGACGAAAGACAGAACCGATGGCGTAGACGATTCAATCATGAGCAGGGTCAGCTTCATGGAGAGCAAGAACTACCAAAAAAACCGACTAAGTTGGCTCGGTCATGCACTGCGAATGAGAGATCGTCGCATTCCGAAAAAAATTTTCAAAACTAGACCAGAGCCGAGGGCAAGAGAGGTGTAGGACGTCCAAAATCAGATGATACGATGCAGCTCTAGCCGACTTAAAAACTGTAGGAGTATCCAGATGGACGACTTTTTTTGCGGATAGGTCCGATTAGAGAAGGCCAAGACGAAGAACAAACTCGTCTTATTAAAATAATTTTTGACGAAAATTGTTAATTCAACTAGTACATTTCACCCCGTTGTCAGACTCAATCGTCGCATAGGGCAAAGTGTATCACTTTTAGCTAAATATTAGCATATCTAGTGTTAAGTAATGTATGATGCAGAGAACGTGTGCTAATGTGTGTACTTTTTCGCCTGAGGGGTCAGAATAAGGAGGGCGAATCAGCAAGAGCTATATGATAGATGTGTACAATGTACATATTGTACATATGGGTACGTATGTACATATCTATTACGTTTTAGAACACAAAAATAGATGATAGAAAAAACGTGTGTATGGTTTTGATACAAATGGGCCGCCCTATGCCCTGTCAGGGTCCTACTCTATGTGAAAAATTGGTCGTCCCGTCCGTTTGTGCACGTTCACAGATTATTCAACTGACATTCGCCAATAATCTACCGTTGATTTTTGCGTTTGTCTCCCCAGTGATTATTTCTCGATTTTCAGCATTTTCCCGACTTTCAGCAATTTCCCGAATTTTTTTGTCATTTCGCCGATTTTTAGTTATTTCCCGATTTTTAGTCATTTCCCGATTTTTAGTCATTTCCCGATTTTTACTTATTTAACGATTTTAACTTATTTTCCGATTTTAACTTATTTTCCGATTTTAATGTATTTCCCGATTTTTACTTATTTCCCGTTTTTTGCTTACGTCCCGATTTTTGGTCATTTCTCGATTTTTAGTCATTTTTCGATTTTGACTTATTTCCCGATTTTTAGTCATTTCCCGGTTTTTGCTTATTTCCCGATTTTTAGTCATTTCCCGATTTTTACTTATTTCCCGATTTTCACTTATTTCCCGATTTTTAGTCATTTCCCGATTTTTACTTATTTCCCGATTTTTAGTTATTTCCCGATTTTTAGTCATTTCCCAATTTTTAATCATTTCCCGATTTTTAGTCATTTCCCGATTTTACTTATTTCCCAATTTTTACTTATTTCCCGATTTTTACTTATTTTCCGACTATTACTTATTTCCCGATTTTCACTTATTTCCCGATTTTTAGTCATTTCCCGATTTTTAGCCATTTCCCGATTTTTAGTCATTTCCCGATTTTTAGTCATTTCCCGATTTTTACTTATTTAACGATTTTAACGTATTTCCCGATTTTTAGTCATTTGCCGGTTTTTGCTTATTTCCCGATTTTTACTTATTTCCCGATTTTCACTTATTTCCCGATTTTTAGTCATTTCCCGATTTTTAGTCATTTCCCGATTTTTAGTCATTTCCCGATTTTTAGTCTTTTCCCGATTTTTAGTCATCTCCCGATTTTTACTTATTTCCCGATTTTTAGTCTTTTCCCGATTTTTAGTCATCTCCCGATTTTTACTTATTTCCCGATTTTTAGTCATTTCCCGATTTTTACTTATTTCCCGATTTTTAGTTATTTCCCGATTTTTGTTTATTTCCCGATTTTTAGTCATTTCCCGATTCTTCCGATTTTTAGTCATTTCCCGATTTTTACTTATTTCCCGATTTTTAGTCATTTCCCGATTTTTAGTCATTTCCCGATTTTTACTTATTTCCCGATTTATAGTTATTTCCCGATTATTTCGACGCGTCGTATGTTATTTTTTCGTCTAATTTCCCGGTATCCAATTTTTCGGCTTCCAAACTTCCCGTTATCTATGATACCACGATACCACACTTTTTCCACACGCGGGTTCGAGGCCCATTTGGAAAAAAAAGTCGACCCACGCGCGCGCCTCTTATCCCGACGCAAACGACAAATTGAGGACACTATTTGTCACAGCGCCGAAATTAGACGTTGAATAGTAAGGATTTCCATAATACCTTACCCGATGCAGGCCAAGCAATTCGTAGATTTTGAACGTCATTGTTGTGAAATATTGAATACATTAAACTGCTCCGCCAGGAAAAAGTTCAGTGCAACTGCATAGGGTCACGATCCGCCGGATAGTTAAAAAAGAAAACACAAAAGCTTCAATGTCTTTTCCATTGCTATATTTGCCTTTACATTCTGTTTTCTTCTGTTTAAATATTTACATAAACTTGAATACTGAAAGTCAACCAACGAGAACTTCCTTAAAGCTATCGTTAAGATTCCCAAATATTCTTGTCCGATAATTTATAGTTTTGCAACATAAATTCAAGTCCCTTATGAACACAAATCTGCAATGGGCTTTCTAGTTTGAAAAGATATTTGTATTTTTCTAATTTTAATTAAAATTATTTAGGAAAATTGACTAAAGATTTTTTAAAAATAATTTTTCTTTCATTTAACTTTTTCGGAAGAAAATAATTTGTACAAAACATCAATTGTAAAGCTTTTTGCAAAAAACGTTTAAGTTTACTTTTTGTTTAGTTTTGACCACAGAAACTCTGTCACTGGTAAATATTTTTTTTCTACAAAAAAGAGTGAAAATAAAAATGAAAATTTACCGTAAAAAGTAAGACTTTTCATTGATTAATTATTTATAATTTATAGTTTTCTTCTTTATATTACAACAAAAGACGACTTGAAAGCATTTTCTGGCAATATGCGCATCTTTCATAAGAAACCCATATCCAATGCTGTGTACAAAGCTCGAATATCACTGTGTGACGATATTCTCCAAAATGGAAATGTTAGATTCTTTGCGGCTGTTTCTTCATCTTGTCCATCACCAATAACAACGTACGTACTTTTCCTGCCAAATCGAGTTACTATGCGCTCGAAGCACACTTCTTTGCCTGATGAAACAAAAGTGAGGAAGAATGTAAGACAATGAAATTGTAAAAAAAAAACGACTTTGTTCTGCTGAAGTCTTTGAAAATTTGTTCTCATTTTACGTAATTTCTTATCGACATTATTCAAACAAAATGTATTTTTTGGGCTTCGAAAAATGGACTTCGTGGTCGGAAAGGTCACCCTCGCGAGGCCTGCTGTGAACTATATTGCATCCTGTAAGCGCCGGTTTTCCGTGCAGCGCCAAGCTCCTCTAGCAGCCGCCCGTCAGCACTGTGATCATCGTTTTTCAATTGATTAGTTGTACGTTTGACCGTATTCAGCTAAGTATGACGCCACTTGAGATAAGGGAGTAGTTCTATGTTGAGACGCTAATTCAGCTATGAAAAAGCACAGATGTCACCACTTGAGATTCGGTGACAAGATACGGTCTGTGGACGCATGTCGAGAAGCGATATGTTATATTATCCGGTGCCGCTACAAAATCCGGAGGCACAAAATCCAGAGGCGTCAAAATCAACATCATCAGGATTTTGATGCCTCTGGATTTTGACGCCACCGGATTTTGACGCCTCCTGATTTTGAAGCCTCCGGACTTTGACTTGACGCCTCCGGATTTTGAAGCCTCCGGATTTTTTGTCCGCATTTCGACGCTTCTGGATTTTGTGCCTCCGGATTTTGTAGTGGAGCCATATTATCCGCTGTATCGACTGTTTAAGAGCACGTCGTCAAAATGTGAGCTGTCAAATTTGCGATGCTTTTTCAGAACAAAATCCTTCGGAAATAAATTATGCAAAATTATACCCCACGTACTGTGAAAGCATAACTCCTACACTAATCTTAGATGAATCAGATTCAAAAAGTTTTAAAAGCACGTCGCAAAAATGTAAGCTGTCAGATTTGCGATGTTTTTTTAGAACATAATCCTAAATAAATAACAAATTATTCAAAATTATAGCTCATGTACTGTAGGAGGATGACTCTTACGCATATAATAGATGAATTCAGATTCAAACAGTTTAAATATGAAGGTACAAATTTGATTTGAAATAATATCGCAAATCAACTTGGAACGCGATGATTTCTTCAGAGCAGCTTTCGACTTTCATACTCACACTTTTTGAATTCTGATTCATCTATTATTCGTGTAATTGTCATCCTCTCACAGTACATGAGCTATGATTTTGAATAATTTGTAATTTTTTGCGATGTTTTTTAGAACAGAATTCTTTGTAAAATAACAAATTATGTAATCTGATAGGATGACTTTTAGAAGATCAATCGAAATTCAAGAGTGTGAGTATGAAGGTGGAAAGTTGCTCTCAAAAATCATTGCATTCCAAGTTTGTTTGCGATGTTATTTCAGAGCCCCAATTTCGACCTTCACATTTCAACTTTTTAAATTCTGATTCACCTATTATTTGGTTAAGTGTCATTCTCTCTCATTACTTGCGCATAATTTTGAATAATTAGCGCAGGATTCTGTTCTAAAAAACACCGTAAACTTGACATTTCACATTTTTGCGACGTGCTCTTAATATGATTGCAAGTTTTTTTGCGATGTTATTTAAGAGAAAATTTGTACCTTCATATTTAAACTTTTTGCATTTTAATTCACCTATTATTTGCATAAAAGTCAACCTCTAACAGTACATGAGCTATAATTTTGAATAATTTGTTATTTACGCAGAATTCTGATCTAAAAAAAACATTGCAAATTTGACGGTTCACATTTTTGCGACGTGCTCATAAACAAATAATAGATGAATCAGAATACAAAAAGTTTAAGTATGAAGATAAAAATTTGCTCTGAAATAACATCGCAAATGAACTTGGAATGCGATGATTTTCCTTTTCAACTTTCGACCTTCATACTCAAACTTTTTGAATTCTGATTCATCTATGATTCGAGTAGAAGACATCCTTTCACAGTGCATGATGCATGAGCTAAAATTTTAAATATTTTTTGTCATTTACACAGGATTCTCTTCAAAAAAAAAAACATCGCAAATTTGACAGCTCATATTTTTGCGCCCCAATCGTGTGTTGTGAAGTGGCGAATTTCTCTATTGTCTTCCTTTTCTTAAGAGCGTGCTCTTAAATGTGAGCTGTCAGATTTGCGATGTTTTTTTAGAACAAATTATTCAAAAATATAGCCCATGTATTGTGGGTGGAAAACTCTTACACAAATAACAGATGAATCAGAATTCAAAAAGTTTGAGTATGAAGGTCGAAAGTTGTTGTGAAAAATCATCGCATTCCAAGTTCGTTTGCGATGCTATTTCAGAACGTTGTGAACTTGGAATGCGATGATTTTTCAGAGCAATTTTCAACCGTCATACTGAAAATTTTTGAATTCTGTTTCATCTATTACTCGTGTAACATGTAACAACCATCCTTTCACAGCACATGAGCTATAATTTTCAATAATTTGTCATTTACGCTGGATTCTGCTTAAAAAAAACATCGCAAAATTTGAGAGTTCACATTTTTGCGACGTGATCTTAAATTCCTAACTGTTCACCGAATCATTTAGGATGACAAGTCCCAGCCAATAAAACTGAATTGTAGGCACTGTTGTAGGCACTGTCAAAGTTTTGCATGGAAATTCTGACATTGCCTCCAAATGGCCAGGTTTTTTACGTCAGTAGTGCATTGTCATTCTTCTACAAGATCGGACGTCGTTCTGAGAGATATGATATAACGACAAGATCTGCCGGATGGTACTACCTATCGTGTCCAGCATTTTAAGAATATTTTCGCACTACTTCTAACATTTCACTCCTAGGCCTGCAGTACATACAAATGACGTGAAAATAAGGAGTTCAATGAAATTTCGACGTTTGATCAAAGAAATTCAAAAAAGGTAACGAAAAGTTTTAATGAAACAACGAAAAATGAAAAAAAATTTCAAAAAACTTTGGGAGAGCAAAGGCAGCTCTCTAATAACTCAGTTAAATTAAATGTAGGTTTGTATGCGCTTTATATGCACACTTAATGTATGCAACTGGGAAGCGCTTGTGGCAGTAGAAAATTTACCTAGTTTCGTTGAGCTATAAATATTTTCAATTGGAAATATTTGTCCCAATCCAAACAACAATACTTTGGCTAATGACTGTACGAGTTGAGTGGTTGTCACCAACACATTGACACAATTCTCACGTTGAGCTATCATACTCAAACATTTCATTACTAACGTTGACCAGTTGTCGGTAGCGGCCTCAATTTCAGCTCGAATTTGTAGCCATTGATCACGTTTTTGTTGGCCTAATAGACCGCCAACACTGAAATTGCAAAAACAAAAACGTCAGCTTCATAAAACAATAGAAGGCGAAAATTCACTCACTTGTTTCTATATAAATTGTACGAGTCTTTGATTTTCCTATATCGAAATGCAAGTTTCCTCATCCAATCGACACCACCTCGGACTCCAGTTGGCAAACACAGATTCGGTGGGGCACCTGTCAATCAATTGCATACGAAAATGTCACTTTTATTGGGATGTGAGTTGATTCGAATTTTTCTTACCCTGCGGTGTTCCCGGATGAAATCCATCGGTCGCAAAGTTATAAGCGCTTAAATCTTGTCCATTATCATCCGAACTAACGTCGTCTATATGCGATTGATCACAGTCTAGGTTTTTAGGGAAAAAATCAATAAATACAATGATATGTTGCTGTGTTTTATTTTTATTTTATTTTGCCTAACCCCGAAGATTGTGAGTTCCAGAGGAAAGCGGAAAGAATAATGAAGCCGTGGATCACACAATGTGTAGTGTTTCACACATTCAATCAACGTGCTCTTTCAAGTAATATGGTCCACAAAATCCACAAAATCCACACAATCCACACAAAACAACACGCGTACCAGAGCGGCAAATCAACAGTAAACGCTCTACAGAATATAGTCCGAAATATCGAGCTGTCCCTCTCATGTTATGAGTTCCCCCTGGGGTGTTTCATAGACATATCGGGGACATTCAACCACCTCACATTTATTGCCATAAAAAAGCGTGTGACACGTATGGTATAGATCCACGCCTAACAGCATTGATCCAGGCAATGCTGCATAGCAGGCTGATATTTGTCAATATTGGCACATCAATGCTCGTAGTCGCTGTTACTAAAGGCTGTCCCCAAGGGGCGTATTACCACCATTACTCTAGTGCTTAGTCGTAAATGAGCTTATAACTGTTTTGAACGATATGAAATTCAAAACGGAAGGATTTTCCGGCGATTTTGCTATCCTACTTAGAGGAAAATTCGCAAATGTTCTCTCTGAGCTACTCTAAAAGGCACTGAACATAATCAGTAGCTGGTGCGAAGAGAACGAACTTTCGGTAAATCGTACCAAATGGTCATATTCACAAGGAAACAAAATATTGAGGCCATAAAAATTCCATTGATTAATGGGACACCTATTTTACATATCCCAATGGTAAAATACCTTGGGATCATTTTAGACAGCAAGATGCTGTGGATGGACAATCAAAACGAGCGATCACAAAAAGCAACTATTGCTCTATGGCAATGCAGGAGAGCATATGGGAAGTCTTGACGACTGTCCCCCAAAGTATTGCACTGGATCTATACAACAGTCATCAGGCCAATCCTAGCATACGGATGTTTCCTCTGGATTCACATATGCAAAAACCAGCGAGTTCAGACCAAGCTAGAAAAATTCCAGATAATAAATAGCTTGCAGGGCCATAACAAGTTCATGGAAATCGGCCCCAACAGCAGCAATGGATGCAATTGTGGGATTGGCTCCACTACACATCTTCATAGAAACGGAAGCTATAAATACCTTCAGCACAATAACCAGGCAGCAGAGTATCAGGGAAACTGACCACTCAATCATCTGGTTTTCAGCTCAAAAGAATGAACCATCACTAGCGATGCCTTCAGACAAGTTAGTAACGAAACACAAATTCGATAGGCAATTTAATATAAAAATTCCTACTAGGGAGGAATGGCGACAGAATAACCTAATGTCGGAGGGCATAGCATTATGCACAGACGGTTCGGTAATCAACGCTTCAGCAGGAGCAGGAGTATATTGCAACAACCCAAAAATCCGAAAATCTATCTCACTGGGCAGATGCTCATCCATTTTCTTGGCGGAGGTGAGAGCAATCATTGAAGGATGCCGATCTGTCTTAGACGAAGGAATAGATGAACAAAAGATATCCATCTACACGGACAGCCTAGAAGGGATCAAAGTCTTGTCATCATATAGCTTGGCATGTCGCCATATAATGCAAACAATATTTCTTCAAGAATGCGAAAACGCGAGCGAAGCGAGTGTCCTATCTTCGGACATGGAAATAACCTTTCTTCTCTGTAACCTATCCATAATTCCCCGCGAACCCAAAATCAGCTTGCGATTTCCTTAATAACTGTAGCTGAGATTTCCCTATTTTAGTTGGGATTTCCCAATTAAACAATTTCCCATATACATTTTTTAAACATTTTAATTTAATAATTTTTGGACACGTACGAAGTACGTGTCGTATGCGTTCACCACTACGTTTGCAATCGGTCGATTTGAACGGTGGGAGTAGAGGGGGAACACCGATCATGGCCCTTAGATGCCGAATAAGTAAAAAAATTCCGTCCTCCCGTCAACGTTAACTTGAGTAAAACTTGACCGATTTTCAAAAAAAAATTTTACCGAAAGGTAGTACCAAAAGTGGCTTTGGGATTAAAATGGGTGTTTTTAGACGAGGGGCCGCTGAGCTAGGGCTGCCTAAGGGCCATTCATAAATGACGTCCAGTTTTTTCAGTGCTGCCAGCACATTTAAATTGTTAATAACTCGATAAAGATGCATTCTGGCGAGTCAAACGTGTGTCCTACCCCCCCCCCCCCAATTAGAGGGGTAGAACACACATTTGACTCGCCAGAATGGATATTTATCGTGTTATTAACGATTTAAATGTGCTGGCAACACTGAAAAAACTGGACGTCACTTAAGGATTACCCCTAAGTGGTTTAGGTCTTTTGCTCATAACTAGAGTAAATACTAACCGATTTTCTAAATTTTTTTTGTTGGAAAGGTTAATCAGTGGCCAACTTTTAATTTTGGGTCTAGCTGGGTCCCTAAAATGGCACTTCGTGATTTTCGTAAATAAGTGGATCCGCTTTTAGTGATCCTTTTTTCATTTGAGAACTAATTCAAGCCTTAAGAGTACTTAAGAAAAAATTTGAAGCCAGGGCCTATCCTTAGGGCCTTAGGTCAGTCGTAGGGCAGGTTGAACAAAAAAAAATTTTTTACTATGTTATAGAGAAAATTTAAGAGAACATTTTGCCTATGGAAGGCTCTATGCCAAGGGCTCTCCTAGTCCTAACCCAAAATTTAATTTCTATTTTGTAGAGTAAATTAAGTAGTATGGAAGTATGAGTGTAAGGGCTCTCCTTTGGGCCCTAGGTCGGTCCTAAATCGGTGTTTTTGCTATTTACCACAGGGGTGGTCGCCCTCGGACTTTGCTTGTATCGTCCCGTTGGTCCACTGGTGTTTAGCGACACCATGGTTTCTTGATCTGGTCCAACGGTACCTGGAATCGGTACAGAGTCCCACCGAAGTAGTCTGGTTAAGAGCCTTGCTGCGAAAGCCCTCACCGAGGGTAAAATCGTACCGCGGGGCTGGGAAGCCCCCTGGTGTAGTGTGTCATGTTATATGGCCGCATCCGGCCCATGCGTTTGGTTGAGGTGCCTAGTGGCGGGGACTGTGGTAGATAGTGAACTGAGTAAAAGCAGTTTACGTGTTGAATTTGGGTGACTGAACCCCTGGGCAACCAGGTTGGCGAAAATACAGTAGAGAGATGATAGTATCTCGGGCCTTACCTAAGTCTCGGAGGTTTTGTACCGAACACCCGTTTTTAGGGAGAGTCGCCGAGGTGACTCGTGTTAGTTGGGCATGCCTGCAACCTGCAACATCATCGCTTCCAACGATGCCGATACACATTTCCCAACGATAGCTACTTCCCAACGTCATACGTTCCCAATGTTTTTCTTTGACATATGACTGTACTGAAATTTCTATAAAAAAAAATTTTTCGCCTTCGGTGATGTCCCTGACCAAAAAAGAGGTCCATCCATGCCCGCCTATCTTTTCCAGCGTCTTTGCTTTTCTAGAACTCCCAATTCTCCAGCGCCAAGAGCTGAGCCCATACAGTCCATTGGCTAATCCGTTACTGGTCACAGTTGAATTTTTTAAATCGAATGAGGAATTGCTACAGAAGTTCGATTGTTGGTGTCACTTGCGACACAAAAAGTACACATTTCAGCAAGCTTTTGATCTGCGACAATGTTTGTGTCTCACAGGTTTCGTGGAGTACTTAAAAATGGGCTTAGGATCACGGAAGTTTTCCTAATGTTTTGTAATTTCGTACAGTGATTCTTGTTTCGCGAGCGTTTTCCACATTAATAGCGAAAAGAATAGCAAGAAGCACTTGGGTGAAAATGCAGCGCTAAAGATAACATTTCCAAAACAAAGTTGCACTCGCAACAACCCTAATAGGTTACTCATATCTTAAACACCTATGGTAGATAAGTAATGCGTTACTTCATATGGTGACGCCTCCACAGATACGTATTACATAGCGATGTCTTTCAATAGCCATGTGGATTACTCGTACGAAAAGGCAATGAAAGTCAACGCAATATTGGCCAGGATAATGCCGTATAAATGCGAGAACTTTGTATGAAATGAATCAGAATAAATTCGTCTCTTCACCAGACAACTAGTCTAAAGAGCGCGTTTATTTCTCAAACTACTAACTAGGTCATGCAACGGCTAACGAAGCCATCACAAACAAAGTCCACACCCATCTGGAAAATTTCTATTAAGCTGGTAGTTGTAGATCTGGTTTCAACATATGGCGCCTCCGCGTGAAATTTGGTGCGATTTGATGTGAAGTTCCGAGTTAAAAGTCGTTGGTGAATACTTCCGAGTGGTTGGTTATTCTTTGGTCGTACCGAAATCCTTCAAGAATCGACGGAAAAGGCGAGTAAGGCTATCGAAATCGTCGAAACGAATATTCTAAAATTTCGAGACGAAGTTAATTTTTATTCCCATAAAAATGGTGGGTGGAGTATGCCTCTCGAAATAAAATTGATGTTGGTATTCGAAATTGGTTGGCTGGCCAACGTACAAATTAGTTGGTCAACGAAAGAATTGGCCATATTTCACCATAAGCGGTAATTCCGAGAGGCTGGTTACGCTTCAACCTCAGCGGTCTTGGTTGAGCGGAAAACCTCCACAATTTGGAATGGAGGTGCCAATGGTATTCATAATGGTCGAGCCGAAGTCCTAAAATCAAAGAACCTGAGAGGTCATTCCGAGTAGTTGGTTATGCTTCAACATTAGCGGTCATTCCAAGTGGTGAAGAAATTGGTTCATCAAAAACAATTGGTCAACGTAACAATTATTTGTTCACTGTAACAATCGATGGTCGAATTAATCAATCTTCTAAGCGAATTGGTAGTTGCGCCCAGGCAACAAAATTGGTAGTTGCGCCCAGGCAACAAAATAGGTAGTTGCGCCCAGGCAACAAAGTTGGCAGTTGCGCCCAGGCAACAAAATAGGTAGTTGCGCCCAGGCAACAAAATTGGCAGTTGCGCCCAGGCAACAAAATTGGTAGTTGCGCCCAGGTAACAAAATTGGTAGATGCGCCCAGGCAACAAAATTGGTAGATGCGCCCAGGCAACAAAATTGGCATTTGTGCCCAGGACACAAATTTGGTAGTTGCACCCAGGCAACAAAATTGGCAGTTGTGCCCAGGCAACAAAATTGGCAGTTGTGCCCAGGCAACAAAATTGGTAGTTGCGCCCAGGCAACAAAATTGGTAGTTGCGTCCAGACAACAAAATTCACAGCTGCGCCCAGGCAACAAAATTTGTAGTTGCGCTCAGGCAACAAAATTGGCATTTGCGCCCAGGCAACAAATTTGGTAGTTGCACCCAGGCAACAAAATTGGCAGTTGTGCCCAGGCAACAAAATTGGCAGTTGTGCCCAGGCAACAAAATTGGTAGTTGCGCCCAGGCAACAAAATTTGTAGTTGCGCTCAGGCAACAAAATTTGCAGTTGCGCCTAGGCAACAAAATTGGTAGTTGCGTCCAGGCAACAAAATTGGCAGTTGTGCCCAGGCAACAAAATTGGTAGTTGCGCCCAGGCAACAAAATTTGTAGTTGCGCCTAGGCAACAAAATTGGTAGTTGCGCCTAGGCAACAAAATTGGTAGTTGCGTCCAGGCAACAAATTTGGTAGTTGCGCCGAAGCAACAAAATTCGTAGATGCACCAAGGTCATCAAAATGGTCTGGCTGAAGTAATCAAGCTTAAAATCGATTCCGAGTGGTTCGTTATTTCGCAATCACGGAACATATCGGTGATCCCGAGTGAATTTTCAAAACGTTTATTTTTATTCCCATAAAAATGGTGGGAGGATTGTGTCGTCTCGAAATAAAGTTAGTTGGCTTCAAGAAATTGGTCAGCGATATCAAAGAATTGGTCGTTGGCATCATGAATTTGTCAGTGACATCATATAAAATTTGTTTCCCCAGTACGAAGTGTGGGAGCTTCACTAATTCGAGAGAATTGTATTTTTATTCTCATAAAAATAGTGGGAGTATGCTGGAACTCGAATGAGTGTTTTCACTAAGAATTTCTAATATTAAGAAAAGAAAAGTAGTCCTTTGAAAAAGTACAAATCTAGTGATCTTTGTATACTTTTACGAGTATAAATACGAGAACATTGCATGAAATGTATCAGAACTAGGTCATGCAACGGCTAACGAAGACATCACAAACAATGTCCACACATCTGGAAACTTTCTATTTCAACACATAGGAAACACGACGAGGCTAATTTCTATCCAACGCAGCTTTTGTCGGCTCATAGAAGCTTCAGGAAGTGCTTGCGTAGGAGTGGCTTCGCGGAGTAATATAGAAGAAGAAACTGCGAAGAACGTAATATTTGCCTGCCTTCGTTTCGAACAGGAGAGATGTGAGCTGATGACTGTGAGACGAAAACATAATGCCGCGACAAGAATCCAGCGAAAAGAGGCAGCTAATCTGAGAGATTAATGCTGTGAGGCAGTTCCGGGGAGACGAGAGCATGATGATCAAGGTAAGAGTTTTTAGTTGGTAGGCCGTCGGAGGAAGGTTTCCTCAACCTTACGCCTCCACAAATACATATAAAGAAATTTGTGACTCACACAATACAGGAACGGAAAAGTGAAAACCGACAAGTTTCTGATTTGTATGGTAAATTCGTATGATAAATCAGAAACTTGTCGGTTTTCACTTTTCCGTTCCTGCAAAATAAAAATAAATTCAAAAGAAGAAGAATATTTGCGGTAAAACGTTTTAGTCTAATCGTCACCGAGAGTTTTTCCGAGCCTTACCTTCAATATCATTACCAAAAAAGTGTGCGTCAGCCATGTCAAATATCAGTCCTTCCATTTGCATGCCCAACTGATAGTAATGGTTCGGATCTTTCGAGTAAGTGTTCGCATATTTTCCCGTTAGAAGGGAGTGAAAAATAATGAGCGTTTCATCCAAATCCCAAATGAAAACTCTCTCCGGTGCTTTGGTGGTGTCGGTTAAACCAGAATCCGATATGGTACTGCGAGTGGGACTTGGATGAGCATGTTTACGTCCTCGTGTTCCTCTAGTTTTGGTGGTTGTTGTGGTCGGTGGCTTTGTGGAAATTGTATTTGGTGATATTGATAATGGCGATATGGGAGAATGTGAATGGGCGAGAAGAGTGGGAGTCGTTGGATGGCCATCGGATGGACTTTCTGGTAAACCAGCGGCTAGGTGAAAACTTTGACTACCACTGGAACCGGGTGAACTGACATACGATGAATAACTAGCTGCATTGTAGTATCCAGATGGATACTGGTCGTTGTAATAGCCGGTGTAATCCTGTTGTGTTGCCCCGAATTGTCCAAAATTGTTATAACCATAAGAGGAGTATAATTGAGAGGAATTTGCATTTGCCGATGACGAATAGCTGGATGTTAGATATGTGTTTGGTGAGGGAATTTTCGGTGTTGTTCTCGTTGGATATGGGGATCCATAAGACGAGTAGAACGACGGCGTATACTGCTGCATGCTGTTGTAGTAATTGTAGTATTCTTGCTTGTGTTCGAACGAATTTGAGCTTTGTAAACTATCCAGGCCAGCAGATGGATTCGTACAGAACAATGCCGAGTCTAAATGCGACGAACTCGATAAACTTCCGACGGGTGCTACATCCAACGTTGGACTTCGATTTTCCGATTTCACCAGAGCTGTTTCATTCAGCCAATGTGTCATTCCCAGATCAGATTGAATAGCAGGCCAGCAGATGGATTCGTACAGAACAATGCCGAGTCTAAATGCGACGAACTCGATAAACTTCCGACGGGTGCTACATCCAACGTTGGACTTCGATTTTCCGATTTCACCAGAGCTGTTTCATTCAGCCAATGTGTCATTCCCAGATCAGATTGAATAGCATTTGTACGGTTTGCTGATGGCGATACGCCCAAACTTATTGAATTGTTTAAGATTGTCGATAAATGTGCGGAATTTGACGTTGTTGTATGGCTAGCATTGTCACTTTGGGAATTCGTAGACGAACCACCATTGGATGATAGATTCAGTCCTAGAGCAATTGGTGAAGACGATGTGGTACCGGAAGAGGATAGCGTTAAATTGTTTCCGATGCTGGACTGATGTGATGTGATATTATGGCTGTTGAACAATGGCAGTGACGGTTGGGAAAATGAAATAGAGGTTGATGTGCTGAGTGGTAAATTGTTCGTTACTGCGGTTGTGTTACACTGACTTGAGATTCCCGTTGCGACACATTGCCTGAAAAACAAACAAAATTTTATGACAATCTGAAAGTATGACATGGTGGTCTGAGATTCGCCTTGTAAAACCCCATTCAGTTGTTTACAAACAAACGAAACGATATGAAGAATTAATAAATATTCGAACAGAAAAAGTTGTATACTACAGACCGAGCCATTCATTGTTCCGAAACGCAAAGAAAAGATCGACAATACGATTCTGCAACGCTTCATTAACATTAAAAAAGAAGCCGTAAACATTCTCAAAATTAACATGTGCGCTACAAATGGGTCAAAATTATTAGATAACTGCGTGTGTGTGCATGGGGTACGTGAATCGACATCAAGGTCTCTTTTCTTTTAAAAAGATTAACATTTTAAAAAGTAGAGCTTACGTCCGTCGTAAGTGCGTGCAGTTAAATAAGTGTAAATTCTTTCGATTATTTTGTCTCTTAACAAACGCCTTCTCCCTCACTTTTTGGCGATGTGAATAATTTTAGGAAGAACTTAATTTATCTACTAAAAGTTTTTAGACCCGTACGAAGTACGAAGGTCTGATGCATTTACTACAACGTTTGTTACATTGCGAATTCGAACTCGGGAGTAAGAGGGAACTTTTTTTGTTGCCTCCAGATGACAAATCAGCGAAAAAAACAATGTCCGTCTGTCTGTCGGTCTGTCTGTCTGTCTGTCTGTCGGTCTGTCTGTCCGTCAACACGATAACTTGAGTAAATCTTGACCGATTTTCAAAAACTTTTTTTTT
>CM055403.1:173674866-173752162 GCA_029228625.1 Pseudolycoriella hygida
ACCGAAGTACGTCTCAGACCATTCCTATATCTTATATCCAATTACTAAGTCATTTTCCCCTGAAACCCTGATACACGTGTTCTCTAAAATTTTATTCTCTACAACTTTGTCTTTGGAAGCAACTTTCTATCTCTCATAGTTCTGGAGATTCGGGTCATCCTTCCCAATTATGGAAGTGGCCATATGACAGAATTGGGCCATATTTTCCCAAAACCCTGAAACACGTGTTCGCTTAGATTTAATTCTCTACAACTTCGCCCTTAGAACCAACTTTCCAACTCTCATAGTTCTGGATATCTGGGTCATCCTGCCCAATTATGGAAATGGCCATATACCAGGATTTGGCCATAATTCCCCAAAACCCTAAAACACGTGTTCGCTTAAATTTAATTCTCTATATTCTCGCCTTTGGAACCAACTTTCTTACTCTCATAGTTCTGGAGACCTGGGTCATCCTGCCCAATTATGGAAGTGGCCATATACCAGGATTGGGCCATATTTCCCTAAGACCCTGAAACACTTGTTCGCTTAAATTTAATTTTCTACAACTTTGGCTTTGACAGTAAATCTCCATATTACATAGTTAAGGAAATATAGACGAAAACCTGTTTTCGTATTTGGCTAAGAATCTCAATTTCGTCCATTCCATTGATCCCAGTGCCCCCAGTTGTCCTAACCCCTGTCCCGATTCCCCAAAATTTTTTTTCCATTTTGTGACATCAATGCTTTCATTTGACTACCAAAATGAGGAAGTTCCGTGCTATACCTTGCTGAGATATTTGAGAAAAGCTTCATCGACCCTCGAAAAAAACCCCACACATGTTTTTGGGCACTTCTGACCATATCTCCGGACCACTTGATCGGATTTTGCTCATCTTCGAAGTTGCAATCATAGGAGACTGTACCGTCAGGTAGGCGATCGGTTTTTGGAAAAAAAGTGGAGACGGCGGACAGACAGACGACAGTCGGAACATTTTTTTTATTGCTGATGTCGTCATATTTAGAGACGATATGGGAGATGGCATCCCTAACCCCACATCGACTACCCCGTGTTTACCGAATAAAATTGGTTTGTAGTAGACGTATAGGACGGGTCGATGTGTTTTGCTGTTTTTTTGCTATTTGCAGAGCAAATTGAGGGAAACATTTTTGTCTATGGAAGTATGTATCCGAGGCCTCTATTTAAGGCCCTAGGTCAGTACTAAGGTCGGCCCTAGCCCAAAAAATAGTTTTTTGCTATGTTGTAGACAAAATTGAGGAGAACATAGGAGAACATTTTTCTCTACTTGGAGGTCAATTTTGTGCGTTCGGAGAATTTTTTTACACCGTTACTTCGGACGGGTTTTTCAAAATTGCCGTACGGGCAATTTCCAATACAGTCAAATGTGAACGCAATATTTACTTAAATACGTTCCAGTCTTTTCGTAACATCAACTCTGTTTGCCGCATCTATTCTGATACGTACGGGTCCCTTCTGTTTTACTAAGTAATCGTGCCAAGAAGATTTTTTTCAATGATTCGATACCTGACAATGATAACAAACGTCTCCTCACACTATTAAGGTAACTTTGCATAATTTTCTAAAACTACCAAAAGTTCAGTAATTATGCGCTTTTGTTGCACGACTATAAAATTTGTCACATTGCAAAGTGAACCATTTTTGTTGTGCATTAATTTCCACTTGTTTGAATACTAATTTAGCATCAAAACTAACATGTGTACATTGTACGTACAACTTCCAAACGTCTCAAATCCCCTTAAAATTTATGTCACTCATAATTCATTCCGTGTTTATCAAATAACTTGAAAGAAAAAAGTATAGAAAACTTATTTGGTTTGTTATTGCTCATGAATTTACAACCACATGCTAAACGAACTAATAAGGACCAAAAAGTTCATAGAATTTAACCGAAGAATCATTTCAAGTATTTCTAACACATTTTAAGAGTCACAGAGACAAAATATCTATGTAAAAAAAGTGACAAAAAATCATTTTTTGGAATAGTTGAAATTTTGTCGTGATTGCTAAGTGTAAGTTATTAGCAGTCTAAAAAAAACTTTCGTCTTGTATTTGTGACTTTTAAGAGAAAGAACATTTTATCAACGTCTTTTCTCTGTCTAACCTTCTTTTGTATGGAAATAGTTTAAGTTGGTGAGGTATTTTTACGAGGAATAAGGAGTGAGGTTCTTGGAGCACAGGCCTCAGTGCAATTTCAAATTAACGACGTGTAGAAAAAAGAAAGACACAACACGCTTTGGTAGCCTCCACCGCGTGTGCAAATAATGTCCCGGTATCCAAAATCCGATTTTGCCATATTTCCCGGCATTCGTGGGCAAAATTTCCAGGTGGAAAAATAAATATTTCTCAGTGAAAAAATATTGATTTCAGTGCAGGAGATAGAAAACATTGGGGTCATTTCGCGCAAAAATGGAAAATTGAACGTTGGAACGGCTTCAACTGAATAAACGACGAAAAACCGAGATTTTCTTTGTAAGGAAAACATGCTCAGGACACGTTTCTGGGGCTTTGTTCCATACAACACAAATAAAACTTTTTTTGTGGATCGAGCAGTTCAAACCGTTCTTACTTATCACCCTGCCGGAATGACCCATTGACAAAAATTATGACACTCAACGTCAGACGAACAATTTTGATGAGTTTATAGGGTTTATTACAGGCGTTTGCTATACGCAGTTGTCTGTCGATATTCAGTAAGAATGCTATTGGCAGTTAACAGTCGATAGTCAGTAGGAATGCTATTGGCAGTTACCTGCCAATAGTCTATATAAAGGGATCATTATATTGAGTGCGATGCGAATGACATCGCGTAAGGTTTGTGTGAAAGCTCAACTTTTGACAAAAAAAAATGTTTTATTTGTCAAGTTGAGCTTTCACACAAACTTTGAGCGATGCGGTTCGCATCGCGCTCAATATAATGATCCCTTAAATGCTACCAGCAGTTAATGCATTGCCGTGATTACATGGAATGAGTTTTCGCGTGTCGCGAAAATCGTACTAACGGAAAAAAACTGATTTGCCCGAAATGCAATAAATTTCTTTCTGGCTGTCAGATCATGTGTCACGGACTGGTATTATGCATAATTGATAAATGAAAGACTAAAACTTCATTAAAGTTTTTCAAATTGAGTTAGTCTTTCTTTCATTTTAACGATACGAATATAAAACACCCCGATTTGAAAAATTAAAAACTACTGGTTGTAACTGCCCAACAAAAAACTTTTTTCGCGAAACATAACAGGAATGAACATACTGAAATTCAGACTCATACACAAAATTCAAATTAAATTTTCTTAATTCACGTTTAAGTTGTTTTCAGTATTTTCAGTATTTCTTTTTTGCTTTTTCAGTGAAATAAAGACTTAAAACCTGTCAATAGCATTCCTATTCACTGTCGACAGACAACTGCCAATAGCATTCCTATATTCTAATGACAGTTAACTGTCGTTAGTCACTTCGTTTAATTTAAGTAGAATTTGAGTTCCTATAGGGAAGCAGGCGAAGATTTTAAAAGGAAATGTTTAAGAATCGCAAGCGGAGCAAGCGATACTTTTTAGAATTATTTTCAACAAAGTCGTTGAAATCTCGACCAAAATCACGAGTATTTCAGTATTTTGATCATTTCAACTCCACATCTTTTCCCTGTCAACTTGACTTCCGCATCAACTTTATTTCCTGGTTAGCTGTACTTCCCTGTCAGCTTTATTTCTCTGTCAGTTATATTCCCCAATTACTTACCGGTTAGTTATATTTCCCTGTCAACTTTACTTCCCGGTCAACTTCACTTCCCGGTCAACTTCACTTCCCGGTCAACTTCACTTCCCTCCCAGTGGGATATATACTTTCGGGTAAACTTAACATCCCGGTCAGCTATACTGCCGGTCAGACATACTTCCCGATCAACTTTAATTCCCGATCAGCTACGGCTTTATTTCCCGGTCCGAGATATACTTCCCGGTGAGCTACATATATGAGGGAAACGTGACGCAAGTCCTCGTCTCTTCTTCAAAAACAACTGATATAAATTTGGGTGACGCTCACAGCTTCGGAACGCAAAAAATTCTTTTGAAATACTTTCTTTTTTGATTAAAGAAATGCGTCACAAATGCCGGACCCCCAACGTAATAATTTTTCTGCGCTTTCAGATTTCGCACGCCAAAAATTTGGCTACACGTACTCCATCATACGTACCAAATCTGAAAGAACAGAAAAACTATAACATTGGGGGGTCACGCATTTCTTTAATCAAAAATGAAAATATTTCAAAAGAATTTTTTGCGTTCCGAAGCTGTAAGCTTCACCAAAATTGATTTCAGTTGTTTTGAAAGAAGAGACGAGGACTTGCGTCACGTTTCCTTTTTAAAAAGGGTTTTCGTTGTGCTATCAGTAGTTTTGGAAGAAAAGAGTAAAAGATTTAAGCGAAAAAAATTTCCGGCGAAAAAAAAATTCCGGCGAAAAATTTCCGCCGAAAAAAAATTTTCAGCGAAAAAAAAATTTCAGCGAAAAGAAATTTCCTTTGACACGAAACATCTATCTTCAACAAAATTTTTTTTTTAAATAATCCATTTTCCCACGAAATCCGTCCCATACCACCGTCGGCCATTCTGTTGATCACCCTGACACACTACACACTCAACCCAATAACTTTTCCTTTGACACCAAACATCTCTCTCCGTCCTAACACAGTCTAAAAATTTTGCTCATATTTGACCCATACTTTGAATACACACACATACAAAACATTCTTTTATATGAGCTTTATATGGCGCCTTCTAAGAGCCCTGGCGCCCAAACGAGGCCGGTACCTACTTTTTTTAAAATCTCCTAAGGCGTAGAATGCCCACCCGAAGGTTTCTGCAAAATTTCAAGAAAAGTTATCGAGCCGTTTTCGAGCACGAGCCAAAAAAGTCGGTTTTCATACAAATGGCTCTGGAACTAACTAACTAACCCACTAACTAACTAACTAACTACTAACTAACTAACTAACCCGCTAACTAACTAACCCACTAACTAACTAACCCACTAACTAACTAACCCACTAACTAACTAACCCACTAACTAACTAACTAACCCACTAACTAACTAACTAACCCACTAACTAACTAACTAACCCACTAACTAACTAACCCACTAACTAACGTAGGATGTTTCCATTTAACTTTGGGTTCTATGAAATAGCGCATTTTGTAATGACGATTTTCTAAAGGTCATATCTTCGGATCCACTGGACCGATTTTAATGGCAAAAGGCAAAACTTAGCTTTTTTCTTAATTTTTTTATCGTATGGGGACTTACGTCACGGGCGTTTTTTAGTAATTTCCTGTTTTCAGTCATTTCGCGTTTTTCAGTCATTTCCCGATTTTTACTCATATCCCGATTTTTAGTCATTTCCCTTTTCTAAGCAATTTCCCATTTTTCCGTCATTTCCCGATTTTCGACGCATCGCACCTCTTTTCTCTTCTAATTTCCCAGTATCCACTTTTTCGGCTCCCAGATTTTAAGTTTCAACATCAACAGTACTAGAAATTTAAACACCAAACACAGCAGCTATCCATACTGTGCGGCGTCATATGTCGAGTTGAAAGTGATTGCGTCATAAAACTACTGTGTAGTTTTTTTTTGGGTGGTTTATGATAGGCAATGAATATTTACAAGGCAATAAATATTGTGTTGGGGCGCAATTTCTTTATTTTAACGAGACACCTAATTTTTATGTTAAAATGTTCTATTTGTTCAATTATAGCCCAATTTTATTTGAATTCCGACCACAGTTTCGGTTGTCACTACAACCAACTTCAGGGTTAAATTTCTGACTGAAAATAGTATTTTACAGACGAACATTGTTTATGAGTTTACAGGTGTGCGATTTTTACGGTAACGAGCCTTGGCGAGTTACGTAACACACAAATGACGCACGGATTTTTTTAGCGATACTTAACCCCCACCCCCCTCAGTACGAAACCGTAAAATTCCAACTCCAAAGATCCCCATTTAAATTACGTACGAATTTGAGGACCCCCAATATTCATTAGTCCATTCTTGTCCAATATGTCCTTCAACGGCACTTCAGGAAGATTCATTAAATAACCTCCTCCTCGTTACAATCGAATTTCGTACGATATATGCATAAAATTACACATATACCGTACGTAATTACGAATATACCTTACGTAATTTTACGTAAGGTATATTCGTAATTACGTACGGTATATGCGTAATTACGTACGTTATATGCGTAATTACGTACGGTATGTGCGTAATTCCGTACGGTATATGCGTAATTACGTACGGTATGTGCGTAATTACGTACGGTATATGCGTAATTACGTACGGTATATGCGTAATTACGTACGGTATATGCGTAATTACGTACGGTATATGCGTAATTACGTACGGTATATGCGTAAAATCAGCGCAAAACAATAGATTTTTATAGTGCCATCTTGTGTATAATTATTCAAGTTTCAATTAAAATTCAAATGTCAAGCGGACTAAAAGTATCTATTGGAAAAGTTTTGATAAACTCTAAGTACTAATATGGCATGGCACACCAACGCAGAGGATTGACCTGTGTCCCTTTCACTTTATTTATAATAATTTACGTGGACTTTTCAAAGTGGATACATAAGCGCCATCATATACGATTTGTAATGCTGATTCAAGACGATTAAAATAAAAATCTTTCTAAAATCTTCATAGGAGGTCCACCAATAAATTATATAAGCTCGTAATCTTTAATACGGGTTCACGCTTCCTTCGTTACGTTGTTAAGTAAATGTTTCCCATTTTTTATTCATATCGTAACAATGGGTTATGGATTGGTTGCAACAACCTAACACAAAACGAAAACGACTCTCCGCATACAAATAATAATCAAATCATTACATTTTTTTTAACTTTAACAGAATTATTATCTGACTTTGATGTGGTGCCTTGTGATAAACACATTAAAAACTATGTTTTCTTAAATAAAAAAAATTAAGAACTCTGTTTATAATAAAAAAGGAATGAAATTATTGCTTGGAATAATTTTTATTTATGAAAAAAAATGTAAGAAGAAAATTCAGTTCTAGAACACAAACCGGTTGGACACATTTGTTAACTCGTAAGTGTAAAAATTTACAACTTAATTTTTAATTGTTTGTCTATTTTTGAGCTTCTCACTATTAAGTTGGATATTTAACTAAAGAACAGGTGGATACATCAGACACGTTTTTTTATTTTATCTTGTGTTTATGTTTATTTTGTAATTAATAGTCTGTTTAAAATATATTTTATTCAAATATCATTTCGACGATCATGTTAACATGTTGTATGTACATGTGTAATACGCGAAAATTTGTTGGTCGATGCCAAAAGTGCTATTCGTTAGTGAGGGCAAATAGCCTATTAGAGTGTTATTCGCCCCATGCAAAATTTGCTTTACAGGGCAACGTAAGTCTTTTGTTCTCAATTTCTAAATGTCGCATTTCCCTCTGTAAATGATGAACACATTAGTTTTTCGAGTTGAATCGATCATGACATGAAAACTTCAATTAAGCCGCAGTTAATTAATTTTCATGCAGCTGAACCTTTCACTCGGGGCAGCCTAATGGAAAAAAATTGTCGAATCAAGTGGTTGTGATTAGGAATGAAAGATGAATTCTGAAACCTTATGAATATGAATATATCAGAGACGATCAATTTCAGATCAGATATCAGAGACTCTTCATAAATGACGTCTGGAAACATGACGTCTCCCCGAAGTAATGCTGAGAGGCGGTTCCGGGGAAAAGAGAGCATGGAGAGTAAGGAAGAAGGTTTTAGTTGGTAGGTCATTGAAGAATGGAATCCAACATTACCTTGGTCCAGGAGGACAGGGTACCCTGTGATAAAAAAAAAAGACGGAACATGACAGAGGGAGGAGGGTGTCGGCCCTGTTTTTTAAAAAAATGCAAAATTTCTTTTCATCATCATTAAACTACTAGTGTACATTTCTGTACAGGGGCTTCATGCCGCAAATAGATCAAAAGATGCTACAGATCGCAAATGACTGCCCCTGGAAGAAATTTACCAGCGGAATCGAAGGACTGCATCGTTTAGACGAAAGAGCTGTTGAGTGGCTAATGGCTCTGGATTTAATTTTGTGAGTTGCGTTCTTGTAATGAAATGTTCTGAATCTTTGTATTTCAAGTTTGTATCGTAATACGATAATAACAGTAATGACGCAACCCTAGGGATAACAAAATAATTCCTATCTCTTCACATCCCAAACGATCGCAATCATGTCCAATCTCAAATAAATAAAAATTTGAAATTTCCACTTTTTTGATGACGGCATGGCAGTCTAATACTTTCGTCAGGTTGGCTCTACAATCTCTCTGTCATGTCATCTATCTCATGAAAGGAAATGTTTGTGTTTTTAATGCCTTGGTTTTTTGAACAATTTCTTATAATCAGAATATGGGTAATTTCACAGTCCGTTACCGTTGAAACGGTCTCTGTTGGCTCAACTAGGCAAAAAGATGATAGTTGTGTTGTATGAAGGAGTTGCAGGTACAACTTACATCTAACTTTTCTCAATACAACACAACTCTCATCTTTGCCTAGGGGTTGTCCCTAAATTACGTAACACGATTTTCGGACTTAGACCCCCTCCCCCCTCCTCGGTGTCGCATCGCGTAACAATCTCTTGAACCACAAAAAAATTCAGTGAAAAATATAATTTTTCGTTAACATAACTTTGTTACGTAACATTGCCACAAATACCCCCGTGTAAAAAACCGTAACAAATTCTCTGACCCCCCCCCCCTCCCCATCGAGCGTTACGTAATCTAGAGACAGCCCCTAGTTGGCTACAACAGTAACGGTAACTGACTGTGGAATTGCCCATATGATGTCAGTGATGAGGGAGGGAGTCTAAAAAGTACAGTAGGAGAATCATTAAATTGAGCAACTTTTCGTTTTAACTCGTTTCACCGGAAAACCGAGTTTTACATGCACAAAATACAAGCGAATACGTAAAAAGAGAGATAAAAGAGAAGTGAAAAAATTGCACAAGCTTAAGATTCTTTCTCTGTAATTTATGGACTGTCCCTAAGATGTACTACCCTCTCCAGAAGGCAGTTCCGAAAAAATCAAAAACTTTATTTTTTTCAATTGTTGTCGTCAGCGCCCCCTATTTTGGCCAATGCTTACTATTCCCCGGTAAAGACAATAGATCAACCTTTCCAACGATACCGTACACGACAAATTCGATAAAGAAATGAGTTTCTTTCGATTCCACATGCATGGGAAATGGGGAAAAATTTGGAAGAAAATTCACATGACATGCTTGCACAAAAAAAAATTGTATGAAACTCATTTCTACATCAAATCTATCGTGTGGTGTGTCGTTGGAAAGGTAATAGTTCAGGTAATTTGGAAGCATTGGGCAAAATTGATGGAGCTGACGACGCTTTAAAGTAAAAAATTTGAAGTTTTTGATTTTTCCCACCGACAACTTTTTTTCTAAAAATAAAAAAAAAATATTTTTGGCGTTTGTGAGGCCAAAGAATATTTTTTGTGGACTTGAGAAAACTTTTTTTTTTCGAAATTGCATATTCTCCAGGTTCAGATTAATCTGAACGTGATCTGTTCGCGTCACCTAGGTGACGATTTAATTTGTCTTCTCTTTCATTCTTTTTATGTTATTCATAAAAAAATGAAAGAAGATACTTTGTCACTCAGGAGACAATTCATCGAATTTGCAGATTGTTAGTTTACGTTATTTTCGATGTGAACTGATACGAACTAAACAAAAATACATGCAGATCTTCTATGGTGTTTACATTATTTACAACGATATATAGGGAACGGGTTAGCCCAGTGGTTGGCTGGCTTTCCACCAAGAATATCCGGGTTCGGTCCTGGTGGGGATAAATTTTGTATAGGATTTTTCTTCAATGTATACAGAGCCTAATATATATTGGAGGAGGAAAAGTGCACCGGACGCCCACTGAAGTCCTCTAACGCCCTTCTCGTCCTCTCCAGCCTCTTTTTACAAATTGTACTCATATATCGATGAAGAATATAAAAATTGCATAATAAAACCTATGAATGTGGAGAATGATCGTCACCGATAGGGTGGGCTCACTACATCGTAGAACAAGTAACCTAAAAACTGTACCGTCACGATTATAAAGAAGCGATAGCTACTTTATGCTTTCCCCCTTCCTGTCCCTTCCTGTGCCCTTCACCGAGCAATCACCGTTGATTCACAGTGAAATCTCCGATAATTCACCGTGTGATCACCTGTGATTCACATGCACGGTGATTCATTGATGAGTGATCGGTGAATCATCGATGATTCTCCGGTAAATCATCGATGATTCTCCGGTAAATCATCGGTGATTAATCTGTAAATTATCGGTGTTTCCCCTGTGAGTCATGGGTTATTCCACGGTGATCGATGAATTGATGATTCCACTGTGAATCATCGGTGATTCCACTGTGAATCATCGGTGATTCCACTGTGAATCATCGGTGATTCCACTGTGAATCATCGGTGATTCCAATGTGAATCATCGGTGATTCCACTGTGAATCATCGGTTATTCCATTGTGAATTATCGGTGATTCAACTGTGACAACAACGAATCACCGATGATTTAGTTTCAAAATTAACTTCTAATTTGGACTTGTATAAAGAATGCGGTTTTGTTAAAAGAAGTGAAACAAGACTATGAACCGAAGAGTGTCTTATGTTTTAATAAATTCACGCCTTTTCGTCTTGAAAATTACGCCCTTTCTGTGAAAGTGTTCCCCTGTGGAAATTGCTTACTTTAGGCTCTTATGTATAGCATGAAAGGAACGTTCCTAGGTACACCCAGGCTTCATAATATCGGTAGTTGTGAATTTGGTGCCGCAAGAATCGTGCAGAAAAGAATGTCAAATATGACGTTACCCATATTCGATGAATTCTGTGTACAAATATCTAAGTCTAACTTTAGACGGAGATACAATTAGAGCACCAGAAGAAATCCTATGCTAATGCTACCGATAGACGTGGTTCAGAATTCACGTTAAGCATGTGGTCCAAAAAAAAAGTCTGGCCGGCATTCTAAGCACTACTAGTTTCCGCCCTAGTACATCATAGATGGCACTAGGTTTGTGTGCAATTTACCACTGACACAGTATTACCGTCGGTAACGAAAGGATTTCTAAGAAGTATCCATGTGAGCAAAAAAGCTCACAAAAAATTGCGGAACTACTAAATAAAAAATGATCTAGCCTTTAACCCGGACGGGTTGTAACGGCGGATTATTAATAAATGAACGATATGTGGGTTTTCAATAACACAAGAGATGAACTGTATAACATAATCATTTTCCTAATTGAATCCCATAGTTTCCATGTTACCGTGATGGCGAATAGTAACTTGGAAAATATTTCATACAAATTATGCAAAGCAATTCATTTGAATTTTAACTTTGAAAAGTGCAATATCTTGAAGCTACACTGCAGTTTATATTCAAAGCGCACATTAGCGAAATACAAATTATGTTTCATTAATTTCCCATCAAATCTTTTCCAAATGACAACGATATGCGAAAATGCTTTTCTTTTGTTTTTTGACAAACAAAATCTATTTGGATGGAAGCCAAGTGTCAGAAATATGAATATTTTCTTTATTTTATTTGGAAGAAAATGTACGAGACTTAACGGCTGGGCGCTGTTTGTCTCATTACGAACGTAAAATCTTAATTAGTTTTGATTTGAGTTTTTTGGGCTAAAATAGTTAAATGATTCGGTATTTTGAAAACGTAATTTTCTTTCTAGGAATCAGATTAAGTTTTGAGAAAATCATTCAAAATATTTATGCGACTTCGCTTACCTGCTTAGATTCCTTTCATTAGGTTCTGTTGCTTCTATCTTGGGTCTTTTAACCTGAAAATGAAAGGAAAGAAACGCATTATATTTCTTGTAAAAATTACGTTAACTTTTGCAGCAAAAATCTGCCTTATTACGACAAAGCTCAAACACAAATCAAGCAAAAAACACATGCAAAAATTTATGCTCATAAAAATTTACAGAATTTTGTATGAAATTCGAACTTTTCTTTCGCGGTATTATATTATTGGGACTGTTGGTAAATATTGGCCAACGTCGGGTAAACTTCAAAATTATATTCGACAAAATTATATTTTTGATGTAAAAATAATTTAAATGTTCATGGAAAAATGATGGAAATTTCATGCATAATTATGTAAAATCTATGTAGATCATGTAAAAAAGATGCACAAAAGATGGATAAATAATGTAACAACGATGGATTTCGTTACATTACTTTTCCATCATATAAGAGCATGATCGCAGTAAGATTTACATGAATTTAACATTTTTTATTCATGCTTTATATAAGGTGGTAAGTCGCAAATTTCGTGTGGGCAAATTTAGGGAAGAGGCAGTAAGGTCTCGTTTTATGGCAAAATTCGCCGAAGGGTTTGAGGGGCTTCCAGCTGACTGCGGGGACATTGGGACTGAGTGGGCGAATTTTAAGGAATTTATCTTGGGTGCGGCTGAGGAATGTCTGGGCAGTGTCACTAGCGGGGGTCGAAACAAAAAAACGGGTTGGTGGAACGCCGATATCAGGGATGTTGTATTGGAAAAAAGGAAACTTTACTTGATCTGGTTACAGGACAGGACGGCGGAGAAGTGGGATGCTTACAAGGCTTGTAGTAAACTGGTTAAGGATCTAGTCATTGAAGCGAAGGACCGGGAGGGGAAGAAGTTTGGGGAGGAATTGGAAAAGGCAGGTCGAGGCAGGGGTAAGAAATTTTGGTCGATGATTAAGGACATTGGGCGCGGTGGCGTGAAAGAAGGATGTAGTAGCATTTTAGATAAAGATGGCGAGTTAATTACAGATAAGGGTGAAGTCTTGAAGGCTTGGCGGGATTACTTTCAGGATTTATTTACATCTGTCAGTCTGGTAGAAGAAAATGGGAGGGAGGCGGGTCCTAGCTTGGAGGTGGAGGAGGAAATTACGCTGGATGAGGTGTCCCGGAAGGTCGGCAGGTTAAGGGCAGGAAAATCCGCAGGGGTGGATGAAATTAGGACAGAATTTATTAAATATAGCGGATCAGGTGGGATCCAATGGCTTTGTAGGATTTTCAATTTGGCCATGAGGTCTTCTACGGTACCTGCTGACTGGAGCTTCGGTGTTATTGCTCCAATTTATAAGAAGGGCAACCGTAAGGTTTGCAGTAATTACAGGGTGATATCGCTCTTGAGCGTGGTAGGTAAGGTGTACGCGAGTGTACTTGTTGACCGGGTTAGGAACATAGTGGAAGGTGTACTGGATGAGATTCAGGGTGGTTTCAGGCCTCTGAGGGGGTGTCAGGATCAGATTTTCTGCCTCAGGCAGACTCTCGAAAAGCTTTATGAAAAGAACAGGGACTTGTACCTATGCTTCATCGACTTGGAGAAGGCATTCGACCGGGTACCAAGGCAGAAGTTGTTCGGGGTTCTTAGCGAGTACGGTATCAATGGGGGCTTACTACGTGCCATTAAGAGTATTTACTCAGAAAGCAGGGCAGCGGTAAGGATAGACGGCGAAATTAGCGAGTCTTTCGAGGTTAAAGAGGGCGTTCGTCAGGGTTGTTGTCTTTCCCCGCTTCTGTTCATAATTTTCATGGACAAAATCATCAAGCAGGCGAACTTGCAGGGAAATGTCAAGGTGGGTGAGGTAATAATGAAAATTCTGGCCTATGCGGATGACTTGATTCTGTGGGCAGATAGTACCGCGGAGTTACAGGGTGGGATTGACTGCCTGAATGCTGCATGTGAGGAGTATGGGATGAAGATAAGTGTAGGGAAAACTAAGGTTATGCATATAGGCAAATCTCGGAAGGAGATAGCTTGCAATTTAAATGGGGAGGAGCGGGAGCAGGTTTCTGAATTCAAGTACTTAGGAACCATTTTTTCAGAGGATGGCAAGTTGGTTAGGGAATTTGAGGAAAGGAGGAAAATGGGAAACGCGGTGGCCAGTCAGTTGAGGTCGCACGTGTTCAACAAGAAGGAATTAAGTAGCGAAACGAAGTTAGCTATTCACAGGTCAATATTCCGGCCGGCGATTCTGTATGGTAGTGAGAGTTGGGTGGATTGCGGATATCTAGTGCATGACCTGGAGGTTTCTGATATGAGGGTTCTTAGGAATATAGCGGAAGTTAATAGGAGGGAGCAGTGGGATAATCATATCAGGAACGACGACATTAGGGAAAACTTAGGGATTGCGTCAGTGGAAGAGGAAGCAAGGGTCAGTCGTCTACGTTGGTTTGGGCACGTTCAAAGGATGGGTAATAACAGGTTACCAAAAAGGATCTTGGGTGCACAGGTCCCGGGTGTTAGGCCAAGGGGTAGACCAAGGAGAAGGTTTATAGATTCAATTAAATCAGATTTAGAAGTCAGGGGACTTTCTCTGGGCGAACAAACCATCTCCTTGGCAGGCGATAGAAGGGCATGGAGGACGATAGTTCACCATTCTGGGGTTGTGACATAAAGACCTCACACCGGAGGGTAATAATGGTCTATAAAGTTTGATGATGATGATGATGATGATGCTTTATATAAACTTTACATTATTTTTACATAATTGGAAAATTGATGTCTAAATCGTGTTAAAATGATGTACGAAAGATGGATAAATTATGTTTTCTTCAACTAATTCCATATTCAGAATTAGAAAACATTTACATCGTTTTGCATGACTTATAATACAACATTTTTCCATTATTTGTACATCATTTCAACATGATTTACATATATTTTATATTAATTATCCATAAATTTTTCAGTAATGTAAAAATTATATAAAATTTTTGTAAATAATGAAGAAATGATGTAAATCATGTTAAAATGATGTAAATGCTCTTCTAATTTAGAATATAAAAATTATGGAAAAATAACGTAACAAGATCCATCATTGTTACATTTTAATTATACATCTTTTGTACATCTTTTTTACATGATCTTCATAAATTTTACATAATTATGCATGAATTTTCCATCATTTTTCCACGAAACATACACAAAGTTTACATTATTTTTACATCAAAAATATCATTTTCTCGAACAAATTTGTTGATCTTGAAGAAACAGAGGATTCTTTTCCATTCATATCATTTAAATCATCAGATTAGCCTTCCTGTCCAAGATCTCAGACGGCCCCACCGCGAAATCCCCAAGAATGTTACGCCTTTTACGTCGTCAAGAATTTAGGACAATCCGAGCCGATTTCCAGCCGCCGTTCAAGCCGCCGCTGACACTTTTCGGTCCAGCCGAGCCGCCAGCCGACAAGGTCGATAATATACGGCTAAAGTTGGCTGGAAATCCGAAAAAAGTTACGGAAATTTTCGAGAATAATTAAAAAAAAAATTAAAAGTTTACAATGGAAAAATGTCAAAAAAGTATCCAAGTTTATAGCCAACCCTTAAGCACCTCATAGCTAAATAAATTGGACCCGTTCTTAGCAACGACATTTCGTTATCTTAAGGCTTTGGCGAAGATAGTACTGTCATTTCCGAGCTGCTCTGGTGCTATTGAGCATTATTCTGTGAAACAATACGAAATGAATAACGAAAGGTTGCCTGTTTAAAAATTAACGTTTATCTACAATTAAGTCTTTAATTGTCTTTGGCACTTTGAAAATTGTTTTTTTGCTTAGGTGACAAAGTACGCAATATTTGCAACTCAACTCAATTCTCTCAACTGAACAATAAAAAGATAATTCTCAATTTTGACAAAGACTTCAATACAGCAATAATTTTCTTAATGTTGGCAATTTTCTTTGGTCATAGCGGCTTCAATGAAATCGATAACCCAAGAAAAATCCCAACATTATGAACCAACGCAACGGCAGAGAAACACCAACCACACAAAATAATTTTCTTACTTTGTGCTAAGTAGTGAAATTTTTTAAAACTTTCTTCCGATTTTTTCTCTGATGTCACTGTCTTCCAGCCGCTGTTTTAAGACGTGTTTTCAGACGTAGCCGACCCTCTTTTTTCACCTAGCCGCCGCCGACGTTTTTCAATCGGCTCTCACGTCTGTATCCGAGTTTCCGATAACCTTAAATAGATTAAGCCCGCAATGTCGAGTTGTCGCGCCCACAACCCTCCCAATGCGACACCGACCCACTTTGAGTAGATCCTTGGCCCATCTTACGCCCGACCATAGTATTATACATGGTGTGAAAATAATGAATTCCAACGAGAGCGGAAGTTTTGTTTTTTTTTTTCAAAGTCGCCTTAATGCTGCGGATGGCACCACACAAGTACTTTCGTACCTAACGTGTTGTCTTTCATTCAACAACCTCACCCGATTCTTTAAATCAGCGTGAAGCGAATCATCAAGGCATCAGACCATCTAAGTTTGCGGTCAGAGCGAAGCGATGGCCGAAATTCGCTCGAGTTGAAATTCAATTTTCACCCCAAGTGTAACACAATATTTTTGTGCTTGCGCGTGAGAAAACGAGTGTTTCCACGACAAAATGTTCATTCAGTGTAACGTGGGAGCGCACAGTGTGACATTTCTTTCAAAATGGTGGCGTGTGTCAAAATCGGGCCAAATCTACGCCAAATTTACCAAATAAGGCAAAATCGGTACAAATTAAAAAAAAATTTACGGTAGCGTTGCTTGTAGCTCAAAATAGATTCAACATCCCTATCCGCTTTTGCCTTATTTGGTAAATTTAGCGTAATGCCCGCTTTTGACACACGCCGTCATTTTGAAAGAAATGCCATGAAATCAGCAGGATTTTTATTATTTAGATTTTGGAACAATTTGAAAGTATTTGCGAAGATTAATGGATTTTAAACGTCTGCTTTTTCGTTTCCCTCCAGGCCATAGTGTCCAGGTACCCAAACCAAGTTGATATGATTGCTCAGTCTCAAAGCGTTAAGTAAGTCCTTGCCCTCTTTGATTAGCTTGGAGTCGAATTGAGTGTCTGAATCATCTTCTTACTGTCCGAACAGTTGAAATCTGGGTAATTCTAGACCTGATTTAATCGATGACATTCCAACTTCAATCACTAATAAAAACATATGCAAAGGACCTGTACGTATCAGAATAGATGTGGCAAACAGAATAAATGTGGAAAAGAATCTAACGTATTTGAGTCATTATTGCTCTTAAGTGTATGAAATTACGTCCACATTAAATTGTACTGGAAATTGCCGAGAGGGCAATATTGGAAAACCCGTCCGAAGAAACGGTGTAAAAAAGCCTTCCGAAAGTACAAAATTGACCCTCAAATAGACAAAAATGTTTATGTCAGATTTTTTCTAGGGCCGACCTAGGGTCCTCAGGAGAGGCCTCGGACAAATACTTACATAGACAAAAATATTTCCCTCCGTTTTCTCTACAACATATCGAAAAACCATTTTTGTGTCTAGGGCAGACCTTAGGACCGACCTAGGGCCATAAGGAAATGCCTCGGACACAAAATTCCATAGACAAAAATGTTTCCCTCAATTTGCTCTGTAACATAGCAAAAAAAAAGTTTTTTTGTTAGGACAGACCTGAGGCACACTTCAGCCCTAAGCACAGGCACCGCTTCCAAATTTGTTTTTGGATATAATTCGGTATACCAATTACCTCTCAAATAGAAAATGAATCAACAAAATCAGTTAGGATTTATCCAATTTATGTAAGCAAACACGTTGGACCCTAGTAGAAACTGTTTTTCCTGAGGGTCCTGACTGAGTTCTAGGGTTTCTAATCAAAACATTTTCTGCCATAAAACGGGAGACAGTCCTAGACCTTTCGATCAATGAAAATTTGAAAATCGGAAGTGATTTACTCGAGTTATGTACAAAAAACATATAGAGCGCTAGCAGAGACTCGTTTTTAGTGCCCTAGCCAAACGAAAAACATTTACTCGAATTATGTACAAAAAACACGTATGGCCCTAGCATAGAATTGTTTTTAGTGCCCCAGCTAAGTCCAAGGACTCAAATCCAAAACAATTTCTTGCATAAATTGTCGGCCATGCCTACATGTTTCAAACAAAAAAAAATTTATGAAAATCGGAAAAGATACACTCGAGTTATGAGCAAAAGACCAAAAACCACTTAAGAGCGTGTCAGATATTTTGACAGTTCTATATTTTGCGATGGTTTTTGATTGCATATTTCTAAGGCAGTGATCATCAATTTTAAATTCCGAAACATCCCACATCCCTTTGTAGATTCTCTGAATCAGAACATATAATTATTGAGTCTTAGTGTCAAAATTTGATTTGAAAAAACATCGCAAAGTACTCGGCTGCATAATACAATGCGATGTTTCAGATTTCAGATCAAATTTTGGCACTAAGACTCAATAATTATTTATTCTGATTCAGAGAATCTATAAAGAGATGTGTTATGCAAACAGTAGTTGTCTCGGAATTTAAAATTGATGATCACTGCCTTAGAAATATGCAATCAAAAAACATCGCAAAATATAGAACTGTCAAAATATCTTACACGCTCTTAAACGGTCCTAGCTCGGCGGCCCTTGGGCCGACAGTGCGCAAATTCAATCCCACAAAAGATTCTTTGAATATTTTTCATGGAAAAAAATTTATTAAAAATCGGTTGAGTTTTACTCAAACGGACGGACGGACATTTTTTTATTGTTGATTCATCATGTAAGGACCATGCTCACTCCCGGGTCCAAATTAGGGTCTAATTAGGATCTACACGCGTTTCGACTTAATACTTTAAGACGTATGCCAGGTATACATGTCCCACACAGAAGTATTATGTACGGGTCACATGCGTATGTCTCCGAAGCATTCATTTGAAACTGTCGAGACTTTCTTCAGTGATCAGTTCGTATGGCCGGTGTAAAACGTGTCACCAAAACACGTTTCACGATTACAATTTCCGACCAACATTTCGAAATGTCATTTAAAACTTGTGACGAAAATTAAATTATAATTTTTTGTTGATTTTTTTCCTAATCTAATTACGGCCGATTCAAACGCTAATAAAATTAATAAAATAAATATTTCACACCAAAATAACTACCGATTTCTACATAAATTAATATTTCTACTGAAACCAAACCACACATTATCACCGGCATCCAATAAATTAGACAACAAAACTCAAATTCTACACAACCAAGGAAGTATATCCTAATTATTCATAATTTAAATATTATTTAAGAATGAAAACACAAATTCTAAATATTTTCGTTGGACGTTTTGTTTTTAGTAAAAGAAAAATATTTCAAACCAAAAATTATTCCGAGCTTGAGGTGCTGGTACTGTTTTATTCGATATTTATTACTGTTATTTATGGGTAAACTTCAATCTTGAGATCTGATAAAGAATATCAAAATTTATATTTTAAAGAAATTGTAAATATAAAAAAAAGCCTAGGAAATATTCTCGTCGTGAAAGCAATAACTTGAGTCACATACACACATATAATGTTTGATAAAAATGAATTGGCCTTTAAATCACATTATAATATACCCAACAGTCAAAAGAGTTAATTTTTATTTAAGCCATTCTTTTCCATATTATAAACAAATAAAATACAAAATTATTTATATTTTTGTTTAGCATTAACATTTATATAAAAAGGTGGTTTTTAAGTACCTTTGGTTCTATCATTTTATCAATCAGTCCACAGCGGGGTGCTGATATATAACTACAAGGCATTAATGTCACCATTTCAAGTAAATCTCAAAAAGTAATTGTATGAAACCTCCACCGTGTATTTCACTGGGTTGTTCGTTCAGTGATGGTTTTTATGACGCAGAATCATCAGAACCATGAGTTCAAATTGAATTCAATTTTTCCTTAATGTCAAATTGACTGCAACATGTTCACTAAATTTGTCTTTCGCGTTTTATTATTTTTGTAGCGCTTTTTGTATATTTTTTTTTTTTTTTGGAGAAATAAAACAAAACTTTTAATTATTGCACTTTGTCATGAAGTTGTTTTGACTAATTTTTTTTTCTTCTTATTATTTATTCAATTTTTTTGCTCTTAATTTATTAATATTTTTTGTAAATTTTTATCACAACTTTGTCTTTGAACATTATCTTTTGCACGATTAGACGGTGGCTGTTTTGTTGAATACGTGTCGTCATAACCTAAAAATAGTTTTTGGTTAAGATTGGGATCTTATGAGTAGGAATTTGATATAAGTTTTTCAAGGGACATGTGTGCTAGTTGTTCAGTTTATCGATATTAATCCCCGAGGTTATCCTCAGACGCTCTTAGTCAGCTTCATCATGCAGAGAAGCAAAAAAAAATTTTTAATCTTTAGAACTCTCGTGACAAAGCTCAAAACTAGAGGTGAGCGGGCGGACCAAATCCTGATGCCCGATTTTTTCTTTAAAAAAATGCCCGTAGTGCCCGCGGCCCGAAGAAATTCTTAAAGCCCGCCCAATGCCCGCCCGTAAAATTTTCTGCCCACCCGATGCCCGACCAATGTTTTTGAGGGAAATGATTGACTTAAGGCAGAACGAAACTCGATATATCACACCAGCAATACACTGCAGTGTAGCACTGTTTTAATTGCATCGTGGCGTGGTGGGTGTGTTGATGTATTTTATTGTCTAATCAGATTTCAGAATTTACTCAGTGCTGTTTGAGATAAAAAAGAGAGAACTATTCTCTTCTCTTGTTTTCTGTAGTTCAAACCTTCATTTTGCTCACACACACTCATTTCTCACTTCACTGGACTGGCGACTTCATTTCTTTACTCATCTGCCGTAATTTGCATAAGAAACTTAGTGCGAAATAGAGAAAAAAAATCCATGCAAAAGTCCATACAAAAGTGTTTGTCTCTTTCACACTAAGTTTTTTATGCAAATTAGGGCAGTCATTGCTCCATATTATTGTTTTTTCCATTTTTTTCTTTTACAGCTAAGTTCCAATTTAGGAATTAAATAAAATTTTCAACAACTGTGTTTGACAACTATTTCCAGATTTGCGGGAAAACATTGTCCGCCTGAGCCCGAGACCGAAAATTTTTTTCGGGCCGCCCGATGCCCGTCCGGAAAAATGACTGCCCGGTGACATGCCCGAAAAGTTTTCGCCCGCCCGACCTTTGTAGTGTTGGGCGCGGGCGGGCCGCTCACCTCTACTCAAAACTCCAAAAAGCTTAAGTATGGCGCTGTATGGTCCTTAATTTTAGATTGTAGTGTCACAAAATCGCGTTTATTCGATATTGAGGGCACATTCTATCTTTAATTTCAAGAAGTTTTCTCAGAACATCGTTAAAGTCAACGTGGTAAAGTTCGCGAGTTCATTGATTAAAAAAAGCCTAAAACAGTGGCGAACAGAATAATGAAAGTCGCTAGAACGAAAATTGACAAGAAAACAAAAAAGAACATGAAACGAAACCTTCGAATTCTACGAAAAAACTCAGCAGTTTATTCAGAATTCTCCCGTCCTTTGAACGCTGAAGAAGTCGACTCCGTTATTGGAAATGTTAAAAGGTAGCCCGTTCACATGGAATGATTCCAGGGTTTGTGACATGCAGCGGAAAAAACACGAAAACTTGGCAGCGACGTCATCAGAACACAGAAGATCCCACAGAAGGAAATGAAAAGTACGAAAGCGGTGGCGATCTTGAAACCTGGCAAAACGGACGAAATGGCAGCAAATTTCAGACCGATCTCGATGCTCAGCATAATGTACAAACTGCTAGATAGAGGTGTGCCCGAAACTCGAAAAAAACCCGACCCGAACCCGAATGAATTTGACGGGTCGGGCCGGGTCAGGTTTTTTATTTTCGTTTTTTTGTCGGGTCGGATCGGGTTTTCGTTTTTTTGTCGGGTCGGGTCGGGTTTTCATTTTCTTTTTTTCGGGTCGGTTCGGGTTTGATGACTTCAACCGACCAAACCCGACCCGACCCGAAAAAATTAGTTCACATTCTGGTTTCCAAATAACTCTTACTCAATTATAAATTTTTTGAAAATATTTATGAAGCAAATCAAATTTTTTTGTAATCGTAGAATGAGGTGTGCTTGCTGAGATGGAAGCACGACTTTTTTACCCGTGGGAACTAACGTGGCTGAGGTTGTGCGAGTCGACGATACGTTTCCGAGACTTATTAGGAATCACATCTCATCCTGATACACTTTCTCATTTGTACTTCCAAATGAACTCGAATAACATCTAAAGACATACAAAAACAGAAAATACTTTGTACGGATTATGTATCCAAAATTCAATACTCCAGTGAATACATTTTGCATTATATTTTGAATAATGTTCATATTATCTGTGAACAAATCAAACAGCTTTCAAGCAGTCGCTAAAACAACATTCAAACAGTCTTCAAAGTAGTCGATGACTACTAAAATACTGTCGCCGATGGCTACTAAAATACAATCTTCGACGACTATCGTTTGTCTTTAACTTGAACTCTAGAGAAAATTAGTCATATCTGGATCGTCTCAAGGATACATATTAAGCGAGTTTCCCCTAAAAACCGTGGTCTAGAAGAAAAATGTTAAATACGAAGCAATGGTAAACAGTCGTTCCCGTGGATAGTTGCACGGGAACGAATGTTCTCTATCACTTCGCATTTATAACTTTCCTAACGCAATTATCGATGTTCAGCGGAAACTCGCTTAATATGTATCCGAAAAGCCCGAAGTGTGACTTATATTCTTTAAATTCAAGAAACAGACAGTAGAATATCGAACTTCTTTCGGGTTCGGGTTTGACTTTTTACATTAGATCGGGTTCGGGTTTGACTTTTCATTTTTTTTTTCGGATCGGGTTTGATTCTGTTCGGGTTCAGTTCGGGTCGGGTTTGATTTTTTATTTTGGATCGGGTTCGGTTCGGGTCGGGTTTGAAATTTTATTTTGGTTCGGGTTTGGTTCGGGTTCCGTTTGGAAAAAAAAGGTCGACCTGCACACCTCTACTGCTAGAGCGACTTCTATACAACCGAATGAAATCTTTCATCGACGTTAAAAAACCGGACGAACAAGCGGGATTTCGGAAAATAAGAAGTTGCTGCGATCAAGTCCTGACCCTAACGACTCACATCGAACTTGGATTTGAAAAAAGTGAAAAAACGGCTGTAGCTTTCATCGACCGCATGTCCGCATACGATACCGTGTGGAGGTATGGACTCTTGTACAAACTCATTAAAGTGATCCGGTGCAATTCATATCTTTAATCGACGAGATTCCCAGCAACAGGGAATTCGTCGTGTTCAGGCCAATCGGTTCGCAACTGTGCTCAGAAGTGCACAAACTTTAACGAAACGCACAAGGAACGCACAAAGAGTACACAATTTATGCGTCTAAACCCGGAAAAATGTGCGCAAAATCTCGATTTGTTTGCACAGAAAGTGCACAAACATTCAACGAAACGCACAAGGGACGCACAAAGAGTACACAACTTTGCTCAGAAAGTGCACAAGCATTCAACGAAACGCACAAAAATACACAATTTATGCGTCTGAACTCGGCAAAATGTACACAAAATCTCGATTTGCTTGCACTTATACTTTTTACGCACATTCTGTGCACAATTTTTCTTATATTTGCACAAAATTTATTTTGTGCACTTTTTGTTCATCGAAGAAGAAGAATGTATTCTGAACAATAGGCTACATCAAGGCTCGGTCTTAGCTCCACTACCCTTCAACTTATACATCAGCGACATGCCAACAATGTCAAGTCGGAAATTCGGGTACGGAAACGACAGTAAAATAGCGACGCAATCGAAAAGTTTCAGGAAGTGCGAAGAAACACTAAACAAGGACCTGGTAGTTCTTGAAAGATATTTTAAAAAATGGGGACTGAAACCGAATCGACTACGTTTCACTCGAACAACCACTAAGCGAATTACCAACTGAAACTTTCCTTCTGCGAACAACCCGTGAAACACAATAGTCATCCAAAATATCTTGGCTTCACATTGGATCGGTCTCTCACGAATAGAAAACATTGCGAAAATACGGCAGCCAAAATTAAATCTCGGAACAATATTATCCACAAACTTTGCGAAACAATGTGTGGTGCGAACGCTGATACATTGTGAACATCAGCCGTTGCACTTGTTTTCTCCGTAGCGGAGTATTCCTCTCCGGTCTCTCATCGTTTTTCTTCTCGTTTTCACTCATTATATCAATTGATTCCTACTTTGTAGCTCATCAAACTTAAAACATAGGGCAAACACTTCGTCAAAAGATGAGCAGTCATCAGTCTGCGCATATGTCACACACAGAAGCACCGGTTGCTCTACTCAAATTAAATTGGGCTGTATCAACATTGACTTGGATACAAATGCAGAGGCATACTAAGTCCGACTAACTTCTAGACTATTCTGATTATTCATAAATCATCATAAACAATGAAATGAGTATTCTCAATCTAGTACTAACTGAAACTCTAGAGTGATTTGAGACGAGTTTATTAGATATGAAATTTACATCAGCATTGCAAAATATGAAATTTAAATAAAAGACCGGGACCCGAAAAAAATGATACGGAAACCCGCCCCGACCTGACCCGAAAAAAATTTTCGAAACCCGATATCCGTGAACCCGATAAAAACAGTTCGGGTTCGGGTCGGGTTTTTCATAGTTTCGGGCGACCCGCTAATCTCTAATAATACTGAAGAAATGAAGTTGACCTCAAAGTCGTTAAGAAGAAAGCTTAACTTATTATTGAGAAGGGCGGAAAGTCTACAGAAACTTCCCCACAACCTTAAACGTGAATTGTAACAACAATTACGTGCGGATCAAAAGCACTCTTATCCCCAGTCTTTCGCTTATTGAGAACCAGAACCATTCCCCTCAAAAGCGCGAAGCAAAATTATTCTTTGGTCAGCAAAATAATTGCTTTTGGTCAGCAAAATTATTGCTTATGGTCAGCGAACTTTTTGCTTTGATCTGCAAATTTAATGTTAATGTTCATCTAAATTATTCATTGGTCTGCAAAATGTTCTTTTCGCTCAGCACAACTATTCGTACTGCCAAGGGACATTATTTTCTAAGGTCACCGATATCCTTAAATTATAAAAATGCACTTCAAAGATTTCTTCAACGACACTTGGTCCAATTTATCATTGTGCATGGTTAAGGAATTCAAGATGTTCTCTAAATTCGAATGTTTAAAAGTGAAATATGTCAAGAAACATCACTGAAAAGCTTCGATATCAAATATTTCTAGACCGATCTTCAATGTGATTTGTGGTTTAGATTCTCTACGCACGTATTTGACAACATTTTTCTGGCCTACTTACGACTTTTCCATCAAGTGGTTGTAAAAAAATTTCTAAGAAAAAAAAAACGGGAACACAAACCCACCTAGCCAGACTCATAAAAATATTTTTTTATGAAACAACTTATCAGCGCTGACGGCTAGGAGTAGAGTATGTACAAATGTACATGTACAACAAACTGCACTTGTCATTGATTGGTAAATATTGGTCTTCAAATAAGGTAAAATAGAGCCATCTCTCCCAAAGCGTGAAATTCGACCACCTAAAAATGCATTTAAAGAAAAAGCTTCTTCCACGAAGTCTTCTTAGTGTGGTCCTGAACACATTTCCGACGTGAGTGTTCTGAAAGAAAAAAAACTTTCTTTTTTCGACCCACTCGTTCATGTGATGACTTGAAAATTGTTGTTCTAGATGCATTGACGTAATGCACGTAATATTTAGATGACCATTGTCTCTCGCGACGCCTGGATCTATTACATAGATAGATTTTTTTCAACCATTTTCGATTGGAATATTTCCAATGAATAATTTTGCTGACCAGAAGCATTAAATTTGCTGGTCAAAGCAATAATTTGGCTGACAAAATGCAATAATTTGGCTGACCAAACGCAATAATTTTGCTGACCAAATGCAATAATTTTGCTGACCGAAAGCAATAATTTTACTGACCAAAGAATAATTTTGCTGACCGCAAAAATAGATGCCTTTTTCAAATTCGGTGTCGGAGGAAAAACGAATTGGATATTTGATAAAAGTTTGACTTCAACTTGACTTCGAGTAGTTACGCAAAATAATAAATTCAGACGAAAGTACGTACTGTGTCGCCCAACCTGCCATTGCAAGCTCTTCAGGAACTTTCCCCTCGTACGCTGAAGCGTGAGTCAACGACCCTATCCCATATAGTTACTTACACATCTAGGAAGCTTGGAAGAGAATTTTGCTGTTAATGTTGGGAGAATCATCAAAGAAGTGGACACAAACAAACTAATCGAAATTAATGAGGAGGGGAAGGGATGGGAAAACAACCCTATAGCTGATCCCATCGGTACCGTCATCTCTTTCACTCTTTCAATGTAATTTATATTACAATGAGACAAAACATATTCGTTCCCCAGGTGACATAGCAGCCACAATGTATGGGTTACTGATGGATTTAGCCCTACATACTCTTGTTCCACCTATTTCATTTGCCTTTGAATCTATTTCCTTCCCTTTTTCCTAAGAAAAAAATTCTTAATTTTTAGTGTGAATAATAGATGAATTTTAGGAAATGGGAAGGTAAATACGTTTCTATTTTTTACTATTTGCTTCCTATTTCCCTCCGTTTCAGTCATGATGTCTCACCATTTCCCGGCGTTGTTTTACAAAAACTGATGGTGGACCCAAATCAAGTTTTAAGGATACTGTGATGTCACAGTCATAAAGAAAAACGAGAAACAAATTCACAAGGAAGGTAAAAAATGTCAGTGATCTCTAGGTTTAAGATGGTTTCAAATTGTAAATGAAAGGAAAAGGGTAGTAACTCGCAAAATGCACGGACAATACAAACATTTTCATATAAGATTTTTAAGGATAATAAACTTATGAGGCATTTTTTTCACAAGACTTTACTACGAGTGATTCTTACTTACAACACTATGCAACGCATAAGAAAAAAAACATAAAAATTTCGTTTCAGCATATTTAGTTTTGCCTTTTATAAATATTGAAAACGAAATCAATTCTGAGAATTTTAAAATTTATGCCCACTTCTTTAGCATATGTGCATGCATGCCTTACATATTACACATGTACGAGTAGGACAGTTTTTACCTAATAAGAATTTGCCTCATTTGCCTTTAAGATGTCGGTAAGGAATTTGTAGTGCTTTATAGGTTATATGAAAGCAAGCATTAATACGAATATGCTGGTTTGAGTAATGAACGATTTTCTTTTGAATTTCACAGAAGGATAAAAGGAGTGACATAATTAATGTCAATCGAAATCAGGATATAGCAATGAGCGTTGCGTACAGACATTTGTGTGAAAAGAATTTTTTATTTTTTTATGCTTCATTGCCAAAGTCTTTTTATCTGAATGGCAGAGACAGTGAAAATTGCCAAGAAAACGTTCATTTTCGACATTCGAAGCGGGCAAACTTATGAACATTACAATTAAAAGTTATGTCGTTTATCGACATACAAAAGGCTACATGCCTACTGTAACCTGTAACGCCGATTTCTATCTGTTGGTTTTATTGTAAAAACTTAACATAGTCCCTAAGTTAGAATTTGAAATAACCGGTGAATAGCTTTGGAGACTATCTGGTGACACGCCGAGTAACGAGATGCCACTCAGATCGTTTAGTTTTAAAAAGTCATTTGACACACACGAGAATGTTGAGCGAAGACGAACGGTCCTTTTGTTTTTGGATTCCGCAGAGTACAGACGGTTTAGTCTAAATACAGTGAAAGAATTTGTGTTGAAGTACTATATTTTTATGGAATTTGACGACCGCCACAATTAAAGCTTTTAGGTGAAATCAACATATTAGGGAGATTGGGCAAACCTACTTATAGCAAAACTTATAACTTATACTTATAACTATACGTTATGAGACATAAGTTATAAGTTATAAGTAAACTATAAGTTATAAGTTCAAAATTATAAGTGAACTATAAGTTATAAGTCATAAGTTATAAGTTATACGTTCTAAGTCATAAGTTATAAGTCGTAAGTTACAAGTCATAAGTTATGTCATAAGTTATAAGTTATAAGTGAACTATAAGTTATAAGTCATAAGTTATAAGTTATGTTATAAGTTATAAGTCATAAGTTATAAGATATGTTATAAGTTAAAAGTCATAAGTTATAAGTTATAAGTTATAAGTTATAAGTTATAAGTTATAGTTCACTTATAACTTATAACTTATGACATAACTTATGATTTATAACTTATAACTTATGACTTATAACTTATAACTTATAACTTATAACTTATGACTTATAATTTATGACTTATAACTTATAACTTATAACTTATAGTTCACTTATGACATAACTTATGATATAACTTATGACTTATAACTTATGACTTATAACTTATAATTTATGACTTATAACTTATGACTTATAACTTATAGTTCACTTATAATTCTGAACTTATAACTTATAGTTTACTTATAACTTTCAACTTATAACTTATAACTTATGTCTTATAACGTATAGTTATAAGTATAAGTTATAAGTTTTGCAATCTCCCTATTGGTCCAAAGAAAAGATAATCATTTTTCTTCTGCTTGAGATTTATCATCATTTTGCTAATTTGGAAGAAAGGCATAAGTTGTCGACATTAATAGTCTCATCACCCAACCTAAAGTCAGGTGATGACTTTTCATATGTTATAGCGGTCAATTCTTTATTTCTTGCGATCAATTCTTTATTTAAGAATTATCGGTGTAAGTTCTTCCCTACAAAAATTAGTTGGTTGCCGAAATATGCCGAAGTATAAAACACAGTAGAAGATCTGGAAATACAAGAAATGTTCTATCTGTCCGGAAATTGTACCGGATTCAGTAGTTCTAGAACCCAAACAGGCGAGCTGCTGCCAAGTTAAAAAAAATTTGCGCTTTACATCGTTCGGTAGCAACTTTTTTGATATGATAATCTGTATCAGGCTCCGTTGGTTGTATAAGTCGCGGAAGCGGACTGGTGCCCAAAGTGATAGTGTTATGAAAACAAGTACCCACCGCTATCTTCATGCAACAAATAAGAATGTAAAGAGTTCAAAAGATAGCCGAGAGATTTGAATAAGAGAGCTTACAGAGTGTTAAAGGAGAGCATTTTCAGACCAGTTAATTCTAACTTATCTCGGGGTCAGGCGTCAAAATGAGAGAATTCGCATACTGAACCTAACTCTCAATTCTCTTTTTCAGTCATAATTTTTTGACAGTTGACCCCGAGATAAGTTGAATACAACTGCTTTTCGCTTTCCTTTAACACTTTCATCGTATCACTTATAAATACGAGTCCCAGCCAAAAAAACTGATTTTGTTGTAAGCACTGTCAAAGTTTTCTATGGAAATTCTGACATTGCCTTCAAATGTCCAGTTAATTTAACTGGTTTTTTGGTTTAATTGGTTCTTCGAAAAGGGGTCTTCTGCGTTTACCACGACATTTGTAACCACCCCAATTTCGAACTGGGAGTAGGTGGGAAGCATCGATCCTGGTGCTTAGATGACAACAATAAAATTTTCCCTGAAAGGTAATTGAAAAAGCTTTTATGGGATTGCATCTGAGCAATATCGGTCCAAGGACCGCTAAGCTAGGGCCGTTTAAGTGGTTTTTGGTTTTTTGCACATAACTCGAGTAAATCTTTCCCGATTTTCATAATTTGTTTTTTATTTGAAAGGCCTGGGCAAGCCTGACATTTTATGGAAGAAATGTTTTTTAATTTTGAGCTTTTAGACTCAGGCAGAGCCCTAAAACGGAATCTCTACTAGGGCCCAACGTGTTTTTTCTACATAAATCGGGTAAATCTTATCCGATTTTCAAAAACTTTTTTTTTCCTGAACGACAAACACAAAATTGATAAAGGGATTGAATTTACGCAAAATCGGGCGAAAACTTTCGAAGTACGGAATTCAACCGGTAAAATTTTTTACCGGTAATTACCGATTAAGGCAATTATCGTTTATCGGTAAATGGAAATTTTTTACCGGTTAAGGCAACGGTAAAAGATTTCAAATTTGCAGCACAATTATATATGAAAAATTCGCCAATCAACTGAACATATGACTATCTTTGTATAGTCTATTTTTATTTGATAAATAAGAATAAAGAGCTAATTGTATTTGTTAGCGAAAACATCTGAAGTAAAATGGATAATTTTGTGAACAAAGTGTTTAGTCAAAAGACTAGGCTCAGCAACGATGATAATAATATTCTTCAGAATCCTGAAGATAAATCTAAAGAGGTCAACAAGAACGATGCAAAGGAAACGTCAGCTGATGTTTGGCAGTATTTCCGAAAAGTTGATAAGGCGATAGCGAAATGCACCCTTTGTCTGAGTGTAATCAAAACTGAAGGAGGTTCAACCTCTGGCTTAATATATCATGTGGAATCGAAACATGACAAGAAAGTGTTAAGGCGAAAAAATAAAACAGGTTAGCTTCGTGTTGCACTAGGAAATACTTGTCTCGTTCTATTGTCTAAACTGATAAACTCAAAGTCAACTTTTTCTTACTTTGTTTTTGACTTTGATTTCGACAGAAAGTACTGATGGCCTTACACCAGCTAAGAAGAAGAAATTCCGAAGTCAGCCGCTACCGGACGTCAAATGACAGATGGATGTTCTACAATGTTGAAAATTGGAAACTTGACAACTCCTGAACAACAGTTGTGCTTAGCGCATGGTATCCAGTTGGGAGTATTGGATGTGCTGTATCAAAAAAAGAAGAAGAAAAACGTCGAGGAAATGGAACAAGAGTTAGACGAAGAGGAGTGCGACTTAGTAGGCGATTTCGACGAAAACGAGTAAAATGATTGTTTTGATGTAGTGATGGAAGTAGAATGAATGTCCAGCACTGTCTGAACACTTCAGTTTCAAGCCAGTTATCGAGAAAATAAGAAAAATAGTGAAGCTGTTCAGACGATCTCCCAAAAAGATGGGCATACTTCAAAGTTACGTAAAAGAAGAATTTGGAAATGAACGTGAATTAACATTGGATTGCAAAACCAGATGGAACAGTCTGGTTGACATGCTCGATTGATTTTATGAACTCAGGAATGCCATCAAAAAAGCTTTGGTCGACGTCGACGTCGGTGGAAGTTTCAATTTGGACGAAGTTGAAATTCAAGTCGTACACGAGATATCTGAGGTACTGAAACCCGTTAAGGCAGCAGTGGAAGCCTTGTGTAGACGCGAGACACGCGGGAAACATTTCTTCTAACAACGACAGTGACAACGATCAGCTGTCTGAGGAAGCTCGAGACTTGTTTCCAGTTCCAACCAGAAAAAAAATCGAATCTCCTATTGTTGAGCTCGTAACACGTTTGGCAGCAGCTGAAAATGAAAAGGAAAATAACATCGAGGTAATCGCGGCTGGAAATAATGTTTTTTCCCGGTATCCAAATCCGATTTCCCATTTTTTCCTGGTATCCGTCTAAAATCGATAAAATTTCCCACTGAGGAATTGAGATTTCTTGGTGATCAAAATGCGATTTCCTGGTGGCCAAAAATTATTTACCGGTGACCAAAATGTTGAAATGTTGCGAGTGGAGCGAGCGAGATTTATTTTCGTACTTTTTGACGAAACCGTTAACATATCAATCAACATTTTACAAAGAAAAATTTATGAATCGCGAGCGAAGCGAGCGCGATTTTTCTTAATACTTTTTAACGAACTTGTTGACATGTCAATCAAAATTTTACAAAGAAAAATTTTACAAATCGCGAGCGAATCGAGCGAGATTTTTTTGAACGAAGTCATCAAAATCTAATTCAAATATTTTAAGAGTCTTTTATCGGCGCAGGCGGAGCTAGCGAAATTTTTCATAATTTTTTTCAACTAAGTTGTTCACTCACTTTCCATTTTTCAGCCATTTCCCATTTTTTATTCATTTCCCGTTTTCAGCAATTTCATACTTTGAAGCGACTTCCCATTTTTTAGTCATTGCCCATCTTGAAGCGACTTCCCATTTTTAGTCATTTCCCACTTTAAAGCGATTTCCCATTTTTTAGTCATTTCCCATACTGAAGCGATTTCCCATTTCTTAGTCATTTCCCATCTTGAAGCAATTTCCCATTTTTAGTCATTTCCCATCTTGAAGCGATTTCCCATTTTTAGTCATTTCCCATCTTAAAGCGATTCACCATAACGTAAACCGTTCGAGCTTTGCTCGAGCATATTTCCCGAAACGTGAACCGCTCGATCTTCGCTCGAGTGGATTTCCCGGTATCCGGTTTTTTGACCCCCAAACTGCCCGGTATCCTAGATACCAAGGATACACACTATTTCCAGCTGCGGAGGTAATTGCCTTGAAAATATGAAATACGAGAATTCTCTTCAAAACATTTCATTTCTTCTGAGACAAGTAAGCCAAGGAAGGAAAATAAGAGATCACAGTCTGAGTTGCATGTGGAACTCGAAAAAACTATTTCAAAAGCGATGTCTTCAAGCCTTGATAATGACAGTTGTCAATCCGAAAAAACTTTCGTCACAATTATCAAGCAGGAAATGAAGCTCTTAGAAGGAGTAGGCAATCGTGGACGATATTTGTCGAAAGCATACGAATACTTGAAAACTATTAAACCGACAAGTATAGAATCGGAACGAGCGTTTTCTGCAGCTGGGTATCTATGTCCAAAGATTCGCTCCAGGTTAGAAGATGTTACGCTGAGCAATCTGTGTTTTTTAAGAACCTATTTTCAACAAAAAAAAAGAATAAAATTATAGTCTTAGGTCGTTAGGTCTAAATCGTTATATTAGTCGTATATATCGTAAGTCATTAGTAACATAAATAAAGTTACATTCTCAAGTTTGCATCGAAAAAGAGTATTTTTTTGATTTATCGTTAGTCACTGAAAACCGAATAAAATTTACCGGTTTTTACCGTTAATTTTTCTTAAATTTACCGGTTATTGCCGGTAATTTTTCTTAAATTTACCGGTTTTTACCGGTGATTTTTCTTAAATTTACCGCCTTCACCGTTTACCGGTAAATGAAAAAACGCCGGTAAATGAATTCCCTATTTCGAAGTTATGGTCGAAAACGTGGTTTATTGAAGGTTCGTAGAACCTTTTCACTTCTATCTTTGCGAAATTAGAACGGAAATCGCTGTTCAAAGTTTTGAATGAAAGATGGGGACATCAGAAAATCACGAAAATTAAATTAGTGAAAATATGTTGAGTGGTTCGGGCTGTAGAGTCCTAGGCGTGGGACCAACTCACGCTATGCGACCCCATACGATATTTGGTGGTGAACTTTTTTGTTCATGGAAGTATTATGGATCAGAGGCTTCTCCTAAGTGCTCTAGGGCGGTTCTAAGATCGGACCTAGTGCAATTTTTTTTTTTTAAATTTTTTTCATTTTTTTTTAATTGTGGGTTTATGTTAAGGGTTTGGAGAGGTTTTTAGCTCCGTTGCTTCGTACGAGTTTTTCAATATTGCTCTTCGGGCAATTTCCAGTCCAATTAAGTGAGGACGTAATTGCATATACTTAAGAGTTAAGGCAATATTTACTCAGATACTTTCATGTGGGTAAAGTTAGCTCAACACAACATTGAAAATTGTTGTGTTGTATTGAGATAGCACAAGAAAAGTGTTTTGTTGTGTTGAGATAGCACAAGAAAAGTGTTGTGTTGTGTTGAGATAGCACAAGAAAATTCGAGAGTGGTGAGTATAAAATTTGTAAGTGGTGAGTTCAGTACACTGAGTTCAATGCTGTGCTGCTGTTGTGCCAGCACAGTACAACACAACAATGGCCATTTCAACAGTGAGTTATCTGCCTATGGCGATTATTCATTGAACTCAATGCTGTGCTGCTGTTGTGCCAGCACAGCACAACACAACACAACAGAACACAACAATGGCCATCTCAACAGTGAATTATCTGCCTATGGCGATTATTCATTGAACTCAATGCTGTGCTGCTGTTGTGCCAGCACAGCACAACACAACACAACAGAACACAACAATGGCCATCTCAACAGTGAGTTATCTGCCTATGGCGATTATTCATTGAACTCAATGTTGTGCTGTTGTTGTGCCAGCACAGCACAACACAACACAACACAACAATGGCCATCTCAACAGTGAGTTATCTGCCTATGGCGATTATTCATTGAACTCAATGTTGTGCTGCTGTTGTACCAGCACAGCACAACACAACACATGGAACATAACATCATCTCAACAGTGAGTTATCTGCCTATGGCGATTATTCATTGAACTCAATGTTGTGCTGCTGTTGTACCAGCACAGCACAACACAACACAACAATGGCCATCTCAACAGTGAGTTATCTGCCTATGGCGATTATTCATTGAACTCAATGCTGTGCTGCTGTTGTGCCAGCACAGCACAACACAACACAACAGAACACAACAATGGCCATCTGAACAGTGAGTTTTCTGCCTATGGCGATTATTCATTGAACTCAATTTTGTGCTGCTGTTGTGCCAGCACAGCACAACACAACACAACAATGGCCATCTCAACAGTGAGTTATCTACCTATGGCGATGGCGATTATTCATTGAACTCAATGTTGTGCTGCTGTTGTGCCAGCACAGCACAGCACAACACAACACAACACAACACAACACAACAATGGCCATCTTAACAGTGAGTTATCTGCCTATGGCGAATATTCGTTGAACTCAATGTTGTGCTGCTTTTGTACCAGCATAGCACAACGCAACACAACAATGGCCATCTCAACAGTGAGTTATCTACCTATGGCGATGGCGATTATTCATTGAACTCAATGTTGTGCTGCTGTTGTGCCAGCACAGCACAACACAAAACAACATAATCGCCATATAGGCAGATAACTCACTGTTGAGATGGCCATTGTTGTGTTGTGCTATGCTGGCACAACAGCAGCACAACATTAAGTTCAATGAATAACCGCCATAGGCAGATAGCTCACTGTTGAGATGGTCATTCTTGTATTGTGTTGTGTTGTGCGGTCACAACTTCAGCACAATATTCACCACCAATGGCTGGCTTTATTCACCAATTTTGAAATTTTATATTCACCACAACTGTTATGTTGAGATAGCACAAGAAAAGTGTTGTGTTGTGTTGAGATAGCACAACAGCATTTTCTTGTGTTGTGCTAACTTTACCCTCATATACTTTCGATTATTTTTGCAACATCTATTCTGTTTGCCACATCTATTCTGATATGTACGGATCCCTTGCATATGTTTACTCGTAAACTTGTCAGATTAAATAGTCAATTTACATATTGAGCTCTAATGAACATCCAGGGAATGGAACCCTGGAAAAAGTAGAAACAACATTCAACTTCATTCGAAAGAAAAGTACAGAAAGGTTTTTGTATGAAATCTTGCTTGGTCTCTAAACGATCGTGCAGTAACAAAATCCTTCCGTTGTTATCTCGATAACTGCTACTGCTACACATTTACTTGCTTAGAAAACTACAAAGCACATCGATTTCTCTTTGCAATCTTAAACATTTGAAATCGCGTCAAGTTGGAATTTTACATCTTCACAACTCATGCATTGACCGAATCAACTTGAATTCTTTTCACTCCTTTTGAACGGTCACAAAAATCAAGCACAAATCGCGTATGACACACAGTTAGCATTAGCGATACACACCTGATTCACCTTTGAGGACTTTGATTTAGATTCGTTTAGAAAAGACCTGAAAGGACGGGGGAGGGTAAGAGACAGGTTGAAGCTATAAAACTTTTGGAAAAGATTCTCTAATTCAACTTGCCTTTCATAAACGTTTGAATGTGAACCGACCAAGAGAAATTCATAATAACATCGAACGTAATCGGAAAAACGCCCCTAACCACCCCATTAGGCCTCCCCATAAATATTTCGATTTCCACAAATTCAACAACAAATACTGACAACATCTACAAATAAAAATGATTTAATTTTGCAATTCAACCGTCGCGTCGGCAAAGATTCGAACGATCAATAACAAAACAGAAATCGCCAACGGTTATTCGGAAATTGCATAATTTGAATTGAGTTTTTATTCTTACGAAATGTCTCAATTCATTCAAATTGTAACTAAATGCTTCAATTAATGCCACTCCATTCTCAAACATGTTAATCAAATAGTTACATGAAATAAAACAAACAAAACATTTCACTTTGCACGGTTAATTAAAGTAAAGTGAGCAGCCGATTTAGTTACCTCTTTTGTTATCTACAGTGCAAATTAAAACCCAATCAAATCGAATTAATTCAAACGAGTAATTAACCGTCAAACTTTTGATTTTCTTTTTTGTTTTTACACGGACAATAATTTGAACCTCCTTAGTTATCAGTTTTAATCGCTTGTTCGACAAACAAATATGTTTAATCCTTCAATCGTTTGGTGTTTCAAAACTGACTTTTAGATTACATTTCTCTTCCATTCACTTATTTGTTTTAATATCACATTACAATATGCATTTGGTAGAATGTCGTTTAAATTACACATTTTTTTGTAAACATAGTTTTTGTCTTCCAAGTTTATTGTTAGAGATCTTTAAATTTAAAAAAAAACCGCAAATGTAAACCGATCTAATCATTCGAACCGTCGTGGAGTAACTAAGGCTTAAATTCCATAAACCTTCTTCACAAATGTTATTTGAACAGTTGTGTGTGAACGAAGCATACAGTCGGAGGAAAATTTGTTCTTCTATTATACCCACTGCGACTATATAACCAACACATCTTTTCGCTCTTATTAATTTAACATTGGATGTCGTATGTTCGTTTCAGTTGATTATAAATGCTGCTCTTTTTTCAGCCAACATCTCTCGGTTTGTCTCTGTTTATCATTCTATTCGATTTCATTTTCCTAGTCTTGCACTTTTTTTTTCGTATAAATTTTGTTTTGTGAATCAAATAAAAAGATTTTCTTAAACATTTTATAAATAAAATTCGTATCGACATCCAGACTGTCAAGAAAATATCTTTCAATTAATCAAATATTTAAAATAGATGACAAATTTTATTTTTTTATTTTTAATCCCATTATTATTAACACGTTGGATTAATTATATGTTACCGTCAATATGGATATGAGTTTTTATTTTCTTTTTGATTTAGTTAGAGCTGTTCGATATTTTGTTATATCGTTAGGTTGTATGTGGATGTGGACGTGAAATATGAACATTTTTGCCAATATCAAGCTGGGAACAGATTGGGTTCGAACTCACCTTAGCCTGAGGGATTTAATTCAGATTCAGATTTCTTCTTCTTCTCCTAGGGTGAAATGACGATCTCTAGGGGAGACAAATAACAATGCATTGAGTACGGCAAACCGGTGCTATGACAAATCTCCCAACCGTAGTTCGTACACTCTATTTTCGTACACTCTATTTTCGTACACTTTATTTTCGTACACTTTATTTTCGTACAATTCGTTTTCGCACACCTTATTTTCGTACACTTCAATTTTGTACACTCCAATTTCGTACACTTCGATTTCGTACACTTCCTATTTCGTACACTTCCTATTTCGTACACTTCCTATTTCGTACACTTCCTATTTCGTACACTTCAATTTCGCACACTCCGATTTCGTACACTTTCCTATTTTGTACACTTTAATTTCGTACACCCCAGTTTCGTACACCCTAGTTTCGTACACCCCAGTTTCGTACACTTCGATTTCGTACACTTTCCTATTTTTTACAGGCAAAACTTAAGTTTTCTGGTCAAGTCGGTGATTGGGGTGGGTGGTAGTGCTAATGAGAGGGGACCACTCCACAACTAAGAATCACTAGTTATTTGGCGGCGGTCACCTCCCTGAAGAGAGAGGGATGTCAAAACTAAAAATTTTGTTTTTTCTTTTTTTACATTTTTTGTGTACTAGGAAGTGTTGGAAAGTGCTGCGAAGGGCTAGGAAGGGCTGGGAAGGGCTGGATGAGTGGTTAAAAGATTGTGGAAGAGTGACGGAAGAGCGGGGATTGCCATGAAAATATATTGGGCGCCTTAAGGAGCCCACATTAAGCAAAGTAGGCGCTTTAAAAAGCCTACGTCAAGCAAATTGCGCCCCTTAAGTAGAACTTTTATCGATAATGTAAGCATTCGCTGAGTGGACATCAATTTTGTGTGCACTCACCCAGGATAAGCCGCGTGGAGGCTGCTTACTTGTAACCCATTGGCCCTGAAAAGGGCATTTTCTTCCTACTGAGATGGGGACCCCTCGGCTCGTCACTACCGAAGTATTTACCGACTCCAAACCCCTCTCAGCACCATTATGTCGAAGCGAGTACGTTTACTATTCATCCTTTTGGTTTGATGCGTCCATTTAGATAGGTGACAGCCTTGTTCGTTGTGTCGTCGTAAGAGTATGCACGACTTCGTCTCTCTGAACTATGCATGGGATCATTGAAATATAGATATCGGTATGCGTCATTTGCTCGACGAGATGGCGTGCTTACAATCGTCTGGCCGATGAAGGTTTCCAATATCTCACAGTTAGCCATTCTATTAACTTCAAAGATCCCGAAAAAGGCGCACACACCAACAGCATAGAAGGATCTTGACGTCACGCTAAATAAGTAGTTGGTACGCATAACCGCCAAAGCGATCTTCTAGCAAGCTTAGCAGATATTTCTTTTTGCGAGCTTGTAGAGCAAGGAATTATAGCATCCGTTTACTGAATTCTGTAAGTTTGTTGGTTCACTTTACGATGGTAGCGGAAAAGTCGTCACGAGCGACAACGAAAACAAATTCTGGGCATTGAAGGAAGAGTTGGAAAAGATGTGTGACAAATAAGCAACATATTATGCTTGCTTCGATATAATGGTACTGAGAGGGGTTTGGAGTCGGCAAATACTTCGGTAGTGACAAGCCAAGGGGTCCCCATCTCAGTACGAAGAAAAGGCCTTTTCAGGGGCAATGGGTAACAAGTAGGCAGCTTCAACGCGGCGTATCCTGGGTGAGTGTACACAACATTGATGACCACTTAGCGAATGCTCGCTTACATTATCGATAAAATTTCTACTTAAAGCGCTCAATTTGCTTAACGTGGGCTTTTTAAAGCGCCTACTTTCCTTAAGGTGGGCTCTTTAAAGCGCCCAATATATCTTCATATATCTCCCCTCTTCCATCACTCTTCCACCACCTTTTAATCACTCATCCAGTCCTTCCCAGCACTTCCTAGTAAGCGAAAAATGTAAAAAAAGGAAAAAACAATTTTTTAGTTTTAACCTCCCCCTCTCTTCAGGGAGCTGACCGCCGCCAAATAGCTAGTGATTCTTAGTTGTGGGGTGGTCCCCTTTCATTAGCATTACCCCCCACCCCAATCACCGACTTGACCAAAAAGCTTAAGTTTTTCCTCGTACACACTTTAATTTTGTACACTTGCTTTTCCTTACCTTCGTTAGCCGCCTAGTTTTTGTATCATTTCGTTTCATTGAAGCGCTAATTCTCGGCTCATTTTTTTATACACAAAATATACATTTTGTACACAAAAACGTCTTCTTTTGTACACAGCCAATACATTTACTACACAAAACAAATTGTACACCGTACAAGCTTATTGTTATTACTTTTTTTAAATTTATTTTGCATTAACACGTGTTTTATTTATTAAAAAGGATAATGCAATGTATTGGGGGGCTCTGCCCCCTCACCCCCACGCCTGCGGCGGGCTAGATCACGCCTGCGGCTGGCTAGATTACGCCCTTCAGGCGGCCTTACGTGCATATGGCTCTGCCCCAAACCCTGCTAGGGGCTCTGCCCCTTAGACCCCGCAAGGAGGGACATTCACCCTTGACCCCCCTTTGCGGGGGCTGCCGCCCCTTGACCCCGTTTTTTTTTTTTATTTTTTCATTATGTTCACGGCCTGCGGCGCTACTTTTCCAACTATTTTGCATTTAAGAATGATTTTCCAAAATTGAAACAACGTTTATTTTGTGCATACCTCATGTTAGTGTACAAAACCATCTTTTTTGTGTACAAAATGTATTTTTTGTGTACAGAAAAACTTAAACCCTAATTCTCTAGTTTCTAGCGGGCTACACCAGGTAATAGGAAAGTGTACAAAATTGAAGTGAACGAAATTGGAGTGTACGAAATTGAACTGAAAGGTGTACAAAATAGGACTCAACGAGTGTACGAAGAAAAGTTAGGATAAATGTCGGGTCACCCGGCAAACCATTTGTTTAGTGCCGATAGCTACTTTGTGTCCCGAGTGAAAATGGCAATCTCAGTGAGTACTAAAATTGAGTGTAATCACAGACTCAAATCAGTCTCAATTTTGGCAAAAGTCTCAAAAGTACTCAATTTCGCTTTCATTTGTAAAATCTTCGTTAATGAGACTGGTGAGTACACTCATTGCAAAATATTTTTGGACCCGTACGAAGTACGAAGGTCTTATACGTTTACTACAAACTATTTTAATGTAACATGGGGTAGATAGAGGTGGCAGTTGGGGGGATGCATTTATTATCGTCTAAATATGACGAATCAACAATAAAAAAATGTCCGTCCGTCCGTCTCCACTTTTTTTTCAAACGGCTCAACCGATCACCCTAAACTTTTTTTCCCTGAAATATACGTGCCTCCCATGATGCAAGTTCGAAGATGAGCAAATACGATCTAGTGGTTCCGGAGATATGGTCGAGGAAGTGACCAAAAACATGGTTTTTCGAGGGTCGGTGAAGCTTTTTCGCAATATCTCAGCAAGTATAGGACGGAAATTGCATATATTGGTGTCAAATGAAAGGATTTGATGTCAGAAAATTGTGAAAATTTTTTTTCTGGAATCGAATCAGGGGTTGGGGTACCGGGACCAATGGAATCGACGAAATTGATTTTCTTGGCCATATATACGAAAACAGTTTTTCGTGGTTATTTCCTTAACTATGCAATATGGAGATTAACTGTCAAAGGTAAAGTTGTAGAGAACAAAATTTTAGCGAACGCGTGTCTCAGGGTTTTGGGTAAAAATGTTACAATCCTGGGATATGACCACTTCTAGAATTGGGAGGGATGATCCATATCTCTAGAACTATAAGAGGTAGAAAATTGCTTCCAAAGGCAAAGTTGTGGAGAATAAAATTTTAGCGAACGCGTGTCTCAGGGTTTTGGGAAAAAATGCCCCAATCCTGGGATATGACCACTTCTAGAATTGGGAGGGATGATCCATATCTCTAGAACTATAAGAGATAGAAAGTTGCTTCATTGTAGCAAAGTTGTAGACAATGAAATTTTAGAGAACACGTGTTTCAGGGTTTTAGGGGAAAATGGCCCAATCCTTGTATATAACCATTTCTAGATATGAATGGTCTGAGATGTACTTCGGTAGGGCCTTTGCCATTACCTTGGGTAATTTCTATGGATCTTTGAAATTCTTATAGTTATAAAAGAACATAAAACGTTGGATTGTTTGCTTATTACTATATTAAGATACGTTCGAGTCTTTTTGCAAGATTTGTTCTATTTGTCACATCTATTCTGTTTGTCACATCTATTCTGATACGTACAGGTCTTTTGTTATGTTTAGATATAGACTCATTGAGGCTGGTGAGTATGTTCATTTTGAGACTATTTGATACTATTTGTGGCTGCTGAGCATGTTCAAATATGAAAAATATATTCCGCTTGCTTGTTTGGACTTTATGAGACTGCTGAGCATGCTAAATTGTGAAAAACATATTTTTACTTCATGAGACTGTTGAGTATACTCAACGGTCTCAAACTCAACGGTCGTCAGTCTCAACCAGGGCCTATTTTTGGAAAATCGTATTTCCAAAATTTCCATATAGTTTCCAAATTATTATTTGGAAAATGTTTGAAAATTTTGGAAATTATTTGGAAAATTTGGAAATTATTTGAAAATTTTTCCAAAATTCCAAAAAATGTCTCTTAATTGAGGCAAAAATGGGCATAGTCATCATTTTTGATGATGATGATTGTCTTAAAACAGTCTAAAACGTTCGAAAATGTAGTACTCAGTGCCGTACACAAAAACAGTATCAATTTCAGTCTCAAATCGCATGGTTTTTTTACTCGGGGTTTTCATCCTTCCTGTCCATCCGTCTGTGCACAGTCACAAATGGTGGAAAAATTTTATTCCTGAGTAAATTTTAGTCCTGGGTGAATTCAAATCTTGGGTATCTGCTCTGGGACGAGGTGAATCACAGTTCTAGAAGCTAACATAAGAGATGTGTGCACTGCACTGTTCAGCTCTGGCAATAAATAAGTTTTATTTTCATGCAACACTTGTAGCCCTGTACAATGGGCTAGTCGCTACTGTGTCAAAATGATATATTTGCAAGGAGCTGTGGATGTTACACGATATACTGTACAATTTCTTGTATGGAAGATAAATTAATTTTATGGGTAAGAAAAATGGTGAAAAAGTAGTCAAAGAAGTACAAAGGTCTTATACGTTTACTAGAAGACATATTATTGTTACATGGGGAAGATCGATGCGGGAGTGATGCCTTTAATGTCGTTCAGAGATGACGAATTAGCGAAAAAAAAATGTCTGTATATCCGTCTGTCCGTCCCGACATTTTCCTGTACATTAATCTTTTTTCCCTGAAATGTATATATGTTCCCTGATCCAAGTTCAAAGATGAGCAAAATCGGTCAAGTACTTCCGGAGATATGGTCAAAAAAGAGACTAAAAACTTGTCTTTTCCAGGGTCGGTGAAACTTTTTCGCAAATATATCAGCAAGTATAGCACGGAAATTGTTCACTTTGGTGTCAAATGAAAGTGTTTGATCTCACAAAACTGGGAATTTTTTTTGGGAAAATCGGATGCCCCAATCCTGGAATATTACCACTTCTAGAATTGGGCGGGATGACCCATATCTCTAGAATTAGGAGAGATAGAAAGTTGCTTCCAAAGGCGAAGTTGTAGAGAATAAAATTTTAGTGAACACGTGTTTCAGGATTTTGAGAAAAAATAATGGAATCCCGAGATAACTTGTAGAATTGTAAGGTATGACACATATCTATAAAATTATGGCAGTGTGAACTTTGCTTGTTGATGCAAAATTGGTGAGAATCACATTTTAGAGAAAGGATTTCTCGGAGAACCTACGTTGGTTTTCTTTTGATATGGAGCAGGGGAGAACATTTCGACCATCAAAATCAATGGTCTCAGACGTACTTCGGTAGGGCTCTCGACATTACCTTGGGCAATTTCTCTGGATCTTTGAAATTCCTATAGTTATAAGGGAGCATAAAACATTGGATCGTTTGCTCATTTCTAAATTTAAATATGTTTGGGTCTTTGGGAGCGTCCATAAATGACGTCTGTTTTAGGGGGGGGGGGGGGAAAAAGCTATGGGAAAAAGCAGACAGGGGCCCCCCCTCGGAAACTCGGAAAAAAGCCGACGTCATTTATGGACGCTCCCTTTTCGCAACATGTATTCTGTTTGCCACATCTATCTAGAGCCGTGCGCCGTTGGCTGGTCCTTCAAGACAGTCTCTAGTCTATCCTAGACTTATCTAATGTTCAACAAAAATGTAGAGGAGAGTTGCACCTAATCGGCTCTCAAAGACAATTTTGTACGTAACAAATTATTTCAGTTGCGCCGACTTAAAACCAGTTGTCAGCCAAATGCGGCAGAATTTTCGAGTTTAAGTCGGCGTAACTCAAATAATTTGTTCCAGTGACGTTTACGAACAAAATCAAAACTGCCTTTGAGAGGCGATTAGATACAACTGTTCTCTATATTTTTGCTGAACATTGGACAAGTGTAGCATGTAGTCTTGAAGACCCAGCCGACGAAACGCCGGCGCACGACTCTATATCTATCTACGTACGAGTCTTTGCTTATGTTTCAATTTTCATTTTGGTAGAATGCATTCTGTGATGACTACCTTCGGAGTAAAAGTCTCTGAACCTTGGATACAAAAGAAGTTATGAAGATGCCATCAGCATCCGCCTTCAGTTTTTTATTCTGTTGTCATGTTACAGGGCCTACGTATCCATGTAGTCCTTATTGGATTTTAAGTACATTTTTCTTTTATTGATATGTGAAAATGAAGCGACAAATGACACATTAAAGAATTACTGTTGTTAAGATTACTGTTGCAGGTGAAATGTGCATAGACATTGTGTTGCAAAGCGAGTAAAATACTATTTCCTGTTATGGTTCTTACACAGATGCTTGATTTTACCGAAGCCTCATTCAACAATTTGAAGTGAAAAAAAAACTTGAAGGAGGCGTAACAAACAGCACACAAAGGACTTAAAAGGCTCAGCTTGTTTCTTTGTTTTCCTGTTGCGCTGTGTGTATATCCCATCCATTCAATAGAGGAATTGTTCATTTTTTTCTCTCTTATTTTCTGCATGTGGGACATTGGGTAAAAAAAGTGGTAGTTTTTGGCTTGTGTATTTTCAAATTGACGACCTTTTTTCAGCTTGAGCAAATATTACTTTTATTTACTAACGATGTAGGTTTTATTAACTCAGTTTAGAAATTTTGTGTGTCTCATGCAAATAATAGTTTTAAGGACTGCATAAGTGTTTCTGTTGGAAAATATAAAATGCTATATTTTGCAGACACATGTTTGTGATTATAACCGAAAGTTAACTTTTTTATTACTGAACCATGGTAAATTTTTGTTTTGTCGAACAAGAAAAAATGTATGAACGTACGATGAAGCATTCATTATGTTAAATTGAATTACATTCGATAAAGAGATGATATCACCCAAACTGTCTGATTAAAGCGTGAAAAATTACGGCGGTTGAGCTCATTCACATAATAACATCTTTGTAGTGCAAAATTCGAATACTTTTAGTTGTCTGAAAATTAAAAATGAACTCTTTAGACGACGTCTTTCTAATTCAGTCAAATTAAAGCGTTGAACTACGGTTTTCAGACTTCTAAATTCGAATTGCAACTTGAAAAAATTGGATTAACTCGTGGTAGTTGAAAAATATGAGAAACAAAGATGAAGACTTTGCATATCGGGAGGTAAGTTTTGCTTTTTCAGTTTTCTTTTCTACTCATTTTCGCCACCTGCATACAAGAAATGGGTCGTCATTTCCGGAATCTAAAAATTGTTTTTGGACCGACCTAGAAGCCTAGTGGTCGTGCACATATGACGTCACACTTGCTATAAAATCCAAAATGTCCACAACTGCAAACTGGTCAGAGATTTTGCTTATAGTACTCCGGCTACCCCCCAAACACACCTCCTATTTGGGGGGGGGGGTAGCCAGAGTTCTATAAACAAATTTTGCTGTCCTGACTGAGTTATATCCTTTTATGGATACTAATTTTTTATAGTAAGTGTGACGTCATATGTGCACGACCCCCTAACTTGAGGCTCGTGACTTATCTATAACTTTTTTGAAATTTTGTTTTACCTATAATTCAAACATTTTTCGAAATTTCAAATCATTTTATGAAAATTACTTTCAATTATCATGCTTCAAGGCAGCAAAATAGAAGAAAATAGATTTCGACATTTGGAGCAGATTATCGTTTAGTTCATGATATCGATGTTATGATGACAATATACGTCGGACTTTTTGTTAAGATTGGTATTACAACGAAAGGTTCGTGTACGAGCCGAGATAACAATTGACCCTACGAAATGTACATAACGTGCCATCGGAATATGTGGTAATCCCATTTAATGTGCTCCAGTTCCAGGACATTTAATGTATATTAAAAGCGCACTTACCGTTACATCTTTTCTTTGGAACGAGAAGTGCATTTAATGTACATCAAATGTACACTAAATGTGAACCCATTTAATGTACATTAAATGTACACTGAAGTGTGGTACATGTATGTGCATCTAATGTACATTTAAAACACCTTGAATACACATTTAATGTACGTTTAATGTACATTTTAGTGTAAATTACTAGCACATTTAATGTACATCTAATGTTATACAAGAAAATAAATTTTGTTTTCCGACTTTTACATTTCGGTTTTTCTTATTCTGCTGATCGTACGTCCTCCATCTACATTTTTTTATGACAACCTCTCATTTTTTCTGTTAGAAAAATTTCTTTAATTTGCGGGGCTTGAACCCAAGTCGCTCGGGATTATGAGTCACCCGGATGCCACCGGATATTTATGTGTTGGTGTGTTAAATTTGTATAAAGTGTTAAATTATAGAAAGTATATCACAAGCACATTTTTGGTACATTAAATGTGATAGGAATAGTGTACACCTTATCACGCACATAAAATGTGCGAAAAAAATAATTTTATTGACATCGAAAAATGTACTAAATCACAAGCACATTTTTTGTACATGAAATATGATAAGAATAGTGTACACCTTATCACGCATATAAAATGTGCGAAAAATTTACTTGTGATCTAATGCAATAATTTCGAGCTTTAATGGCACAAAAAATGTGCTTTTTATTTATATTTTACAGGCACATTTTTTGTACATTTTATGTACATATTCTCAACAACATTGGATTTTGCACATTTAATGTACATTCAGTGAGCAACCACATTAAAAAGTGTGATCTGTGTTATCTGGGGAGTTTACTGTGAACTTCAGATAAACGGTCTCTAGATGGCGCTACCAATGTAGTTACCACTTCTCTGGTCAACTTTGTCTTTTGAATTCGTGGAGTCTAGTCTCACTTTTTCGACTTTCAGAAAAAAAAATTTTAGAATCGGTGAAGAATTACGTAAATAACTTATTGACGGACCAACATTTCCGACGCTTTTATTTTTTTCAAACACTTGGAAAGAGGGTGGTACATCTTCCTAGGGTCGTGACATAAAGGCCTCACACGCAAATGTACTTAATGGTATATAAAGCTCTTATTGATGATGATGACACTTGATCTTGAGAGGAAACTATATGTCGAAAAAGCCGAGACCCAACCCCAAAATCAATTTCAGAAATTTTTAGGAATTAAAATCCGTGAATGTAGGCTCTGCCACAAGTAGCTGTAACTCCTAAAAACTAGGTGTACGTGAATGGGGCGGAATTGTAAAATAATTTCCTTTCGACTTATAGGACGTTGCGTTGTTGCTTGTAAATTTTTGTTTCGACGACTTACAAACAACAACGTAATGTGGCCAACTTCATTGATATGTTAAGGTGGAAGGTTATTTTCATTTCATTCACTCTTAGTAAACTGTCTATAACAAACACAGATTTCCCTTTCAACAACACATTCTACCCTGCGTTACCATTATGAAATTGCTTGAGTTATCATTGGTTTATGCAAAGTGGTATATTTTTCATATTGAGTGAGTGTACATCAGTGAGTGTGGCTCATTCCAACGGTATGCAATATAATGAATGTTATTTGCACCTTTTTTACGTAGTAAATGGTCTTAAAAATTGAGACAAAACATATCGTTCCTTACATTACAACTCATCTACTTTGTAAAATTTAGTAAATCGCTTGCGTTCACCACTGTCACCATTGTCTTCAATGCAAAGTGGCAACCTTTTCATAGAACGTAAACGGAAACAGATTTGTGTACACTCAGTGTCTGTAGCGTTTACATAATTTACAAAGTAGCGATACCGACGGAATGAGCCACATATTTTTCTGCATATGCGAGAGTGTATGTGTGATTTCTAGATTGCTTGTAGTGAAAAAATACTTCCGTTGTATGCACAAGTTACTTTGACGGTATGCACACCAACACACTCCCATATACAGAAAATATCCTGTCGTACCTTAGGCATAAATTGCAGAATTTTTCACGTAATTTAGGCACTCGGCATTAAAATTGGTATACGTACCTGTTTTGGACTTCGTTCGGTCTACAACTTGCGAAAATGCCTCAAATTATCGTCCAAAACAGGCACGTAAATAACTTTTCAAAGATACCCCATTACACACTCGATGTGTACTTTCGCTTGTGCCTCGCACACACATACATCTTGTGTGTATTGTGGTATATTGAAATATGCTATTACATGTTTATGGAATGAAAACTCGAAAAACCACCTCGAAGGTGGTAAGTAATGACGTGTTTACATTCCACAAACATGTAATAGTATGTTATAACACAAGGACTGTAATTTGAGACCTAGCATCTAGGAGAGTTAAAGAACCTCGGGCTGACGCCCTCGGATCTTGGGGTTAAAGATTACAGCCCGTGTGTTACACCATATTTTATAACACGAGAGTCTCAAAGTTCAGTCTGAGGGCTATAACATGTATATTATTGCCCCGAGTGTTATAAAAAATTTTCACATTTGTTATGCGAAATTAGTATTTTCTCACCTCAAATGAGGTGCGAAAATTGATTTTTTCATGAGTAGTATATTTTCGCCCCTCCAAATGAGGTGAGAATAGTAATTTTCGCCCAACAAATGTGAAAAGTTTCAATTTCAATTTATTTATTTGCAACCCAGAACAAAAAGAAACTTAATTCTTATACAAATGTTCACACGAAAAACAGTACAAACTTACAATAAAACTACATGAGCTGGAGCTAATCTTCGCCAAAAAAGAATAGACTTTGCTATTTATTATTTAGAAAAAACTCGAAAAGTTCACATTAGAATGATCTGAATGGCTTAGATAAAATAAAGACTAGAAAAAATGGTAGCAATAAAGCGGGAAAAGAGTACGGGCACAAGAGCCCAAAATCACACAACCATTAATATACGAAAAGGATCACAACCGTAATGAGTCGATTGGTACACCCAGATCCACATGGTCCGTACCACACCCAACAGAACTTCCAGATCAGGAAGGCCGTCCAGTGCAGAACCAATTTAAACCCCTGGCAGACCTCAACCTCCTGACATCGACCGGAATAGAATTATAGCCAGAGATAGTTCGAACAAAGAAAGACCGGTTAAACTGTCCAGAAGTATGCCTCGGTGATAGAACGTCCTTTCTAGAAGAAGTCCCCGAACACAGCCTATCAGGATGGCGGCTCTTTAGACTGAACAATGCTGTGAAGAGCGGAACAACGTCTCTGCCTCAAGATCGTCAATATCGGCGCCCCGAGCAACCTTTCAGCATATTGCCGGGTGCTATCATAGCGCCTGAGACCATACACGAATCGAATACCAGCCGAAAACGCACGCTCTAAAGACTTTTCGGCGGCAGCGCTCAGATTAGTGGAATCCGTACGTAAAGACAGGAACAACAAGCGACTTAATAAGCAACTGGGGGGTCTTCACCGAAAAAACATGTGACAGTTGCCAAAGACTACGGAGCCTCGAAAACACCTTACCACAAGCCTCATTAACCTGATCACTGAACGTCATGCCCATATCGATTAGAAGACCCAAGTCCAGCACCTTATTCGCTAACGGTATAACAATACCGTCCAGAAGGCGGCCCAAATTATTGACCGTACTTGCAAACTCCGAGAAATCAATCGCCTGAGTCTTGTTGGCATTCAGCGTCAGAAAATAGTCTCTCGCCCAGCGGCTCACCTCATAAAGAGCCCGGTTAATCTGAAAAAAGCGGCATTAGGTTTCGACTTCTCGAATGAAAAGAACAGCTGAACATCATCTGCATACATGTGGTGACCTGACGACTTGAGGCAGCCCGGAAAGTCGTTAATATACAGCGAAAACAACAGAGGACCCAATACTGAGCCTTGTGGTATGCCTACCCTGGTCACCACAGGATCAGAGTAATAGGACCCGATAAACACCCTCTGGAAACGATCAGAAAGAAAATCACGCACGAAGTTTACGGATGAAGGCAGACAACGAAATTTGGCCGACAGCTTAGAAAGGAGGCGTGAGTGATTCAGGCGAGTCAAACGTTTTCGAGAAGTCGAGCAAAACCATCAGCACAAGATGCTTTCTCTCGAAAGACTTACGTATTTCGTCAGACACATGCAACAGTGCAGTGGCTGTACTGTGCCTTTTCCTGAACCCTTACTGGTACTTATCCAGCAAACCTTCTGCATCCAAATACGCACACAGTTGTTCCTTCGACAAGATGTCGAGGACCTTGGACAAGCAAGGCAGAATACAAATCGGTCTAAAGTCCTCCAACCCACGCAGCCTCTTCTTGTGAACAGGTAAAACTTTAGATAGCTTCCACTGGTGAACAACAGTGGCCGAAGTAAACGATTAATTCATAACTCGGAGAAAAATAGAAAATCCTTAACTCGGTTGAAGTCTGTGACTCTCGCAGAGAAAATTGCAACTTGAGTAAAGTTTTTGGCACAAGCAGAGAAAATTGCAACGAGAGTCAAGTTTGTGGTCAGAGCGCAGCGAGGGCTGCAATTTTCTCTGCTTTGGCCACACACATCAACCTTGTTAAGCAATTTTCTATTTTCTCCCCTTGTCATGAAAATAACTATTTCAATATCCAAAGGACAATCAAATTTGCTAATGTCTCCGTGAATTCCGTCTCCGATTTGGTCCAAACTGTTCTTCTGGGGTGTATATACATATCGATTTTAAGTAAACAAATTCGTCTAAAGAATAATTTCGAACGTTGAACCGAGACTTCATTCTGTTAATTACGCGGAATGTATTAGGATTCACAATAAACGTTTTTTATGACTTTGTTTTGACGTAGCACAGTATTATTCAAAATTATATAAGCTCCATTGCATAGCCGAGCTAACCATTCATTTATATATTTTTATTAATTGTTTTGCATTTCCGATTATAATTAGTGGTAAAGAGTGTGATCGTTGAGAATATTTTGTTTTCGTTCGAGTTAACTTATATGCGGTTTAGTTCCTAGGAAGCGAAAGATATTTTCAGATCGATTTAATTATTTTTAAATCCCACAACGGGTACACACTCCACCAGACTGCGAGGCATGTATGCTGTAAGAATTGTTTGTGCGATTCAAAAAATAAATAAACCGCCCGTGATTATGTCTTATTTGAAAAGTTTTTTTTTATTTATTTTCGTTTGGCTTTCTTTTTTAACAATACGAAACATCGATGGTACAAAATGTACTCAATGCTCGATTAACATTTCGGTTGATACGTCGAAGTGTACACAATAACAAGATCTCCATTCATATAAATATAAATAGCGCGATCACAGAACACACACATGTTCTCTTTTGTATAATTTAAGTATCTTGTTATATTGAAGAAGTGCGTGCAGCTTCATTAATACATTGCATTTAGTTGACAGTAAGTCTCTGAAAAGTTAATGAAATATTATAACCTACACCAATGTTGCTCACATTTGTTCACATGTCGATATACTTGTCGTATGTTTATGGATTTTAGATAATGTTTCCTGAGGTCGACTATCGATCACATGTCACATTACGAGTGTTAATCAATACGGGAGGTAGAACATTGTACAAATTAGGGTCAAGGACGGTTGCTCAACTTGACAACACGAAGGTAATTTTATTTTCGTCTAATTTTTAATTTAAAATAAATAAATTAAGCGACCATCAGTCAATTTTATCTAACTTATGAAAAGCATTTTTGCAGTACATTTTCTTGAGATAATTTCGCAGCTCCATTCCGAGCTTATATCTAGCTTACACTACAATCAATTGAGGGACGCCAACGTGGCTAGGTTCGGAACAGATCAGATATTATCTGTTTTGTTTCAGATTAATCTGAAAAATTTTCAATCTGAATCTGATCTGGAAATTTTATTTTTGATCTCAATTCGATCTGATCTGATTTGATCTAAATTTAACAGATCTCAATTTGATCTGAAATCTGAGATATATGTGAATGGTACCTCGATAGAACTGAAACATTTTTTTGTGCTCGAATTTATAATAAAGGTATTAAGACAACATTAAATCGTATAAAGACTGAAGACGCAGAAGTGAGCATTCCAAGGTGTGGAATAAAGTGGGAAATGTGTGGGATGAAGTGGGAAATGTGTGGGATGAAGTGGGAAGTGTGTGTGATGAAGTGGGAAGTGTGTGGGATGAAGTGGGAAGTGTGTGGGATGAAGTGGGAAGTTTGTGGGATGAAGTGGGAAGTGTGTGGGATGAAGTGGGAAGTGTGTGGGATGAAGTGGGAAGTGTGTAGGGTGAAGTGGGAAATGTGTTGGATGAAGTGGGAAGCGTATGGGATGATGTGGAAAGTGGTGTGAAAACACATCCCACACACTTCTCACTTACGAAACTTAAGTATTTGATGGCACCAAACCAAATAATTCAGTTTAATCTGAAGTCCATCTGAAAAAAATCTGATATGATCTGAACCTGAAAAGTAAGGATATGATATGTTCAGATAATTATTTACAGTAATCTGAACTGATCTGAAAATTCGTATTTTCTCTTTTTTCAGATTCAGATCATGTAAAAACTATCTGTTCCGAACCCTAAACGTGGCTTTCCTAATGGACCTATCTGGAGCTCACGTCAAGAGCTGCATCGCACCATTCTGATTTTCTCATATTGCTTCGAAAATTGCCCGCAGTACCTTCCGTTCGAATCCCAGTTTTTCTGTTTCTAAATCATGCACCACGACTCCGACCCATACGTAACTATTTTTAGACTTCAACGAAGAACGAAGTGCTGTGAAATTTATTTGCAGCATTTGTACATCAATTACATCTATTTACAAAACTAGTTTGAAACAACCCATAACTGCAGCAGCAATCACTTTTTATATCGCCATGGTGGACGGGTGGTCTAGTGGTGAACGCACTGGACTTCCACCGAGAACGCCCGGGTTCGATCCCCGGAACGGGGAATTTTTCCCTAAGAAATTATAGACTGTACAACGTCCCTAAGTTCACCCAAGCTTTATAAATTGGGTAGTCTCGGTATTCGATGCCCGGGACGCAAAATAAGGTACACAAAATATGTGACGTCACTCGCACATGGAGAGCAAGGTGTACTGGAGCGTCACCTGTTGGACAATATGAGAATCAACAGCGTGGACCAGAACGATTCAACAAGAAATTGTACATCGGTGTGTTCGATTCGACCTCCCCAGCAATGGAATCTGTCATTAAAAATCAGCACATACAACCTGCGAGCGTGATATTAAAAATGTGAATGATGGCAACCCAGTATACATTTACAAAATGGGTCTTCATGATGTCGAAAGACGAAATTACATCTACCTTCGGCTGCCGAACCAGTTGGTTAGGCTATCCTCCCGGCAGACATCAACACAACAATTAACTGTGGAAGAGATTAACTCAGCCAGTATTAGATATAAGTCCTATGTATATGAAATATGAGAATTGTAATAGATGTAAAAAGCACCATACGCTAAATGAAATATCTCCATGCTTACTCGTTGCTTCAGAAATGTTTTTGACCTCGGCTCTCCAGTTTTCAAGGCTAATTTCCTACCTACCACGTTGAAAAATGTTAAAGCTTCAGTACTCCAGGGACCCATCCTTTCTACCAAAAACGGGACGAAAAAATAATTGCGCTCTATGAGTTGTTTGTACTTAATACTTTTCTTTTTGCTTTTTCGTCTGCCGATTTCCCTGCTGATTTTGTGTGCTGTATTGTAAATTGCTAGGGGCATATGTGTCTGTGCATGTTACGTCGCACAATGTTTCTCCCTTGTACCACGGGATCAAACTCACTCCGTCCACTTTTTTACCGTCTTCACTAAATAGTCCAGGGGGTTCTAATATAATAGCTGGTACATCTGCAGTAGCAAGCGCTCTTTGTATAATATCGTTTGTCTCTGCATGCCTTGATCATCTTCCTGCACTTTTCGGCCATGTCGTCCTTTGCTGTTCACGGCTGCGCCGCAAACACAAGTGTGAGGTGAGCAGATGTCGATACCCAAGCGTAGCCCAACCATTACTCGGAATGCGTTGTTTTCAATTAAAGTGCCGATTGTCCGTGATGGAAGTGCATCCGGTCTCTGAATCGCCAGCATTCTTGTAACGTCTTCTTTATTGTCGTAATTTATTTCTCTAAGCAATCTGTTCACTTGAATTGCGTCCCATTGTTTTTGCGATGCGGCTGACTCCAGAAGTGTTGTGTCCAGATTCAGTTGTTGCCATGCCATCAGTCCATCTTCATAATCGGCGATTTCTCCAATGTCGAGCAAACTATTGATTTTATCGCAGTGCGCATTTTGAATTTTGGCTTACTGGTTGTGATTTTGAAACTATACTGTAATAACTCCTATTGCCAAGAGTTATCCGTTTCGATCCAAGGTATACGAACTTTTCTAACACCTAAATGTGTTTTTGTGTGGTTAGGTTGATAGGATGTCACCCCCGAATCCGGACGCCAAAATCCAGAGGCGTCGAAATCAGGGCAAAAAACCGGAGAAGTCAAAATATAGAAGCGTTAAAATCAGGAGGCGTCAAAATCCAGAAATGTCAAAGGTAGGAGGCGTCAAAATACGGAAGAAATGCAAAAATCCGGACGAAATCTAGACAAAAAGTTTTATATATCACAGCAGCGAAAGTTAACTTAGACACCGCAAGCCGTAAAAGATGTTTAAAAAATAAAAAGTGGGATCGAAAGACGGCAGCAACCGTAAAGGGGTCAAGGAAGAATATCCCCCTTGCGGTTTTTTTAAAGGGCAGAGTACGATCGCTTACAGAGCGTTACCAAGCCCGCCGCAGGCGCGGGGGTGAGGGGGCAAAGCATCCAATATTAAATATAATAGGCTACCGCCTGAAGTACAATTGTTCATCGAGGATACAAAATCTTGTGGCTTCAAAGTAAGGATGCTACAAAATCCGGACGATAGTGTGGATTATGACACCTCAGGATTTTGTATCGTCCGGGTTTTGACGCATCCTGATTTTGACGGCAGTGGAATTCGACGTCTCCGGATTTAAGGTGGTGAGCCATAGATAGGTTCTTACAGCTTACACCCCGGTATCATATTCCAAGCCGTGTAACTTTGCCGTGTGATTTTTCTATTAAGTGTAGCGCATTAGTATCGTCTTAATGTTCACTCAAGCTTCAAAAGTAGGGTAGTTGTGGTATGTTCGGTGCCCATAACGACGTCACTGAATAGAAAAATCTCATGTTTACCGCAACTATATCGGGGTCAATTATCGAAAATCTCCCTTTCATAACAACCAATAACATGATTGCAGTAACCTTGTTACCTTGGTTATTGGAAACATGTTATGTTTAATCCGATTATGGAGGGGAAAATTTCCGTAATTGGCCCCCATATAATTGCAGTAAACATATGATTTTTCCGTGTGTATGAGGGTTACGATGAATTTGTATACGAAATATCCGTCTATCTATTCACATTACTCTGAGACGTGATTGGGAAGTCACGTTAAGCCGATGGTCCACACAACACTTCTTATTGGCTGTAAAAATAGTTGTTAGTGGAGTCTCTAAAATACAAATATACATGGTGACTTGCCTACGGGTCAACGGGGAGACGGATTAGTGGGTTGATCTTGACCCATATTCTCATACAACCGTTTTACATAAAGTGCGCATTTCAATCGTAGTCTGTAACTTCAGAGAAAATACTTATTACTTATTTTCAGGTGAATATCGCGACACTCACGTAAAAAGAGCCTGATAATTTAGAGATTTTTTTAGAGAGAACAAAACGGCATGTAATTAAACGATCGTTTATTTAAATTTCGTTTAAGGAAAGTAGGAATAATAAGGAAATGATCGCTAAAAAATATTAAAATGTGATTGCTATCTCCGTTTTTTTTATAGCGGTCAATTCTTTATTTTTGGCGATCACTCAAGCGAATTTCGGTCCGTCTATACAAAAATCATGTCGTTACCATGATTTTTACATGGTATACCATAATATGACTTTGAGGCCGTTCATAAATTACGTAGCGCAAGAGGGAATTTGACTCTTTTAGCGCCTGAAAAATATAAATTTTTGCATTACGTAATTTATGAACGGCTCCTTATTGTCAGTTTATGGTGAAAATTCGCTTGAACAATTCTTTATTTTTTGCGGTCATTTCTTATTTTCGAATTATTAGTAAGGTGTTGTTGCAGTAGCCAAATCGGGGAAGGCAGGCTGGTACCAAAAAACTATATTAGGGAAATTTGAAGCTAGTATCCAATACATTACGGCGCAAAACTTTTTGATTTGACAGATTTGACAACAGGCTCTATGTGACCTTGAACAATGAAAAAGATGGTAGCCTGGTGCTAAAAATTGAAGAATATCACTATGACGGCATTGGCGAATGCTTAACAGCGCACCAATTTTCATCTTGGCACCGGGCTGCCGCTGCCATCCACAGCCTGGTGCCAATATAAAAATTGATGCTTTGCGAATCATTCGTCAATGCCGTCATAGTGATATTCTTCGATTTTTGGCACCAGGCTTCCTGCTCTATGCCGTCGAACAATGATAAAGTACGCAGCCTGGTGTCAAATTGAAAATTGTTTTCCCAAGGAGTACTTGCTATTGGCTTTAACATTGCCTTACATCATTTTTGATCCCAGGCTTCCTAGAGGAAAATTCAGTCTTCCACTTGTTGCAAATTTTTGAAGGCTGCGTACTTAGGATTCAAGATCCAGTAGTTTCATGCACTAGTCATTAATGCGTGGCTGCTTGTGTTACCTCTAACAAAGTCATTCAAATTATGCAACAGGACAATGTCTATTTCTTCAAAAGCGAATATCGATCGATTTATCTCAAAAAAAATACCGAATTGGCAGTTTCGATGAGCTTCTAAGAGTATGAAATTATCAATTTTTTTTTGTTTCTTAGAACGACTGCATCGAAAATATTTAAAAATCTATTTTTAGAATGAAATTATTTAATTTTTTTATGACTCTCATGGTGTGTGAAATTGTGTCTAATAAAAAATTCACAACATTCATCGAGGGAAAAATTGAACTCGACCGAATTGTATGTTGTTAGAGACTTGTTTATTTATACAAACGAATGCCACATTTGTTTAGGTCGTACAGTAATTAAATTTTGAACTTTATTTGCTATTGAGCATATTAATGTCCAGAAGCTGGATATCTGAAATATTGTTTTCACTTGTAAAATTTGTTTATTTTTGTGCGGACGAATAACTCAATCAGATTCAATGGAAGTAATTAAGAGGATAAAATCTACTCGATATCACAATACAAGAACTTGTAAAAATATGAATATAAAAACAAAAACGCAGACTTTAAAATTCAATGTCAAAGTTATTATAAAAAATGGTTAAGAAAACAGAATGGGGCGTTTTGGAGATAAAAAAATTATTTTAACAAATTTTTCGATATTCGCCTTATCTTTCAACATAACATAAATACTGGCAATAAATTCAATAATCAATTATTTATCTAACCATTTAATTTATTTGTAATTCGCTTTTATGTGTCTGCTTTTGCTAAAATTTTATTGTTAAATTTGAGTTACAGAATGGAACGGTGAAAACTTGGGAAAAAAACTGAAAAAAAAATCTCAAATGTAAGTAAAAAGATCCTTTCTAGACCTTTCAGCCGACCGAGAAACGGTCTTAAGCGGTTACGGAAATGTGTTGGAAAATATAACAATTGATTTTCAGTGGACGACGGACGGACAGTGCAAAACAAATTGCAAACAGCTCAGAAGCCAGCAAAGTGACCCGATTTTCGGTCTGTTTCGTTTTTGAAAATTGTGTGAGGTACAGTAGGGTGGGTCAATTTTCCACTTTTTCTTTTTTGGCGACCGGGGGCCTGGGAGAATTTCTACTAATTTCCAAAGACCAGATAAGCGGAAGTTGTTTCACTAAAAGTGGTGATTTCATGATGAAACATAGAAGGGACCCGTACGTATGAGAATAGATGCGGCAAACAGAGTTGATGTTACGAAAAGACTGGAACGTATTTAAGTACATGTTGCATTAGACTGTATTGGAAATTGCCCGTAGGGCAATTTTGAAAAACCCGTACGAAGTAACGGTGTAAAAAAATTCTCCGAACGCACAAAATTGACCTCCAAATAGAGAAAAATGTTCTCCTCAATTTTGTCTACAACATAGAAAAAGGAACTATTTTTTGGGCTAGGGCCGACCTTAGTACTGACCTAGGGCCTTAAATAGAGGCCACGGATACATACTTCCATAGACAAAAATGTTTCCCTCAATTTGCTCTGCAACATAGCAAAAAACATTTTTTTATGTTAGGGCCGATCTTAGCACCGACATGAAGCCCACTTGAGCCCTAAGCACAGGCAAAAATTCTTCTATAAATTGTCGGTCGTGCCGAGATATTTCAAACAAAAAAAAGTTTTTGAAAATCGGAAGAGATTTACTCGAGTTATGTACAAAAAGCACGTAGGGCCCTAACAAATACTCTTTTTTAGTGCCCTAGCTAAGTCCAAAGACTCAAATCGAAAAATGTTTCTTCCACAAATTGTTGGTCATGTACAGATCTTTCAACCAAAAAAAAATTTTGAAAATCGGTAAAGATTTACTCGAGTTATGTACAAAAAACACATAGAGCCCTAGCAGAGACTCGTTTTTAGTGCCCTAGCTAAGTCCAAGGACTCAAATTCAAAAAAGTTTCTTCTATTAATTGTCGGCCATGCCCAGGTCTTTCAAAAAAAAAAAAAAAATTATGAAAATCAGAAAAGATTTACTCGAGTTATGTGCAAAAGACCAAAAACCACTTAAACGGCCCTAGCTCGGCGGCCCTTCGGCCGACAGTGCCCAGATTCAATCCCATAAAATATTTTTCGACTACCTTTCAGAGAAAAAAAAGTTTTTGAAAATCGGTCAAGATTTACTCAAGTTATCGTGTTGACGGACAGACCGACAGACAGACCGACAGACAGACCGACAGACCGACAGACGGACATTGTTTTTTTCGCTGATTTGTCATCTGGAGGCAACAAAAAGAGGTTCCCCCTTACTCCCGGGTTCGAATTCGCAATGTAACAAACGTGGTAGTAAACGCATCAGACCTACGTACTTCGTACGGGTCTAAAAATCTTTTTTGGGATTGAATCTGGGCAGTTTCGGCCCAAGGGTCAATGAGCTGGACCGTTTAAGTCGTTTTTGGTCTTTTGTACATAACTCGAGTAAATCTTCTCCGATTTTCATAATTTTTTTTTTGTTTGAAAGGTCTGGACCTCACAACTTATGGAAGAAACTTTTTTAATTTTGAGCTTTTGGACTCAGCCATGGCACTAAAACTGAGTCTCTACTAGGGCCCAACTTGTTTTTTCTACATAAATCGGGTAAATATTATCCGATTTTCAGAATCCTTTTTTCCTGAAAGATAATCAGTAAATTGATTACGGGATTGAATTTGAGCAAATTAAATTGAAAACTTTTTAAGTTACGGTCGAGAAAGTGGTGAGGAACGCTGTTTTTTGAAGGTTGGTGGATTTTTTTCACTTTTATCACTGCGAAATTAGAACAGAAATCGCGCTTCAAGGCTTTGAATGAAAGATATCGACATCAGAAAATAACCGAAACGAAATTAGTTTAAATGTATCGAGTGGTTCGGGCTATAGAGTCGTTAGTGTGGGCCCAACTCAGCGGGACCCGAAAAAAATGATACGGAAACACGATCCGACCCGATTAACATTTTCAAAACCCGAAACCCGTGAACCCGATAAAAACAATTCGGGTTTGGGCCGGGTTCGTGTCGGTTTTTTCATATAAAGTCTGTGGTAAAGCTGTTGAACAAGTGCATACAAAAACAGATATCGGAGTAATAGTCGTCGAGAAAATATCCTTTAACGAGCATGTCGACTTTATAACAAGGAAATCTTATCAGCTTCTCGGATTTTTTTTTCGTTGCGGAAAATATTTTTCAGTCGAGTAACATGTCACTTTACAATGCCATCGTCAGATCTAGATTGGAATACTGTTCGTCGGTTTGGAGTCCGTTTTACCACAATTCAATTGACCAGATAGAACGCGTACAAAAGAAATTTTCTTCAAATTCAACATTGAGCGCAAATCTTACGACAAGAGGTTCAACTTTCTTAAGCTACATTAATTGGAATCTAGAAGATTGGAAAACTATCGATTTGACTATCGACCAAGATCTACTAGAAACAGGAGCGTCTTTTATCTGCCCAACTTTATAACTAATATCTAGAAAACTCTTCCATCTTTAGTCTTTAGAAAAACATGGCTTTTCGAGGGTCGGTAACGCTTTTTCGTAAATACCTCAGCAAGGATAGCACGGAAATTGCTCATGTTGGTGTTAAATGAAAGGATTTGATGTCAGAAAATTGGGAAAACATATTTGTGGGAATCGGGTCAATGGTCAAGGCACCGGGATCAATGGAATCGACGAAATTGAGTTTCTTAGCCATATACGAAAACAGTTTTTCGTGTTTATTTCCTTAACTATGCAATATGGAAATTTACTGTCAAAGGCAAAGTTGTAGAGAATGAAATTTTAGGCTACATGTGTTTCAGGGTTTTGGGTAAAAATGACTCAATCATGGGATATGATCACTTTTAGAATTGAGAGGGATGATCCATATCTCTAGAACTATAAGAGTTAGAAAGTTGCTTTCGAAGGCAAAGTTGTAGAGAAAAAAGTTTTAGCGAACACGTGTCTCAGGATTTTGGGTTAAAATGCCAAATCCTGGGATATGACCACTTCTAGAATGTGGAGGGATGATCCATATCTTTAGAAGTTAGGAGGTATCAGGTTGCTTCCAAAGACAAAGTTGATGAAAATAAAATTTTAGAGCACACGTGTCTCAGGGTTTTGGGTAAAAATGCCTGTCTAAAGTAATCTAGATCTGTCTGGAAGTCAAGCGCATCTTAATATTTCTCGAGAGAATTACAAGGCTTCCACTCGCCCGCACACAACAATGACTGAGAATTCAAAGATATCAAACAATTTCGTTGATAAAGAGCAAGAAAAGCATTGGTCCTAGGTGGCTTCCTTGAGGGACCCCTGATTGACAAATCATTTGTTAAACGAACATAATGAGAACTACCCGTGATATGATTTCAGCCAAGTTAGTTTATTAATGTGAATACTTAATATCATTAGTTTCTAAAAGGGTTCTTTATATATGACATCCATTTGTAGTACAACACCCACATGGCATATGAACCGATTTAAAATCTCTGGCGGTGGCTGGCCGAAAAAATGGGGTCGCCGGTGGCTATAAAATTGGCTCAAGCTGGAATTGTCTAAAAAAGCTTATGAATTTCAAGCCGTCTTCTCAGCACCTTGTCGGCTGGCGTCTTGGCTGGACCAAAAACGGCAGGTAGAAGCTTGATTGGCGGCTCCGTGGTCTGCAAATAAAAAATGGTTATTTCCAAAAGATGCGTGAGTGGCGATCTACCTTTTTGTGTTGTTTTACGGAAAGACACTGTCTCACAGTTTCGAAACTAAGTCTATTTGAAGAGTGACAGTCCAATGGGACCATTTGCAATTTCTGAATGGTGCAAATGAAGTAGAGCCGTGCGGTGGCGTTTCGTAGGTTGGGTCTTCAAGACAGTCTCTAGCCTTTGGACAACATCCTAGACTTGTCCAATGTTCAGCAAAAATGTAGAGGAGAGTTGCGCCTAATCGGCTCTCAAAGACAATTTTGCTCGTAAATGTCAACCGCATGTGGCCAAATTTTCGATTTTAACTCAAAAAATTTGTTCCAGTCACATTTACGAGCAAAATTGTTTTTGAGAACCGATTAGATACAACTCTTCTCTACATTTTTGCTGAACGTTGGACAAGTGTAGGATGTAGTCCAAAGGCTAGAGACTGTCTTGAAAACCCAGCTCTTAGAGGAAGTGGAATTCATGAAGGCAACCTTTTTCAAAACACACGCGTCTTTTGATGACATATGAAGACTGGCTCTGCAAATGTTTCGATGCAGGTTGCAGATGGGAATAAAGAATATAAATTTCTATATTTCTGCAGAGACTTCGTACGGCGGCTGGGTTCCCCAGATAAACAAGCTGCACCTTCATATAGCGATGCGAAAATGACAGAAGCGAAATTTTTCTAATACGGCAACACCAAATTTCATCCATAATTTTCGATTCATGAATGAAATTTAGGGTTGCCTAAATCGAAAAATTACGCATCTGTCACTTTCGCATTGCTGTGTAAATCTACAGTAAAAATGTAAGGAAATGTCATCATCATTTGGCATTTCGACACCATATCCCATGCAAATGTGTTAGAATTTTGAGTGCAAGTTCTGAATTCGTTCAGATTATCTGTGACATTCGATTGAGCGAAATCAGATTTTTCTTTGTCCCACGCGCGTTCATATTTAATTTAGAATTTTGTTGATTGCGATAAAACGCAAAGAAAAATTTGTCCATATGACAAATCGTGTCTCTGGTTTTCTCCTGCCCTTTCACTCTAAATTAAGGAAATTCGGCCTTTTTATCGGCACAGTTGTCTCTCTTTCTATTTTTAACTTTTTTAGATGTTTTGCCATTGTTATAACAATGACAAAACAGCTGAAAGTGAGGAGACGTGTGAATGTGCAAATTATATATTTGTTCAAAACGTACATTTAACCTTTATATTCAGCTTTTCAGTGTTTGGTAATTCACAATGATTAAGAAATCCGTACACATTGTAACCTAAAAAGCTTCGCTGACGTAAGCTTTTTTACTCAGATGTGCAGAAGGAAACAGTCATCTCTGCGCTGTTTTTCACGTGTTACAGTGAATGTTAATAGGACACCGTAGGTATATACAAAGTTTCATAGACGTCAACGAAGAATGTGAGGAACAGAATAAAACGAAAAGAATGTGGCATAGAAGAACATTGCAACGGAAAATGCGGTTGTTTCCGAATAACAAGAAACTTTTTTTTAGAAAAGTGAAGTCCTTATGCATCGAATATTAAGCTTAGTATATTTCTTTGATGCCTAGCTTTTCTACTTTCTTTCGGTTTGATGATATGGCATAAAATATTTTTTCTTCTTATTATATTTTCATTTTGTTGAGAAAATACATTTCTCAAATAAAACCGAGAAATAATAACGATGATGCCGTAAAACAACGTATTTTTAGACCCTTACGAAGTACACGGAGCTTTTGTGTTTACCACGACGTTTGCAACTAGTTGAATATCTGCGAACTACTTTGGCTTCAATAGCAGTGCCGCATTAAGGTTTCCAGCGCAATGCCACTGACAAAGAAATACTTAGCGCCAATCAACAAATCGTTTACAAAATATCAGGAAAAGTAGAGAATTTTCCCTTTTACGAAATGTCACTAAAACCAAGATGGACAACAAAACTAGGGAATTTCCCTTTTACAAAATGTCAATCGATTATTATTTTAAAGTAATGCGCTGACAGTCACTTTTAAGGAAGAAATGCTCTGCCATGCAGGGAAAACGCCGTCGTAGGCTTATAAGTAACGGGGTTCCAGAGTGCGGAAGCCCGCTGCTATAAAAAATTATTCTGTTAATCACATCACAGCTTTATGCAGATTCCCGCTTCCTTCTCTGCGAGAAATCCTTCGAGCTTTAGCGAGCATGTTTCGAGCGCCCTCGCGAAGTGTTTCTTAGGGGGCAAACGGGATGTACTAGTCCTATTCGTACTGGCTAATGGCACTTAAGTAAACACGTAATCATTAAATTAGCGAGATTTGATTACATTCATCGATACTAATCCCAACGGACGTTGGTTTCATAGGGAATCGCACGGGTATGTGGAGCTTGATTCTGTTTTATGGTCTACTTTAAGCGGCAATATTTTATTCGCTTCTTTCATAAACTCTGTGGTATTTGTATTTTTGTGTTTAACCTTAAACCTTCAATACTACAAAAAACGTAGGCTGCACATTTTTCATGCTAAAATGTTAGGACGTCTTTTTTCTTGTTGATGAAAAGGGTCATTTTGTTAAGGAAGTAATAGAACAGAAAAAATAATAATTTGATGTAAAATTCATTTTTTGAAATAATATTTATTTGGCGAAGGAAAATGACTTTGGTTAACGTTTGTAGATATTTTCGTTTAATTTTCGTTTCACAAATAAATCTTCTCCTCTACAAAGATCATAGTTAAGTTAGCACAAAAGTTTTTCCTTCCGGCTAACTGTAACATCGCGCTGAAATGTAGATCTAAATTTTAATACATTTGTTTGAAACGTTTTCACAAAAATACGAAGACCCATCATTGTTCGATGATTGGATCTTTTATAAGACCCGTCCACATCATTTTAGAGTTTCATATTAGTGCAGGGGTATGACAGTCTTCTGTTCTGGTTTTTGCAAGTAATACTCGACGTGAAGTTAGCCACAGTTGCGACTGAAGCTAACTTCATTGCAAACAAAATCAGCTGATTTCATTCCCGAGTTCAAAAAACTGCTGATTTCGGTTGCAATTGCAACCAACTTCACGTTGAGTATTACTTGCAGAGATGAAGACAAAAGAATATCACCATATATGAAATAAACAATATACGACAGTGTATTTTGCTCGGTACCTGTCTACAATTGGCTGCACTGTTTGATTTGACATTCTCATCAAGCGGTACGTCATGTGACGATTTTTGGTTATATCTCGTTTTCCGTCCATTTGTATTTTCAAATTTCGTCAGTTTGTTTTGTGGGAGTATGATGCGGAAATTCTGCTCCGTACGCAATTGTGTAGTTGATCAAAATTCAATTTGTTATTCTTTTCCGCATGATGATGAAAGGTATGAAAATCAGAAAACAATGTTTTTGTGACTCGGGATTTGAATATGTCTGTTGCAGAGCAATAACATAGATGAAAGCGATTGGGAGAAGTGTAGTCCCTGGATTGAAGACGTGGGAAAATCTTAAAGTTTGCTCAAAACATTTTCTAAAAGGAGTTATTTTGTCAATTGAAAGTGATCGAATATTTACAGAAGTTGTTCATTACAGTTAGAATTCATTCAGGCCTTACATTCTATAATAATAAGATCAAAGAGAAAAAGAAATTTAAAATTAAATCCAAAAATGAAAAATTGAAAACACTTTGTAATTTGTGATATTAGTTATTAATATTAGTGTTAAGATTCCATGCTATTGTTATTTCATGATTAATTAAATTTCATTTTGAAACTTAACTCTTGATTTTATAGATTTGCGTGCCTGAAATGAATCGAATTGCGCATTTTTCAGCTTGACGTATTACTTGGTGAGAATGTCAAAATCACGCAGGTTAGACAACATAAAATTTGTCCCATTTTTTTATCGTGATGTCGTATATTGGTTATTTGATATATGCTATCACGCTCGTGTATTAGTGCGACTTGATAATGTTTATTTATTAGCGTATAGATTACAACCGATTTTTACAATTTTTCTATATATTATACGCCGGCGAATAGCCACTTTCATATCTTCTGACTATTAACGCCCCGGGCGTTATTTGCGACGGAGAAATGTCCTGCCACCCTTCTGACTATTCGTCGGCGCCGGCGAATAGCCATTTTCATATCTTCTGACTATTCGCCAGCGTCGGAGAATAGTATCTACCTAAATTTTATTACGATCATTGAATACCAAGAGGTCAGTTGACAGGTTTGGCTTTTCACTTTGGTACCTCATATATCTCTCAGCTTTATTCTCGATCGTTTGATACAAGTGTAATATCGTAGTGCACTGTGACATTTAGCGCATGGTCTTCTTATCATAAAACATAACCAAAGACCCGTACGTATCAGAATAAATGTGGCAAAGAGACTCGAACGTATCTAAATATACAAATAAGCAAACAATCCAACGTTTTCTATTCTTTTATAACTGTAAGAATTTCAAAGATCCATAGAAATTTCCCAAGGTAATGTCAAAGGCCCTACCGAAGTACGTCTCAGACCATTCAAATCTAGAAAATCTTATATCCAAGGACTAAGTCTTTTTCCCTAAGACCCTGAAACACGTGTTCTCTAAAATTTAGTTCTCTACAACTTTGCCTTTGAAAGCAACTTTCTACCTATTATAGTTTTGGAGATATTGGTCATTCTGCCTAATTATGGAAGTGGCTACACACCAGGATTGAACCATATTTCACCAAAACCCTGAAACACGTGTTCGCTAAAAATTTATTTCTCTAAAACATTGCCTTTGGGACCAACTTTCTAAATCTCACAGTTCTGGAGATCTAGGTAATCTTGCAAAATTATGGAAGTGACCATATACCAGAAACGGGCCATATTTTCCGGAAAACCTTGAAACATGTGTTCGCCTAAATTTAATTCTTTACAACTTCGCCTTTGGAACCAACTTTCCATTTCTCATAGTTCTGGAGATTCGGGTCATCCCGCCCAATTCCTGCCCAAAGCTCTGAAACACGTGTTCGCTTGAATTTAATTCTCTACAACTTCGCCTTGTAAATCAAAATTGATAGGAAGCGTCCACATCGATAAGATGTGACTAAGATTTTTGGTCAAAACATACAATGGAATTTTATACATATACTAGTAAATACCCCCGCCCCTAAGGGCTACGCGGCCATTAAGCATCCTTGTCCGCTAGGTCGGAGATTTGCGACTTTAATACTAAAATGTATGCAAGGGTGTGCAAAGTTAGATGTAGATGAATAAGAAATGGATTTAGTAGTATTTTAGTAGTTACCATAAGTTTACGCAAATATGGTTTTCCATCGTACTACCATTTTCCCGTAAAACTGTTTTGCCCAACTACCGTTTGCTATGTACTACAGATCTCCCGCGTTTTATGCGGTGTTTTCGTACCGCATATCTTCGAACCGCATAATTCGAGCTTGATACCGATATAAAGATTTGACATTAAAAATGTATTACCCGATGTGTAGTAAACAAATGAGTATTCATGTCATAACGTCTGAATGGATGTAGTCTCCCATAGACATGAAATTCTAAAAAATCATTTTTTCGCACAAATTTATAAAATTGGTTATAAAGTTGAGAATTTTTGTCACACGATATGTTTATTAAACACGCTTCACTGGTTTTTACATATCGTTACAAAAATTATCAGTTCATTTTCTGCAACTCGTCACACATTGCTTTTATTCCTGTGGAATGCTAAAAGACTTTTCAGCGAATGAGATCTACAGGCCGAAGGACGAAGTGGCCAAATTTCAGTACGTTATCCGACAGATTCCCAAATTGAATCGTGTCAATGTAGCGAATGTTGTTCTTCAGATACAGAAATACAACTTTTAGACCACTGCGCGACCATTTCTATGCACTGTAGGCTGTTTATAAAGTATGTCATGCTCCAAGGAAAAGGGGCTGTTCACAAATCCCGTTCGCACTTACTTCCATTAAAAATCCAAAATAAATGAAAACGTTATGTCAATTGCGTATTTAAAAATTACTTTTCCGTTTACCCTCTACTGTTGTCTGTCTTGTCAAAATTTAACACACATCTGGTAAGCGCATATACCCGAAGTTACGTCGCATATTTCGAGCCCGTCAAAACCGCATATAACCGAATCCGCATAAATCAAATACCGCATAAAACGCGGGAGATCTGTATCATTACGTCTGTACTATCGTTTTCCCCGTGCTACCGTTTCACCTGTACTACCGCTTCCACCGTACAACACTTTTCCCCGTACTACAATTTTCTCCGTACTACCGTTTGTCCGTACTACCATTTCCCCGTACTACCATTACTCCCATACTACCATTTCCCCGTACAAACGTTATCACCGTGCTACTATTTCCCCGTACAACCGTTTCTCCCATTCTACAATATCCTCCTCACTACTGTTCTCCCCGTACTACCATTTCACCGTTCTACCATTTTCGCGTACTAACATTTCCTCCGTACTACCATTTCCCCGTACAAACGTTTTCACCGTGCTGCTATTTCCCCGTACAACCGTTTCTCCCGTCCTACTATTTCTTCCTCACTACTGCTTTCCCCGTACTACCATTTTCCCATACAACCGGTTACCCCAGTACTGCTTCTTCCCCCGAGCTGCCAACAAAACTCTGAGATTTTGCAAAAGAAACCAATGGTCTGTCTCTCATACGTTTCTAGATACTTTTAAAAGCATAAAAATTGACCCCATGTCCAACTGCCAACACAAAACAATGGTCTGTCTCTCATGCATTTTTCAAAAACTGATTTGGCCCAAATAGTGCCAGTTTTGGTCATTTGTCACCGATTCTACTGACAAAACTCTAAGACTTTGCCAAAGAAATCTTAACCACGAAGAAACCAAAGATCTAACATCAACCAAAAAAATTTACAAAGAAAACCAATACGGCACATCATTTCGTTCCATACAAATAAAAAAAATATTTGAATACGCCACTAAATAAACGAACATAAAATTTGTATTGTAACACACAACAGAATGCGTGTTAGCAAACATGCCCCTCCTAAATACATTGAGAATATTATTGAATGAAGCCACGTGCATAATAGTCGTCACCGTGTTACGAATGGCGGCACGACGAGCCGCCAGGCGAGTCGATGCAATTCGTAACAAGGTAATAAACGAGTTTTCTTAGTAAGCATGAATGCTATTTTGTCATGTTGTAGATGGGTCGTTGGAACCACCAAAACAAACTATGTACATTTTAATTAAATCTAATTAAATATTTACGTAAACAAAATCAATTAATGACGTTTGCCGAAATAACAATATCGTTTGTTGCATAATTGACTAATTTTATTTTTGTGACGTCATTCAAACCCACTCACACACTAAGCATGTTCTGCAAAGTTTTCATTAACGTCTCCTAAGCAACACAACAATGTGTTATTTTCCAGGCTCAAAACATGTTCAGCAAAATCGACGTACCCGTCTACAACATTAAAAATAATTTTTTCGTTTATTGCATTCCACATTTACACACACACATAAACATATATTCTCCCTGAAATTACTTGAACAAATTTCTCATATGAAAATAACGAAGTATAAATTTTTCTAAATTTGCAAAAGCGTTACATAAATGTTATATACCCAGTTTCAAATGTATAAAGACCTTTGTTCAATTTGCTTGAAAGTATCGCCGGTTGGTGATTGCTCCCATAATAAGAGCGCACTATTTTTGAAGGGGACTGCTGCCTCTAGGTCTACCTTGTTGATTTCTCTTGCCAAGTTAGATTTTCACCAAGTCGCTCTTCATTCTGTACGAGACAGAAAGTCCGCGTTTGCGACAAATTGCTTGCAAGTCGGAGATTTTTAACACTTTCTCTACTAACCACACCGTTATTAGTAGAATACACACTGATACTAGAACCACTGTAATAAACCACACAGAAAATTCGGACAACCTTCGTTTGAGCTCTTCACCGCGTAGCTCCGTTTCCATTACTAGTTTGAATACGACTGCCATCGGCTTGGCTTGGTTTTCTCCGGCTCTCACCGAAAAAAAAATCGTCGTGTTTGCCAAATGCCACTACTTTTTTATTATTCTGGACCCTTTGTAACGTGACGGCATTTCACCGCAGTTTCTATAATCCTATTATAATAATATACGAATAACGAGTTAAATAAATACGCATTCAAATAAACCGCGCATAAATAAATTACATACGCGATCCGCGGCATCTAGTGACATTATATCACAGCGAAACTTAACGGAAACAGAATACTATTTCCCCTGTTTGCGATAGCGGAACTGGACTACCGCCAAAATCTTCGTAAACGAAGATAATTGTTACACACTTTGATTCTTACTTCCAAGTTGGAAGGACGTAGTTGCACAAATTCTCAATTTAAAGTTCAAAGAGTTAAGAAAGAGGGAAAGTGAATTCCTACTTGCATCAAGTTGAATTAGTCATAATCAAGTATAAAGTGATTCCACTGTAATTCAGAGTATCAAAGAAGCATAGAATTGTAATCGTATTCAGATAAATAAACGAGAGTACATTATTATCGAACGATACACCGAGTCGATTCATTACATGATTGGTTTCCATTCGAATGGTGGTCGAGTCATTGCAGTTGCATTATCACATTCCATTGATGATCCCGTAGCAGACCAGCAGTAGAGAGAGAGAGAAAAATATCATTCAGGGGACGCAGATTCATTGATTGGCGCTGAAACGAGGGCCATTGCAAATACATCAGTCTGTAGCATCTGATCATTGAAGTTTAATCCAAATAACCATTATCACAAATGTAAGTAGTTCATATTCCGCATGCCCTCGATTGCAAACAGAGTAAATTCGAGTATTCCCACGCATAACCGTCCCCGCCGGTAAGATACGCTAACGATATAATTCCACTATTACCTAAGTTTATACATCATAGATTGTCTTTTGGAATCAATTTCATTATTGCTCTTCGCATAAGATATTCTATTGTTTCTATTTCTTTCCTCCCGTCGAGCCAAGGAGGATAAAAAGGAGATAGTTACACCTTTGTCCGGCCTCGTAAAATATTTTCTTAAATTTCCTTGAAGACCGAAATTTTTATTTCACCTCGTTATTTTATGTGCACTCTGCCGCGCCGTTTGTCGGATGTACCCTCATAAAACTTTACAACTTTGTACAACTTTATTGCTTCAAGTGAGGAACACCGTGAGTAAGGAAATCTACGAAAATATTGTATCTCCTTATGCTTTTTTTTCAATTGCTCTTTAGTTGAGCCCATATGGTGAGTCTGAGTATTCCAAACGCCTGGCTATGACTTAAAAATAAGTGTTTGTTAGACGAATGTTACAACAGAACTAAAAACTCATCGCAACATGTTTTGCTTAAATACTAAAACTTGGTTGGCAAATGTTTGTTATACATGAGTATGAACCTTAGATTTATCAGGTTAGGAGGTCCGTTTCCGGACTCGAAATCCAGATCTGTTGATCCTTTGTTTCATCCTGCTCATCATGTAAATCATTTGAACCTCCCAGTTCCCACTAGGAAGCTGTTAAAAGCAACAGGTGCTAGTTTTTTGATCTCTGAAGGTGAAACCACACGAGCACCCAGTATTCTGCTTCTCAGAGTATAGTGCTTCGGACATTCACTGATTAGGTACGCCCGTTTCCTCCTCTAAGCCGCAACTGCAATTTGGATCGTTTCCGATCTTCATCCTCGCCAAGTGCTTGTTCAAGCCACAGTGCCCCGTAAAAGCTCCTACTGTCCTCCTTATGCTATTACGGTCCATGCCAACCAGCTCCTTGGCCCACCTTATCTCTTATCTCTCTAACACACAGGGAGTGTGGTATTGGGATGAAGGGCTCTGGGCCGACGGTAGCGTTTGCTGAGCCTTGTCTGGCCAGCTCATCTGCCCTCTCATTGCCGTCTATGCCGGCGTGCCCTGGGATCCAAGCCACTGTGATCTGATTGCTCATTCCCAGAGTCGCCTTTAACTCACCAACCAATCTAGACGTTGTGACAGGTGACGCGAGTGCTTTGATCACCGACTTGCTGTCCGAGCATATTAGTGCTCTATTAGCCGTTGTTCCTCCCGGAACCAACTCAATCGCCCCCATAAGCGCAGCAAACGTCTCTGCTTGGAAGACGCTAGCTAATTTTTCCATGTGGAAGCTATAACCGTTCTCCGGGTCTTGCCTATAGACTCCGGCTCCCGTTCCCTGCTCAGTCTTCGATCCATCAGCCCTATCGGGAAGGAAAGCCAGTTTCCCAGCCAGTCAGTCCTGTCCGGTATGACCGTTTAGTATTGCCTCTCGAAGCTGATTGTAGGGTATGGGGGTATGAACCTTGCGCATCATATAAACGTCTTTGTGTTTCAGCAAACATTTCTTGACCGTGTAAATGTATAAACGGTATTCAAGTACAACACATTTCCTCATCTGTGTACTGACCGTAAATAATATGCCCTTCCCACACAATGCTTTTTTGGGTTATAAAAGGCAATGCAAAACAGTAAATTAATTTAGTTCCTCAGAACTCTTCCAGCAGGTCGGACGTAGATAGATTCACATTGGAATCTTCTTTTGCATTGCCTTTTTTTGACTCATAGAAGGCAATGCAAAACGACACTTTGCTTTAGTTCCTTGGAACTCTTCAAGCAGGTCGGACGTATGTAGATTCACATTGGAATCTACTATTGCATTGCCTTTTTTTTGGCTTTCGGCTTATAAAAGGCAATGCTAAACGACACTTTGCTTTTATTCCTCGGAACTCTTCAAGCAGGTCGGACGTATGTTGGTTCACGCTGAAAATTTGTGACCAACAATTTACAGACAAACAGACAAACTTTTGACTTTTATAATTAGTAATTTTTCCGCACGGTCTGGTGGTAAGCTAAATTGATCAGTCGAAAAATTTCAAGTGTTTATAGAGACGATTCCTCGATTTATTTTGATGATTGTTTATTTCGATACATTTTTGCAAAAAGGATAGTGGGAACTTCCGCTTTGTGCAACACAGTGTACATTATACTACTATTTAGTTTCGAATTTAGTTCATAGTTCAATACCATAAAGATTATTCTGGTTCTGTCCCGTTGCTTGTGTGCCAAGTGCAGTCTGCTCGTTGCTCTTATAGTACATTTGACAATCGAAATGTAGTTTGTAATCTATGTAATTCAACAAATTCTTGCCGTACTCCACCATCAAATCATCATTGTCAGCCGGACCACAGAAGAAAATCAAAACTCCATCCTTCTTATTCAATGATCCTTTATTTTTGCAGAACGTTGAAATTTTCATTTGGTTAATGCCGGTCAATTTAACCTGACGAAATAGTTCACAGACTTAGGACCATTATCGCATCGAGTTCTGTTTTCGGAATGAACATCATCCATTTGCCACTGGGTTGACCATCACAATATCGTTCGTCCAGTTCTTCGTCTGCGCAAATGAGCCAAGGGAAATCTTTCACTTCGAAAGGCTTTTGTTGGTGTTTATGTATGACTCGATGGACATGATAATCAACAAATCGCTGCAAAGATGAGTGAATACGTTTTAGTGTGGGGAAATTAACTTTTGGCCTTGCAAAAATCAGGACAAAAGCACACTAAACGGGATTCGGTAGACCTTAGGTACCTGAATGACGTCCAAAAAGTCCCCCTGGATATTTTGCGAGTGACTCGAGAAAATCGGAAAGCTAGACATGGAAAAATTGGACCCCAATTCTCACCATTAGATTTTCTGGTCGAGGCGGCCAACTGGCCTTGAAGCACAGATACTATGATCCTTTGTTCCTTCCCCGTTACTCTTCTATCATTCCACCTAGTCATGTATTCTGTCTTAGTTAGATTCCTACATTTGAATGTTCCCATTTTAGAACGCAAAGTTGTAACCGGTACGCCGAATAAGCTTTCGTCGCCTGAGCACACGTACTACGATGCATCTTCTAGCCTCCGGCACAAGCCGTACACGCCAAATGAATGTCGCTGTTTGGGCCCGGACATTACGATACATCTTCAAGCCTCCGACTTGACTATGCTTATTCTAAACGAGCCCGTGCTTAGGAACGTTACTTTCATGCTACAAATTGAAGAAAAATCCTATACAGAATTTTATATTCACTGGGCTTGAACCCGGGTATTCTTGGTGGAAAGCCAGTACGTTACCACTGAGCTAACCCGTTCCCTACAATTTACAATTCTCACCATGCCTCGAGGTTGGATAACTTCGAAGCCGGATTTCATCAGATGCTTTGAGGCGTTCCTCGCAAGTAGACTAGACTAGTTAGATCTCTAGCCAGTAAGAACAACCTTGTAAGATTTACAGACGGCTCGAAAACCCTAGAAGTTTGGAGTTTAGGCTCCAGAAACGGACACTTTGACCTGGTTCAATCTGGGAAAATAACAGTCATCTTCCATGAAGAAATCTCGCAGTGCTGGTGATGCCACAACAGACAATAGGGACCGCATTTATGGGCATCACCTCAACCACTAGACAACAACAAACAACTTTGTCCTTCACACCGATCCGATCTCCTTGATAATTTACGAAAAAAAAAAATCAAATTTTCACCGAAAAAGCGATGGTGGCGCCACCATAGCCAATTTCAGCCAATTTTTTGGTCACCCTAACATCAATCAGACAACGAGAAACAATTTTGCTGAACTTGTAATTGATTTAAAACGAATTTGTTTAATAAAAGCATCGAATATTTTGCATATAAATTTTGGTCTCGTTGACATTTTTTACCGTGCAAGGAAATTTTCGACATTCCATGAAAATTTTCCTATGAGGTGAAAAGTTATAACATACTTCTTAGGAAATGTTCAGCATAGTCCAAAGATGTTTGTGTGATGTTTTGTCAAAGTCAAAACAAGTTTTCGGGGGGGTCAAATTTTACAAAAAATTTTCACTTTGAAAATTCATATCTCGGAGAAATGCAGGAATGATCAAAGTACCTGTGAAGAGTCAGGAGGGGGAAGCACACCAGAAGAAACGGAAATCCCTGACTAGCTGCAGACGAGCAAGAGAATTTATGCGGTTTTCTTCCCTGGAATCGAGTGAAAATTTCCCGGTTTGCTACTTCTGCATATGTTGCCACCATTCTTTCCATCTGGTTCCTAGATCGCTTAGATTGTTTTCTTCTTCTTAAAACCACCACATGGGTTTTCCGGATTGTAGTCGTAAGTATTGATGCAGTGCAGTGGTAACTCAGTGTTTGCTTCGATTTTTTTTTTCATTTTTGCATAGCAATCGCTTGTCTGCGAATATTTGTGGTGGAGGTAAGTTACTTTGCACGTTGACTCTTCTATTTCCGTCGGATTCACTGTACCAGTTACGGTTTTGTGCTGTATAGAATGACACTAGTACGGGCTGTGGTTCAACGTCACACTATAGTGTGAAGAAGACAATCGCTGATTCGTTAAGAGAGAAAAGATTTGAGTGTTTCGATGAGGTGCTTGCCGTTGACACTCAATTTTCTTACAAAAGATTTAAAAAAATGTTTTTGGCGTCTTGGCCAAACAATATTTTTTGTGGGGTTACATAATCGACTTGGGAAAATTTTCTTTTTCGGAACTGCCTAACTAGAGAAGTGCATGCCATTTTACGCCAAGCGTTTCACAAAGACATATGATGCAGGGGCAAATTACTTCATAATAATTCCAAAATAATCCCAAATAATCCTAAAAAATCCCAAATCATCGCAAAAAGTTTAACTTCAAAATACGCTCTAAAAATAACCAATTTTCTTGCAAAGTACGAATTCTGAGATTGAAACTGCGCAGTCCTTGATTCAGACGCTAGGCGTACGTAATCTACCTAGGCTTTATGGGATCGACATCTTTCATTTGACACCTGCCGACCACTGCTGACCGAGACATAGCCGAAGAACTGCTCCCGTTCGTTGGCGACAAATCGTATCGAAAGTTTTCAACCAACATTATTCGGCAATTTTTTGCACTGAGCCTGCACTATCGATTGATATTCAAAAGCGCATTCCACTCCACACAACAGCAACACTTTAATACCAAAAAAGTTACCAAACCAACAAATTTGAATAGTTTTCGCTGCCTAACTCCTCTGGATAAAATAGGATGAAAATATTTTCTTCTGTGAAAATGTTGCTCATAAAAATCATTAGACTTTTTTCTCCGAACAAACCCGAGAGTTAGATCCCGGCAGCCACTAGTGGATACGCGTTCGCAGGCATTGGAGCGGGTGAGTGTGAGGGCACTCGAAAGCAATAAGCGAGAACGTGCATAAAGCTGTGATGCGATTAACAGAATTATGTTTTTATACTAGGGAGCTGCAACCTCCTGGACCCCCGCTAATTATTAGTCTGCGGGGCTTTATGTGCCCGCGGCGCTTTATGTGACTACGGAGGTAAAGATCTTTCTACAACCTTCATCAGATTCGCCGTCCACATCCCCTTCACACCCCTCCAGACATTGCAAAAAAGGTGTTTAAAACATGTTTGCAAGGTCCCACAGCGTCACCCCACTGTTGATCTATTCACAGTACAGTGCCCTGGAGTCTTGAACATCAATGGCCTTTATAAACAGAGCATTTGTAGCTTCATGCATAACTCGATCTGTGGACAGTCTTACAGTACGATTCAATTCAAAACAACTTCTCATAGCTATGGAACCAGCAATCGTAAATAACTCTATTGTGCTTCAACACGAATGAAGTTGGTGAAAGGTGCACTAACCATATCTGATAGCGCTCTGTACTGTATGTCCATGCCTCATAACCCTAAACCCACTTTCGTTTCTAAGCTAAAACAGTGGCTATCGGAACAGCAGTACCCTGGCTGAAAGCTTAGGTGCTATGTGTCCTTTCTCGCTCCGTCAAACAATATTTATAGTATGAGATTCAATTAAAGGGGTTCTAGAGTGTGGGCCTACCGAACGGTACATCCATCTCAAATCTCCGAGTGTTAATTCACATGTGGGATTGGAGTGGGAAGTGCAGGGTCGTCATTATGGTCGTCCCATATTCCCTCTTGCTTGACATGTTATAAATCACTGAGATATCGGAAGTAGGAACAGCTCGCGCTTGTTCGGGTCACCACAATTAAGAAAAAATAAAAAAATGCACTAAGCCCAATCTTAGAACCAACCTAGAGTACTTAGGAGAGGCCTCTGATCCATACTTCCATGAACACTGCACAAAAAATCTCATCGTCAAAGGTATATTCACAGAAAACCACCAAATATCGTATAGGATTGCGTAGTATGAGTTGGGCCAACACTGACGACTCTACAGACCGAACCACTCAATAGATTTTGACTAATTTAATTGTCGTGATTTTCTGATGTCCACATCTTTTATTTAAAACCTTCAAGAGCGATTTCCGCTCTAATTTCGCAGATATATAATCCACTTTTTTGACCACTTTTTCGACCGTAACTTCGAAAGTTTTCGAGCGATTCTGCCCAAATTCAATCTTCAAACAAAACAAATTTATGAAAATCGGAAGAGATTTACTCGAGTTATGTATAAAAGATCAAAAACCACTTAAACGGCCCTAGCTCAGCGGCCCTTGGGCCGACAGTGCCCAGATTCAATTCCATAAAAGATTTTATGATTACCTTTAAGAGAAAAAAAGTTTTTGAAAATCGGTTGAGTTTTACTCGATTTATAGTGTTAACAAACAGACGGACGGACGGACGGACATTTTTTTTTATTGTTGATTCGTCATCTAAGGACCATGATCGAAGCTCCCCCCTCCCTACTCCCGAGTCGAAATTGGGGTGGTTACAAACGTCGTGGTAAACGCATAAGACCCCTTTTCGAAGAACCCGTCCTAGCTCCCGTCGACAAACCTTTCCCAATCCCCTTCCAAATACGTTTCCCAATCCCCGTCTTAACCACTGTCCGAACCCATCCTTTCAAATACCCTTCAGAACCTCGTCTTACCTCCCGTTCAAAAACCCGTACAAATCCTTGTCCAAATACCTTCCCAAACCACCGTCTTGACGCCTTTCCGAATCTGCTGTCCAAACTCCCTTCAAAACACAGTCTTAACTCCCGTCCAAATACTTTTCAAAATCAATACACGTCCAAATCCCGTCTTAATTTTTGTCCCAATGCAGTTCCAAGTCACACTCAACATCCCGTTTCAAATCCGACATTATTTTTGCAATCTCATACATTTTTGTGGGTTTCGGAATCTGACATTTCTGTGTGACATACTTTATGAACGACCCTTTACGAGATTTACTTGTAGTGATTTTCTGGAATTTTATGTAATTTTTCGTGATTCTCTGTGACTTTACTAACTTTTCGTGACTTTCTATGACTCTATGTGATTTTATGTGACTTTTTGTGATTTTGGACGACTTTCCTGAACTTTCGAGCATGACTTTTCGTGACTTTATGT
>CM055403.1:173752662-173794252 GCA_029228625.1 Pseudolycoriella hygida
AAGTAGGGTTCGACTCCCATTGATATAGCCGTGGACCCCATTCTTGCAAGTTCATCAGCCCTTTCGTTCCCCTTTACACCAGAGTGTCCAGGTACCCAAACCAGCGTGATCCGATTGCTCGAACCCACATCGTTCAGATACTCCTTGCACTCTTTGATCATCCTAGAAGTCACCACGGGCGATATGAGTGCCCTGATCACTCCCTTACTATCCGAAAGGATAAGGACGTCCCCTCCTTGCGTCCTCGTTGGCAGTGCTTCTCGAGCTCACATTAGTAGCGCGAAAGCTTCTACCTGGAGAACACCTAAGTGGAACCAGTTCCCCTGCACAGCATTCGGATCGTATGTTCAAGCCCTTGCCCCTTCGACTGCCTTGAATCCGTCTGTAAATCTAACTTTTGCCTTTCCACACAGATAGGACGGTCACTCCACTCTGCTTAGAAATAACATTTCGAACCGCCTTGTTGGAAATACTACGTAGCTCCTTGGCTCTGGGCAATCCCTTTCACTGCTTGGGGTCTGCTAAGGATTTCAGTCCAATATCTGATCTGCTTCATCCTGAAAACGTTGGAAAGGTTGATAGACTCAAGAGGTGATCGATGGAATTACTATCGACAATGGACCATTGTTGATAGTAATTCCATCGATCACCCCTAATAGACTCCTAAATTAGGGATGAAATCCTGGCTAAGTTTCCGCTTCATGACAACCAGCACGCATACCGGAAGAAGTGGCCCTGGGATGTTTTATGAACATCGAAAGGGCTTTCGACAACACGAGGTTTGATGTTATCCGCCAAACCCTGGTTGAAAGAGGAGTGGGAAGCGTTGTGGTGAGATGGATAAAAAGCATGAGATAGAGCGGTTGGAGCTGACATATGTGACAAGACCAATCTCTGGGTAACCAAAGGATACCCACAAGGAGGAATCCTTTCACTATAGGGAAGTTTGAAAGTACGCTAGGGGATCGCCTAAATCGATACCACTAAGACAGAGACTGTGCTATTCAGCAGAACAAGCACAGGATCAGACCTGGTGGGGAAGATCAGGCTCTTCGATGTGGACCTATAAATCGCTCCATGGGTTAAATACCTTGGGGTTACACTGGACAGCAAACTTAATTGGATTGATCATACTGAAGGCAAAGCACAGAAGGCATTGACGGCGTTTAGGATGCAAGAACTCCTTCGGGAGGAAATGGGGTCTGTCATCTGAGGCCATTTTGTGGCTATATGAGGCTATGATCCGACCCTGTAATATGGTGGCCATATTATCCGCTACTGCGGATAGGTTAGCGAAATCGGGCTTGTGGGCCCCTTACTTCCGCATGGGGCATGGCAGAATCGATGAAGTAATTTCAGACCCGTTTTTTGACATGCCAAGGCGCCAGTAATTGACTTTATGCGGTGTGAAGCAATATTTCTGAGCGGATAAGAATGGCTAGATGACTGGCCAGCTTGTCTACCTAGAAATGCGAAAATGCTATTCACTGATGGATCGAAGGCCGTGCAAGGAGCAGGGGCTGGAATGTACACTTCGGACACCGTACAGGGTGGTTGGTTCCAGGCAGAGATTTACGCAGCACTCATGGAAGCACAAGAATCACTGCCAAAGGGGACGCAGGGAATGGAGATCTTTATCTGCTCGGAGAGTAATAAGGAGATGATTAGGGCACTCAGATCGCCTGCTTCAAGCTTCACATGGGACCGAATAATCAAATCACCTTGGCTTGCGTATCTTGACACTCTGCTAGGCTAGGCTCTACTGTGACGACAAGCGGTGTGGAACCACGTCTACCAATACCTCAGGCAGTATGCGCAGGTGCATTAAAATACTGGGTACATGCTTAACGTTGGAAAGCGTATGAAGGAGGAGCTCCTGCTGAAAATGGACCGAAGTAGTAGGGCGACAACTGGACACTGTGAGCTAAATCGGCACAACAGGAAGGATCATCTAACGATATAAATGATGAACGAGAAAAGAAGCAAAAGATTCTAGAATCTGTGTTTCAAGACCACCATTAGGTCGTCCCAAGCTGATAAACCTAAACCACCGGGCTATTTTCTGAAGGTTTGAGCCGGGGTTTTCTGCATTTTCAGCTCAACTCTAGCTGACTGATTGTTGCTACCCAAAAATAAAAGGCGGTAATTGATAAGTTTCCTTTTATTGTATTACATAATACATACTCGTTCATAATTCAATTATGTTGATAAATTACTCCTAGTAAAACTCTTCTATAGTTCTCTAATATTTATCATTAATTTTCTATGATTTTCAAATTGTCCTTACTCAGTGATTTATTTTATTTAATATTCAATTAATTGAAGTATTTTATAGTTAACAATCGGCTTTCCCTTTTTAAATATTTGACGCATTAAAATTATCTCAATAAGTTAAGTTTATGAGTTTTTCTCCTTCTTTTTTTGGTAAAAAATTGGTACATTTTATTTGATATAAAGATTTGATTGAAAGTCTTAAAAATGGCAAATAATGCTAAACAAACGGAAGAATCAGCTAAATAGCGCAGAACCAACATCACTGCTCCCAATGTAATTACCTCTCTCCCCAAGAGCCTTTCTCCGAAAATTGCACATATTGCACATCATGGCCCACCTCCCTCAATTCTCATTACTTCATAACATAATTTGGTTAGAGAGAACAGAGATTTTTCCACGATTCATTACCTCTGCCGTACAACGCATAAAAAACCTAGCGAAGAGAATTTGTGAGAGAAAATATATGAAAATCTCTCATCTGATAACGTCGCTAAGTTTTTTATGTGTTGTAGGGTAGACCTGAAGATTTTGAACGAATTTCGCCGAAAAAAATCAAATTAGCCACAAAATTAAACAAAATAATCTCCGAAAATCTTTGGTTTAATTTTGTCGGTAATCTGATTTTTTTCTGCGAAATTCATTGAAAATTTACACTGATTTTCTCTAAGTTTTTTCCCTCATGGAGACAAAACAGTAGATTACTATTCTGTCGTACTAAACATAAAAAACCTAGCGAAGAGAATTTGTGAGAGAAAATATATGAAAATCTCTCATCTGATAACGTCGCTATGTTTTTTATGCGTTCGTTGTAGGGCAGTATTGGGTCAGAGGAATGCATAGCCTATTTTCGAGAAATTATTTTCTTGATTTTCTCGAAATTTCCCTGATTTAATCAAAATTTTCGCTATTTTCTCAAAATGTTCGCTATTCTCTTAAAATGTTCGCTATTTTCTCGAAAAAAAAAAAAAATCAGGAAATTTTCGAAAATTTTTGAGAAAATCAAGAAAATATTTTCCCGAAAACAGACTCTAGAGGAAAGTGATTTCCGAGTGGATTTTATACAACGGAAAAATACGAGAGATTCTAGGAAAATCGAATCGGATCGAAACGAAGATTTATGGAATATTTGATTACAGTGGGGAGGTGCGTAAGTAGGTCATTACACCGAGGAATCAATTTTGTGAAATGAGAAAAAACTCAAGTATAAAGCTTAGAAAACTGTTTTTGACGAGTGTAGGTTTTGTAACCGAAGGCGACATATGCAACTACACGAGTCAAAAAACAGTTTTTAAAGCGAGTTGCTTAAAAATACACGAATGAATTTGCGAGGTGTCATGAAATGATCCAGAATGGATGACTTACTAAGCGCCCCCCACTGTGTACTGTTTTTATCGGCGTTCCACCCATGTAGAATGAGAAGTTTTCGGTGGGGTTCCTAATGATTTCCGGGGGGTGCACATATGCATGTAACGACAAGTTTTCGGTGGGACATAAATTAAAGTTAACATCCCTGCGGTCAATAGCCGTGAAATTTCTGCAAAAAAATCGCTAAGGAAAATTTCTAGAATCCATCGCCAATAAAATTAATGTAATTCTTTGTTTTCTTGGCGATCCTTCACATTTTGGCGTTTCATAGTGTTTCGCTGGCGTGTTAAATCGTCAAGAAAAATCGTGACAGTTTTTTGTTTCGATTTTTACAAGTAATACTTTACGTGAAGTTAGCTGCAGACGGGACCAAAGCTAACTCCTTTGCGTCCACATTAAATTGGATTGGAAATTGCCGAAAATGCAATATTGAAAAGCCCATGCGAAAAAAACGGTGTGAAAACTTTTCCAAATCTTCAAAAAAAAAAAATCCAAACAAATTTTTGTGCTAGCGAGGATCTTAGAAGCGACCTAGTGCACTAAGGAAAGGGCTCTCACACGTGACCCATATTTACATGGATAAAAATTCCCCGTCCAAAACATAAGTAAAAAAAATTTGTCCCTGGACTCATACTTCAATGGAAAAAATGATTCCATCGATTTTCTTTACAACGTAAAAGAAAAAATTTGTTTTCACTAGGGCCGACGTCTCGGCCCTAAATTTATTCTTGAATAATGTTAGGCCTTCCATCACCTCTCAAATATAAAAGGAATGAAGAAAATCTGCTAGAAAAACATTTAAAGCCCTAGCAGATTTAAACTTTTAGGGCTTTAGCTAAGTCCAAAGGCACAAACAAACAAAATTTCTTCTATAATTTGTTGGGCTTTCATAGTCCTATCGATTAAAAAAAATTAGCGAGATTTGCTCGAGTTGCGTACAAGACTCTTGTAGGGCGCTGATAAAGACTCATCTGGACATCTAGACTTCCGGGATTCCGGACATCTCTACGTCCGATCATTTGTATGTCCGGACATATGTAAATCCGGATAGCCTAACGTCAGGACAGCCGAACATCCGGAAAAAATTCGGCATCAATTCTGCCGTAAGACTCTGACTTCAAGGAAATAGATGTCACGAAATTGAAGAAATCATGGAAATCAAGTTACTGTGAGACGCTCTCATCGTTCTAAACGAAAAAACATAACTACGTTGTTATTGTCTAGGGTTCGGAACTGATCAGATATTATCTGTTTTGTTTCAGATTATTCTCAAAAATTTTCTATCTGAATCTGATCTGGAAATTTTATTTTTGATCTGAATTTGATCTGATCTGATTTGATCTAAATTTAACATATCTCAATTTGATCTGAAATCTGAGAGATATGTGAGTGGTATCTCGATAGAACTAAAACATTTTTTTGTGCTCGAAATTATAATAAAGGTATTAAGACTACATTAAGTCGTATAAAGACTGAAGACGCAGAAGTGAGCATTCCAGGGTGTGGGATAAAGTGGGAAGTGTGTGGGATAAAGTGAGAAGTGTGTGGAATAAAGTGGGAAGTGTGTGGGATAAAGTGGGAAGTGTATGGAATGAAGTGGGAAGTGTGTGGGATGAAGTGAGAAGTGTGTGGAATGAAGTGGGAAGTGTGTGGGATGAAGTGGGACTAGAACTGTGCGCCGATCTGAGCCGATGACTTCGGCGGCTAAACTGAGGCCGATGAAAATTTTCGGCTGGCTTCGGCGGCTAAATTGTTAAAAAATTAAGAAATAAAACTAACGAAAATATTGAATGTTACGCAACGCAAACTCATTTTTTTTAACAAAATTGACATTTATTGTGGAAAATAAAATTGTGTCAACAATAATTGACAACAAATTATGTCTTCGCTAGTCGAGTAATCGATAAGTTTCTTTCATTTATAGCGTTGGAAAGTTTAAAGCCTCTGTTTTGCTCAATTCGATGACATTTCCTTATTCTCATCAAGTTCTATTTACAACTGTCTCTGTCTTTAGAACGGAACTCCTCATCAAAGCTCGAGTCTTCTTTTGACTTAGGAAGTAAGTTGGTAACATTTCTTTCAGACTATAAAATGTCATCTAGTGATCTAATTGTCGATGGTACGTTTTCTTTGTTTCGAATTTGGGACATTGAGTTCATAGATATTGTCACGAAATTGTGCAGTGGTCAATCTTTCAAAATTTCTTTAGAACTGAACACTGAACAATTTTTTCAATGCAAAGTCAGCTGTTTGTGGGTATGAAATGACAGAACGATAAGGAAAAAGATACAAGACTGTGTAACAGCCATCCCTAAGTGTCGACATGATTGAAAGTCATGCTCGATCTCTCTTCATTTCGTCCTTCGTATGCACACAGCTCTTACCGCAGTAAGAGAATCACTGACTATTCCCTATTCCAGCAGTATTTTATTTCCAAGGCTGTAACTTTAGGACGTAGTGCTGATCAGATTCGCGAGCGACACACAACTTGTCATACAAAAAATTCGCCGCGTTATACATGTGCGGATGTGCTGAATTTTTTTTTGTATTGGAAAACTGTGTCAGTGCGCATCTAATAAAATGGCGATCCGTGCTACCTCCCCACGTATACAGTCAAAATATAATGAAAATATAGTGAAATATATTGTAAAATACTGAATGCCGTCACGAAATTCCTTACAAGAATTACATTTCAAAAAAACTATCCCAGCCGATTTTAGCCGCCGGCGGCGACTTAAGGCTAATGTCGGCTGAACCCAAAATCAGCTGGCGCGGCCGGCGTGGCTAGCTGGCGCACAGTTCTAAGTGGGACGTGTGTGAGATGAAGTGGGAAGTTTGTGGAATGAAGTGGGACGTGTGTGAGATGAAGTGGGAAGTTTGTGGGATGAAGTGGGACGTGTGTGGGATGAACTGGTTTGAAGTGGGAAGTGTGTGGGATGAAGTGGGAAGTGTGTGGGATGAAGTGGGAAGTGTGTGGGATGAAGTGGGAAGTGTGTGGGATGAAGTGGGAAGTGTGTGGGATGAAGTGGGAAGTGTGTGAGATGATGTGGAAAGTGTATGGAATGAAATAGGCGACTGTAGGATGATGTGGAAAGTGTATGGGATGGAGTAGGATGATGTGGAAAGTGTGTGGTATGAAGTGAAAACACATCCCACACACTTCTCACTTACAAAACTTAAGTATTTGATGGCACCAAACCAAATAATTCAGTTAAATCTGAAGTGCGTCTGAAAAAAAACTGATATGATCTGAATCTGAAAAATAAAGATATCAAATGTGCAGATAATTATTTACAGTAATTCAGATCATGTAAAAATTATTTGTTCCTAACCCTATGTCAATTGTTTTGAACATTCCGCTTGCTTATGCATTAAAATATTAAACTGATTTGGCTATGTAAATCGATTGTAACACACGTGCGAAAGTTTGCGATATTCGAGACGAAGGTGACATAGCGAATGCAGTTAGTAACTATAATGTAAATTCATCTACATCTGGAACTGTAATTTCCACATTACAGTTCACGACATAGATCTTCAGAGCTCTCAATTGCAAGACTTATTATGTTAACCCTTCCCCCCTCTCCCGCATGCCATGCAAAAAGGGTCATGTTTTGACCCAATTTTGTTAGAACTGTCACGCTTACCTCATCCTCTCTTGCTTTACGTAATTTAGGAACAACTCCTGATGCACATCAACGTATTTCAGATTACCAGTCGCTTAACAACTTAACATGTAAAATAAAGTAATGAAGTGACTGTCTTGACTAACCATAGATTTGTGTTTGTAATTCGTAGTTTATTTCATGCCATTTTTAATGATATTTTAATAAAACAAACAAAATTAACTTTAGCAAATCAACACTTATTTTAAATGTAGCATCACAACAATTTAGTATCTTAATCCTAAATTTGAATTAGAAAATGTTTTAATAAATTAAATAAAAATAAAATGAAAAAAAAAACGACAAAACATTTAACCTCCCGAACCGCTAAAATTACTGCAACAATTACTTTGTCCTAAATAGTTGGATTTATTTGCTAAATTTGATATTCCACCACCAGAAGTCTCACTTCTTGGCATTTCCTTGCTTCGTGCCTGTTCAATTAGTTCGGCCGCAATTTCGTAGAAAAGTCTTTCCACGTTGTCAGCTTCTTTGGCCGAAGTTTCCAAGAAGTACATTCCATTCTGCTTAGCAAAATCTTCACCAATTGCCGATGGAATTTCCCGGTCGTCACGATCGGTTTTATTTCCTTGAATGACAAAACAAAGAAATTTATTTCGCTCCAAAATCATTGTTTCAAATGTGTCGGCCGTACCAACTAAAATTTTTAAAACTTTTGAATTTGCGTATTCTTGGATTTCTCGTAACCAATCCGGCAGACAGTCAAATGTTGGCTGGCAACTAATATCGTAGACCAAAATTAAAGCATGTGCACTGCGATAGTAGCTTTGCGTTATCGACCTGAATCTTTCTTGACCAGCTGTAAATATGAAGTAAATCTTGTAACACTTGGAGAGAAAAACATTATTTTTAAATGAATGCTCTTCGTAAAGGACATCCACTGGATTGTCAGAAACTATTTATCAATTTTTCTTTCACATTTACCTGTATCCCAAATTTGCAGCTGAAAACATAATTTGAATCGTAAATTTGTCTAACAAGAGAATTCCATGACAAAGTTTTTACCTTTATTTTTTCACCTTCAACTTCAACTGTTTTTATCATAAAGTCTACACCGATCGTAGCTCCTTGACCCGGTGGAAAGAGTCCTTGTGTAAATCGTCGGACTAAACATGTTTTGCCGACTCCGGCGTTACCCACTAGCACAACTTTGAATAAGAATTTGTAGTCTTCCATTGAGCGACCTGGAATAAACAAAAAGAAGAGTCCAATTTATTGATGAAGAGTTCGTACAAAAATAATTTGGAGGCTTTGTGCAAATATCGCACTCAGATAACACAGCCACATTGTATGTACATTTATCAATTTTAATGCAGAAAACCACATCATGGGGGCGCCGTAGCGATGCCCGTGACGCAAGTCCACATACAAGAGTTTAGTATTCCATTAAGAAGCGAAAAAAAGATTTACATGAAGGTTTTGGTCAACTTCTTTTCACGTGACTCGGTCTACTGCTTAACCATACATACAGCTGACTTCCCCATCCCCCCCCTTGCGAAGTACCCCCGGAAAATATTTTTCCCGGATTCTGTGGAAAATTCTAAGGCGAATTGTCTTTTCAGTCATTAAAATCGGTTCAGTGGATCCCGAGATATGACCTTTAGAAAATGATCATTTCCCACACAAAAAGTGCATTTTCATAGAAGCCAAAGTTAATGAAAACGAATGTCCACCTGAATTAGGAAAGCAAAAATCAGGAATCAAAAAATCAAGAACCAAAAATCAGGAAATGAAAATCAGGAAACGAAAATCAGGAACTTAAAATAAGGAAAAACGAAAATCAGGAAATACTAAATTTATGAAAAACCAAAATTAGGAAAAACGAAAATCGGGAAGAAAATAAATCAGGAAAAACATCAAAGTTTTCAATTCCTAAGGAGGTCGCAATCTTATTTTTGGTATAAACCTCCGTGCCTGCGGCGAGGTACTAACGCCCTGCAGGCTGCCTTCCGCCCCACCCTAATTTAATTCATTCCTAATTTGTGTTTTTCCTAATTTCATTTTTTCCTGATTTTTGTTTTTCCTTATTTTTGGCAAATAATTTTATTTCCTAATTTTCGGTTTCCTAATGTTTTTTCCTAATTTTTGTTTTTCCTAATTTTTGTTTTCCTAATTACTATGGAACGTCTTTTTCGAGTCGCGCTCAAAAACGGCTCCATCACTTTTCTTGGAATTTTGCAGGGACCTTCAGCTGGAGATTCTACGTCATCTTAGAATTTAAGAAAGGGAGGGTACCGCCTCGTATGGGCGTGATCACCAGGGTACTTATAAAAACTTATTTTGTATGTGTCGTGTGTATAATGTGTATTTTGTATGACGCAAGAGTTGGTTATTCCAGATAGAGGTTTGGTGGTCCCCGCGTCATCAGCGAACAATGTCACAGTCCCTATCAAAATCAGGCGGTGCATATCAATAATGTACAACAAAAACAGTAGCGGTCCAGGGACACTTCCCTGTGGTACACCAATGTCAATGCCTCATAGTTCACTGTTATCCTGCCCAACGCGCACACAATGTCGCCGATTTCGGAGGTAATACCTCATCAGTTCAAGTGGGACAGCTCTGACTTCCGACACCTCAAGCTTATACAACAAGCTCTCATGGTTAAGTCCAGAAAAAGGGTGTTAACACATTTGCCCTAATCCATATCCGCCAGTATATCATCCAGCATCTCGTAAATAGCTGTGTGGGTACCTCATTTTCTTCTAAACACATAATGACGATCGTATAAGAAGCCATTTTTCTCACGCAAAAATGACAATTTTCCTGAAGATAGATCATTCCCTGTCACGCTGCTGTCATTCGTGAGCTTAAATCAAAAGTTGCCATCACGTCTCGGTCGATGTTTGCTGTTTGTAGCTCTAATGTTCTTACATCAATTTCCCCGTTGTTGTGAAAAACGTCAAACCTGTCACCTGTCGTACATACTTCCGATCCACGATGGCAAATTTTTTATTTCGTTTTGGCAGAACTTTCAAAATAATTGTTTTTAAGGTGTGACGTCACGCGACGCTATGAAGACCGATCATTCTTGTCACAGACTGTCACGCTGGCCTAGAAAGACCAATCATCCTTTTCGAGTGACATCCATTATGAACCGTCCCTAAGCTTGAGGTGTTGGAAGTCAGAGGTGTCCCACTTGAACAGTGATAACAGTGAACTACGAGGCATTGACATTGGTGTAGTGGGAAGTGTCCTTGGACCGCTACTATTTTTGTTGTACATTAATGATATGCACCGTCTGACTTTGAAAGGGACTGTGACATTGTTCGCTGATGACGCGGGAATTATCTGTGCAAACATGACCTTTGAGCGGAATGTGAGTGATTTGAACAATGATATTGAGCTGGTCAATGAATTTCTGGAAATGAACGGGTTGGCCCTCAATAAAGGGAAGACTAAAGTTATGCACTTTAGGAGGAGGTCTAGTAGGATGGAAGGCATGGGACAAGTGGTCGAAGTTGTATCGTCCTTTAAGTACCTTGGCCTTATGCTGTGACAGTGACATTCTGAGTAAGGTCAAGCATAAGCCTATTTTTCGCCATTTTGGCGGTCACCCTGATACACTACACCTAACCCAACAACTTTCCCTTTGACACCAAACCTATATCTCGAACAACCGACCCTTGCCTCATACAAAATGCACATTACACACACGACGCGACGTCAGCTCACATAGTTTTTACAATAGCCTTCAGTTTTAAAAAGAATTTGGAGGTGGCGAAAGCGTTAAAGTCAAAAAATTTCGTCATTTATGAACGGCCCCCTTTTTCATCTATGTCACTTGAGTTTCACAAAAAAGACGCTAAGTACCACGCCATCTATGAATGAACAGTGACTAAAAATATACTCTCGAATTTCCGTAATATTCACATTCTAGTGAAGAAAAATGCATGACCTTGCGTCTTGTAGAAAGTGAAAAAAAAATCATTTTAAAAATATTTTCAACATTTGATAAATGCGACAACCAGCAATGTGTTAACGCAAGTGTGATGATATCGATTGTCGATTTTAATCGGAAAATTGCATCATTTTATGGCCTAGTGGAGGTCGACGTGTGCTAATATTGCACTTATTTTATTAGAGTTGCTAATTGAATTAGTTTCCTATTAGAAATATCTACGCTAGGTTATCGTTATCATTATAAATTAAAACGAAAAAGACCCCCAGTAGTAACCTTTGGAGGGTGTTCACAAGTTACAAAAACAACTTTCAAGCTCTGAGACATGATCTTCGGCATTTGGTTGTTGGTGAGAATATTTTTGTTTCGAACAATTAAGTCCTAAGTAGTAAGGAATGATTTAGTATCGGAATTCGTTACACAGATCTCAAAGATAGAGTTTTGGAAAGAACAGGAAGCCGACAATAAATTATATCCTGTCGAAAAGATGAGCGGAATTTCAATAAATCATCGCAGTTACGCTCGAATTAAATTGATTTCTATTCTGTTGGCTAGACAGCCTTGGATTACATACAATGATGCATCAAAAAATTAGCTTTGCGCGATGTATGGGGTACGGGTACGCACATTTTTGCGTGTTAAATCTGAAAGCGCAGAAAAATGATTACGATGGGAGGGTACGGCATTTGTGACGCATTTTTTCAATCAAATGTGAAAATTATTCGGAAGAATTTTTTGTGTTCCGAAGCTGCAAGCGTCACCCAAAGTGATATCAGTCCTTCTAGTAGTAGGAAAATTGTTTTTGACGAATTATATATACAATTCTTTTCGAGCCGCCGTCGCCAATGGTCGAAAATTAACCCCTCAGCTACCTCTTCTACATAACAAAAGTTTTTGTAGGCCACCGCCCGCCGCGCAGCCGCCAAATCAAAGCGCGGCGGCTACTACTTCCATGGGCGAAAAAGATCCCCTCAATTTCATCTACAACATATCAAAAATTTTTTTTGCGGTCCCCCCAGAGCCTATTATTTGGGAATTTTTTATACTTTTTTGGGAAATTGTGATTTCAGTCCATCACAACGCTCAACGCTCATAACCGATCGAAAACAATGCCATTGTGTTACATTATCCGATACATCTTATCATCCGATACATTTGATCTACCCCTTTCTTGTTGGGCGCTACGAGAGCCCTAGTGCATATGTCAGCGCCATTACACTTCGCAGAAAATACAAATTAGTGCCAAAATGAAGGATTGGAGCCTAATAAAGATTGAAATTTAAAAATAAAAATTTTGCTGAGCAGACAATCCAAAATTTCGAATTTTCAACTTGTCTGGAAATAGATGCCCTTCATGATAAAGTTTACTATTAAATTATTATTTGGAATTTTTTTATATTTTTTTGGGAATTTTTGGGAAATTTTGGGAATTTTTGGGAAATTTTAAGAATTTTCAATTTTAATTTATTTTTAATATTTTTTCAATAGATAAAAAGATCATTTTTCTAAACTGGCTCGTAAGTTGCAATTTTTTACTGGAAAAGTAACATTTCTGACTAAATATGATATTCCAAGTCAAAGGTCTGTTTAAAACATCATATTTACGAAGTTGTATTTTCCATGTATTGTAAAAACAGCCAATTTTTCCATATTTTTCAACATTGTAAGCGTGATAGGTTGAAAAATTCTGAATCTTTTTCCAAAACCCTTTCTTGTCTGCAATCTTAACTTCAATACCTAGGTATTAGAAGCATTCAAACGATAAAAACTCAGTTTATCATATCGATTTCAGCTTTTCGATTTCAGTTTTTTCGAGACGGAATTTTCCATGGTCGGCGAACTTTGACGACTGACAAAAAATGCCTTTTCGCCAAATTTCCCCTATTTTTATTTTTTTTTATTAAATTGAAGTTTGATTAGTCAAAAAAAATTAATGTAGCTCAAACTTATCTCGAATCGGATTTTTGGTGAAGGTGGGAATGCCGAATGGTCCGAAATCTCGAACTTTTGAGTTCATTGAATTTGCGCAAGTTGGAAACATGAAATAAAAAGCTTTAAACGTGCGTTTTCGCTATCTATGGGACCAAAGAATTTTTTGTGGACCCCTAACTTTTTGATTCTTTGACCATCGCACACCCATAGTAACCAGTACCTAACTAACTAGCTAACGTAGGATGTTTTCATTAACTTTGGATCCTATGAAAATGCACTTTTGTATTGAAAATGATCATTTCCCAAAAGGTCATGTCTCCGGAGCCACTGAGCCGATTTTAATGAGTGAAAAGGCACATCGCCCACATTTCGTAGAATCTGGGAGAAAATTTTGCCGGGGCGTACGTCGCAAGGGGGGGGGAGTCAAAACTTAGCTGTATATGGTTCCACAGTCTACGAAAAAAATTTTTCTTAATTTTTTGTTCGTATGTGGACTTATGTCACAGGCGCATTAGTACCGCGCGCCCATGATACTTTCTGCAATTTCAAACGGTAACAACTTCGATATGATATGTGCCAGGATAAAACGGTTGATGCTAGTAAAATCTTCGATAATCCCAATCATAATATTGATTCCGTACATTATAATGGTCATCAAAATATTATGACAATTACAAGAAAATATTGCTTGCACGCAACATATCGAAGTTATTACCACGGACGGCGTTGTAGTGAACGTGCTTGCCTTCCACGCAGAATACCCGGGTTCGATCCCCGGAGCGTCTAGGATTTTTCTGCGATTAACAGCTATAAGGATAGTCCCTAAGTTTGCGCAAGCTTCATAAATTGGGTAGTTTCGTGGTTGGACTCCCGAAATGCCCAATACAGAAACTCGGAAAAATTTGTGACTCACTCACATGCATCTCCTCATTTCGTGTTCTTTCATCAGGAGAGGGCTGCCACCTATACAGCATTTAAATAGCGTACCAATGGTACGAAGAAAACATACGCTTTATAAGACAGCTGCAGGTCCAGAGAAATATTGTCATAGAGCCGCGAAAGTCCTCTAACTTCTAGAACTGATTTCACTAAAACTAAAATTCCTTTTCTTGGTTACCCCTAAGCGCTCTAAGCCCGGAAATTTTACAGATAAAATGCTTCTTGGCAGCCGGTTATCCCTCATATTCTCTAAACGCAAAAACATATTTTGAATGAAACTTTAACTTCTTCGTTCCGATTTCAAATTGTTTTTCTTACAAAACTTAAAAAGACAACTAAAAGGCTCAGTTTTCTGTTTTTCCGCATCAAGAAATGTGATACCACGATCGAAAGTTTAGAGCGAAAGTAGAACTGGAATTGTCAACTTCATAAAATCCTTAAGTCTACTTTCGAATGCTCACCGTACAAGGAATGTTATCTTCGAATGCAAATATACTTCCTTAGACTCTAATAAAACTACTTGCTGAAAAAACGAAAGAAAAATTCGACTTACGCCAAACTTTCCACTAACAGTTACACATTCGAAACCTTCAAACATATCATCAAGCCATGTCATTGAATAGGTTGATATTCGATATCCATTATGGTTCATCATTATTTTAGTTTTCTTTTCTGTGTTTTTCTTTTCATTTTGTTCCATGGAGACATTTCATTTTTGCCAATAATGGTTTTGGCATCGCGCCAATAGTCCAATATTTGCTTGTTTATTTAATGGAGGGATTGTTTTCAAGCGTTTGTTATATGTGATTTTGGGGATGAAAGCTTTTTTTGTATTTCGGTGTTGTTTTGATTACACACTTGAAAGCATCAGTGCTTAATTTTCGGTTTTAAGACGGAGATTGATGGATCGTAAAGGGAAGACATTAAGTTCGAATAACTTTCGTTAATATTGTGTGAGTATTGGTGGTATCGACTGAGCCATTAATATTATGCATAATATCGTTCGTGAATTGAGATAAATTTTTGTATTCGAATAATGCAAATATCAGTAGCTACTTCGGCATACATTAAAAGGAAGTACTCAAATACAAGATGCGGAGTAATCCTGCATTTACGTCGATCATTACTTTTCAATCAGGTCATAAATGATAGCCAGATGGTAACCAGATGAAGTCCATTCCGCAGATACTTACAGTATGCAAGCATACAGTAAATGGGATGCATTCAACCGCCACTCTGCATTTGATTTACTCTCTCTTCTGTAATAGTATTAACTTTAACGAACGACAAAACTGAGCTTGTGTTAGTGATGAGCGCACACTCGAAGGCAGCGAGTTGAACAAGTTTGCCCCAGCAGCGGTAACTCTACGTTTACCCGAAGCAGTTCGCTAGAATGGCACATACAACAACCTCGACCCCTTTGTGGGATAGCCATGTCCAGGTCTACGAATCAGCGTGGTGACATAGACCCCTAGTAGAATCGAACACAAACTTACAAACAGTATATTTGTACATTTTGTCAAAAGTCAAAATATTGGGACAATGATCCGAGTACAACGATACTGAAGGATATCTCAAGGGAAGTCTGTGGATAACTATAAGAGCAACCCTCTGTTTCCTCTCGAGATTATCAATCAGGTTCTTATTAGCACCCCCCCTCTCCCAGACTTCGACACGGGCGGGAGTGTATCAACGAAAAGTACAAAGACTCCAGAATTTTGACAGGTAGGTAATACATAGCGCAACTTCCGCAATACAACGATTTGATCAGATATCTTAGAGCACAGGTTGGTAAGGTGAAAGTTCCAACTCCGATTCTTATCCAGAATCACGCCCAGATATTTGACGGAATCAACAGATTCAATCACATTCCCAATCAATTCAACTTTTAGAGAATTGTTGAACGAAAGGATCTGAAATGCACAACGTTGGACTTTTTCAAATTCAACGTAAGCTTATTAACGTCAAACTTTGACAGTAACTTCAGACCATTGTTAATATTTTCAATATTGTTTGCAAAACAAATAGATGAGGAGAAGACACTCGAATCATCTGCAAACAGGTACGGCTGGGATTTCGAGGGAAGGCGGTGCAAATCATTGATAAAAATCATAAAAAGGAGCGGTCCCAGAATGCTACCTTGCGGAACTCCCAAGGACTTTCATACCCATTCACAACCACATGTTGGTACCTAGGCTCTAAATAGTCGGAAATGTGGTCAAAAACTATGCCCCTAATATCAGCAGCAGATAGTTTTTTCAGCAACAGCATGTGATTCATAGTGTGAAAGGCCTTAAGGAAAAGTAAAAGTTTACCAACATTTCAATAAAACAACAAGAATTTTAAATTTATAAAGAAATTGCGCCAAGAGGAAAACTAAACGAATCAACTGCATATCGACCAAAAAACAGAATCCACACAGAATTTGAAATCCACATAGAACTCACGCAGGGCTTTATGGAAAAATGACCCAATCCTGGAATATGACCACTTCTAGAATTGGGTGGGATGACTCACATCCAAAGACAGAGTAGTAGACAATAAAATTTTAGAGAACACGCGTTTCAGCGTTTTAGGGAAAAATTACCAAATCCCTGGGATAAAGTAACTTCTAAAATTATGAGGGATGACGCATATCTCTTCTAAAGGCAAAGTTGGTGAGAAACTACGTTGGTCCTCTTTGTGGTATGGTGCAGTGGAGAACATTTCGGTCATCAAAATCAATGGTCTTGGGTAATTGGGGTAATTTCTATGGACCTTTGAAATTCTTATAGTTATAAAAGAGCATAAAACATTGGGTTGTTTGCTCATTTCTATACGTTCGACTCTTTTTGCTACATCTATTCTGTTTGCCACATCTATTCTGATACGTACGGGTCTTTGCTTATATTTAATTTTTATTTTGAAATTTTTGTATGCAATGTTCCTTCTTATAAAACATTATTGGTTGGAAAAGCAGCGCCACAGGCCCGTAAACGTAATGGAGAAAAACGGGGTCGTGGGGCGACTGCATGGCGTAATAAAAGTCCCATACGTTTTAAAACAAGCTCTTATTACAACAGGCCATACTTGATGACCGCTACAAAGCATTTTATAGATAACTTCCTTGACTTATCTATTGACTACTTCAGTTTATACACAAATTTTGACGATTTCACTTGTCGCTTTCTTTTCACTTTGGTGATTTTTTCTCGTGATTCGCGGCGAGCATTTAATACACTCTGAGGCGGCCTTACCTTCAGGAGGCTCTGCCGTTGAGGCTATGCAATTATTTTGACAGAAAGAATATTGAACAAAAAAAAAATCACCAGAAAAAATCGACAATGTGAGAAGAAATGCCAAGAAAAATCGTTAAATTGTAAAAAACGCCAAAAACGGAAAAAACATTTAGACGTTTTTGCGCTTTTTATTGACATTTCTTCACATGAATGAGTCACTGAACCTGCTAATTGTTGAACTTAGACCTAAAATTCTGTTTTCTTTTAGGAGATATAAAAATCGAAAATATAACTACACAAAGAGCAAAACATTATACCCCTTAATATGCTTCGTACGAGACTAAAGATTAATTTTGCATTCATCAAAGCAAACACCCAAGAAATTTGGGATATGTAAGAAAAAATGGTAATTAAGAAACTCTAATAACAGTTCGTATGATAATCTCGATGTTAATAACTTATCTGCTACCAACACAAGTTGCTTGTTTCACATGTTTCCACAAAATTTTCTCCAGCTGTTTATACAAACGTCAAGTTTTAGGTCATCTCGAATCCAATACTTTCCGTTCGTTAGCTAATTTTATTTTAATTACAACAGTGAGATAAATAACGCCTTGCAATCTTTGGAAACAAATCAGGAGCCCATTTTCTATCACAACAAAAACCTATTAAAAGGTAAAGTGTGACGCAGTCCGAAACTCCGCTTCCAAAATTAATGATATCGCTTGACAGCTGGCAGCCATTTTCTAATGATACCAAAAAATTCTCATGATGAAACTCTATAACTTTCTAGAGGAAAAGGGTCTCTCTAAGTAGTGTCATTACGGAGCTAAAATTCGAAAACCGAGAAAGCATAACCGAAAATCCAAGATGGCGCCGCTATGACAGCTGGCAGCCATTTTCTAATGATACCAAAAAATTCTCCTGATGAAATTCTATAACTTTCTAGAGGAAACCGTCTAAGTAGTGTCATTCCGGAGCTAAAATTCGAAAACTGAAAAAGTATAAACGAAAATCCAAGATGGCGCCGCTATGACAGCTGGCAGCCATTTTCTAATGATACCAAAAAATTCTCCTGATGAAATTCTATAACTTCCTCGAAGCAGCCATTTTCTTAAGATACAAAAAATTCTCCTGACCAAACTCTATAACTTTCTAGAAGAAACCAACTCTCTAAGTGTTATCATTCCGGAGCTAAAATTTGAAAACCCAAAAAAGCCTAATTTATACCTAACAAAAATCCAAGATGGCGTCACTTTGGAAGATTTCTGAAAATCCCAAAAAATTCTCCTGATCAAACTCTATAACTTTCCCGAAGAAACCAACTCTCTAAGTATTGTCATTCGAAAACAAAAAAAAAATATAATTTATTGCTTGGGAAAATTCAAGATGGCGCCGGTTTGACTGCTGGCAGCCATTTTCTTAAGATCCCAAAAAATTCTCCTTAATGAACTCTATAACTTTCCCGAAGAAACCATTTCTCTAGCTGTTGTCACTCCGAAGCTAAAATTCGAAAACTCCGAGCATTACATAAAAAACCCTCAAATTTGACCACTTTTCCACATGCCAAGGCTTTTCCAGAATTTTGCCGGAAAAGCGGCGCGGCATATGAAATTTTCCATTTGAGGCCAAGACTGACGTTCCCTGAAAATTTCAGGAGGATCGGCTGTCTAGTTTTCGACATAGAAAATTATTAATAGATAGAACATAGATAGATAGATAGAACATAGAAAAAAGGTTTTCATAATTATGAAAACAATAGAAAAGTTTATTCTCCATACAAAAATGTCATTTTTAAACCTCGATATTTCAGCCAATTTTCAACCGATTTTGATGAGTGTGGGCTCGTTGGAAAGGTGCTGCGACGTTGTTTTTTTTAATTATTTGAAGAGGGAGGGGGCGTGGGGAAAAAACTCAAAAGTTCGCCTACATATGGCTCCTTGTCCCAAAGGTTTTTGTATGGAGTTTTTTGGGTTTGTGGACATTTTTTTTGGGGTGTGGGGACTGTGTCACGCCCTCCGCTAACGCTCCGGGCATGATGCTATACCTTCAATAAGTCACTTCATAATAAATTCATAGAACTTATAGTGAAAACCCCTCGGAAAACGCGATAACAAAGTCAGGCCAAGTGGTTGTCTATCGCTTGACCTCATGTGTTTAGTAGATTTTCATTTCTCAGGCCATGTCTTTACTCAGGTTTCAAGTCATTCAAAGTCAGGATCAAATTTCTTGATACATGTTCTGAGGTGACGGGTATTTTTCCCCGAGTAATTATCCCCCGGACAGAAAAAAAGTGGAATTATCACCCGGGGAATTATCGCCCGGGAATTATCCACCGGAGAGATTGGAACTATCACCCGGGGAATTATGCTCCGGGAATTAACCCCCGAGTCGATGTGAATTATCACCCGGGGAATTATCGCCCGGGAATTATCCACCGGAAAGATTGGAACTATCGCCCGGGGAATTATCGCCCGGGAATTATCCCCCAGCTATGAGGGAATTATGGGATTGGGTAGTTAGATAGGGTAGCTTGATAGCATATGAGCGGAGTGTGGTAGTCCGGGTCATATGCCAGGCGTGCAACTGTCTAACTATCAAGTGCTCTTTTTACGTCCACGTCGTAGTCCCTGGGACCTCAATTCTCTTCGGAGTTTTGTGCTAAACTTAAGAGTGCTACCTGACAACTTGCCTACGGGTTGTCGGGGAAACGGATCAGTGGGTTGAGCGAAGTGTTAACGCCTCTTCCTCGTAAAAAAATCACAGTTCAAGAAACTCTACAAGAGCCTCGGATAAACGGACGGATTCAACAACGACGACCACGTTGGAGAAGTCTGGCCCAGGATCGCTCCAGATGGAGAAACGTTGTAGAGTCAGCCAAAACCCGCTTGGGTTAGAAAGGCTGATAAGTTAGTAAATAAAGTATGAGGGAATTATCCCCCAGCTATGAGGGTATTATCCCTCAGCTATGAGGGAATTATCACCCAGCTATTTGTAGCTTGGGAATTATCCCCCGGCGGTGACATGTATTTTCCCCGGGCAGACAAAATTTGGAATTATCACCCGGGGTTGAGCCCGGGGAAAAATTCATGTCGCCATGTTCTGATCCAATAAGGTTCAAGTTTTGGAACAACCTGACATAACAAGTCCTTATAACTCACGTACACGGACCGGACAGTTCCAATTCTTTTGGTTAAACAAGACCTAACCACCAATAGAAATTACAAATACAAGATCTTAGCGAACTATTTATTACGAGTCGTATTTACACTACCTAATGCTCAAATTTCTGATAAGTCATGTCCATAACAATTTCATGAAGCTCACAACATCTTACATCAACGACAAATAGTTTTCTCATCAAGTTCCTTGATTACATTTTTCTATTTCACTTATTTCGATAACAATCTCAAGAGGAATAAAGACTACCATTCCGAACTCATTTTTATGTGATTCGAACGAAGACGGAATACTATGATTTTCATTGCACACACAGCAACAGTTAGACAATAATTGAATAATCTACGATTTAGTATCAAATCGACAGTGAAATTACGACGTTGATGTGAGAAGAATAGAAATTGCTCAAGCAAAACTACTAAGGCACCGACCAATTATGCTAATTCAAATTTCAACAGAGAAGATAATCCAGAACAGTGAATGCCGAAAGCAAACAACAGAAATGTGTTCATGTTTGGGCTGACCTGTGTGACCCAGATATAGAAAGCTTATTATATTCTTCGGGGTGGTGTAACTCCATGTAATTGGCTTTCGTTTCGTTTAAACCAACACATAATTAATGATTTCGTTGGACTGAACATGACTATAAAATAACTGCAACGAAGTCATGCCAAGTCTTATCTTTGTTGAATTATCGGAAAAAAACGAAACCATGTAAATTGAACGACATTTTTTCAATACCGTACAAAAAACGTGTTTCGTGTAGTTCGATGTCGTGCTATATTTGATTAGAGGGTTGTCGCCACTCCAGAAAAAGAAATGAGTATATTTTTGTTATCCTGTATCACATTTAATGTTTGGGGTAACCATTGTAGTATTTGTAAATAATTTTAACGTGTACCCACTGGGTAAGTTGATATAACCGGTGTGCGATGCGATAGGTAAATGGCTCATAACGTACGTGTAGTCAGAGTACTCGGTAAATCTTATGCGATGTGTTTGTTTTGATAACGTAAAAGTTTGTGATTCTCAAATTTCTTAAATTTGTGGTATTTCACGCAATTCTCGGCAAAACATGTGTTCCCTAAAGCCGCCTATGAGTTCTCAATAAAGATGAATAACTCGAATTAAGAGCGTGTCAGATATTTTGACAGTTCTATGTTTTGCGATGTTTTTCCATTACATATTTCTAAGACAATGATCATTAATTTTAAATTCCAAAACATCTACTGTTTGCATAACACATCCCTTTATAGATTCTATGAATCAGAATATATAATTATTGAGTCTTAGTGCCAAAATTTGATCTGAAAAAACATCGCATTTTATTATGCAGCCGAGTACTTTGCGATGTTTTTTCAGATCAAATTTTAACACTACGACTCGAGCCCCGGAGCTCGTTATCGTAAACATCGCACACCTGTAATATTACTCATAACAGCGTTCCTCTGTAATATACTATAGTACTACAATTACAAACCACAAGCGTACACCATAGGCGCTTACATGCTCATCTCTGGCCTTTCAATTTGCCATATACACAAATGCCGTTGCGATAAAAAGTGTATCAATTCAGGAGGTATGTACTGAATTGCGGCTGGGGAAGAAAATACGCCATCAGAACATCAATGATTTGATCAAAAGGTCTGACGACGGAAAGCGTCTTGATCCAATTACAGTACAATACTGCGGTTTAGAAAATGATCCTCTCTTAAAAGCGATAATTAGAGAGTTTGGGCAAAGTTATAAGTTTACGTTTTGAGATATACATATTTATAAGTTACAAGTTATAAGCTACAAATTATAAGTTTTAAGTTTTGAAACTGATCAGTACTGTTTCAGATCAATTTTGAAACTGATCAGTACTGATTCGTATCAGTTTTAAAACTGATCAGTACTGATCCATGCCAATTTTAAAACTGATCAGCATTGATCCGCATCAGTTTTTAAATTGATCAGTATCGATCTGTATCATTTTTGGAAGTTATTAGAACTGAAGCGTATCATTTTAAAAATGATCAGTACTGCTTCAGATCAGTTGTGAAACTAATCAGTACTGATCAGTTTCAAAACTGATCTGAAACAGTACTGATCAGTTTCAAAACTTATAACTTGTAGCTCATAACTTATTAAAATTTATAATCTTTTGATCTAATAATTCACATTATTGGATCCTTTGTATTGCTAGGAACTCAGACCGAAAATTTTTTTCACAATTAACTAAATTGAAAATATTACTTTCCAACTTTTGAAGGGACGAAACAAAAAATAACGACAAATATGCTGATTTCGGCGTATCATGCCCTCACATTCAGAAGTATGTGATCTCATCAGCACACCTATGTCTTGTCGGACTATGTGTATATCAGCACACATAAAAACAGAATGAGCAATCATTCTAATTACAAGACTTTATTTACACCTGTTTCTAAACAATTTTAATTATTGAATTTTCTTGAGGTACTAGACCTTCATTGTCAAATCTCTCACATCCAACTTTTGGTTGAAGTCTCAAATTTTTACTTCATATTTTACTGAATCTGCCACATCCAGCATTATTTTAGAGCTCTCACAGATCGTAGCACTAGTCCAATCTGCCACATTGAACAGTTTTGAAGTAAATCTTTTTCGACTTCTTTGTGGTTAAATTTATAATTTAAAACATAAACTCATAACTTATAAAAATTATTTAAGTTAACTTAAAACTAGCGCATAGACGTGTATATAAGCGGTGTATACGCGCGAGGAGCGAAGTATAACCGCTTATATACACGTCTATTCAGTACGATGCTTTAATGCATAATCTAAAAGTGTGTTAGTTCAACCGTTCACGTTTTTAGGTGTGTTGGTTTAACTGACTTATATACGGTCATAACAAACTTATACACTGTACTAACACACCGACTAACTACTAACTTATGACCAGGCCCGACGAAGGACAGGTGGGAAGGTGGTGTTTTTCCCAGGGCCCCGCATTTTTAGGGGCGCCAAATTTTAAAATATATTCAACATTTCTGAATCGCTCATTCCGTCGTTGCCTTCATTACGTTATGAGAATCCCATTGTTCGAACCGCTGAAAAAATTTTTTGCCGGAAATTTTCTTTCGCCGGAAATTTTTTTTCGCTGAAAATTTTTTCCGCTGGAAATTTTTTCGCCGGAAATTTGTTTTCGCTAAATTTTTTTTTTCGCCGGAGATTTTGCACGCCAAAAATCTGGCTACCCGTACTCGACACAAAACGCGAAACTTAATTTTTTTTCGTGTCGAATCTGAAAGAACAGAAAAACTATAACATTGGGGGGTCCGGCATTTGTGACGCATTTCTTTAATCAAAAATGAAAATATTTCAAAAGATTTTTTTGCGTTCCGAAGCTGTAAGCGTCACCCAAATTGATATCAGTTGTTTTGGAAGAAGGGACGAGGACTTGCGTCACGTTTCCCTTTTAAATTTCTCTTGTAAATTCACCCTCGGGGCCCAAATTCCTCTTGGCGGCCCTGCTATAACGTAAACACAAACTTTAGGCGATGACATTCGTATCGCGCCCAATATAATAAACGCTTAAACGAAGCTCCTCGATGCATTTTCGTTTGCACGTACCATAAATATAATGATTGCTTCAAACAAGTGTTCGTTAGATGCAAACATAAAACAAATTTGTCCAAGGTATTCAAAAACAAAAAAAAAATCGCGAGATTTACGGAACTTGTCTTGAAATATATTTGACTTTTGAAATTCGGTGAACTATTGGATCATTTAAAGTTCCACGAAAGAAGAAAACGTTTATAGTTTTCGAGCAATTTCAAAACGAGATTTGTCCGTCACGGGGACAAGGTTAGAGAATACACCAAATAATGTGAATAAAATTGGTTCCCATGATATCTTTTCAGTATTCATGACCAGTAGGGTGGTCCAAAAATTCAAGTTGTAGAAAAGTTCGTGTTGACCTGAACCTGGACTAAAATTTTGTACCTGAACTGAAGTAACATGAACCTTAAATTTATGAGTTCAGTTCAGGTCAGCTTCAGGTAAACCTGAAATATTTGTTCGAAACCTGGACATGCCTGAAACCTGAACTCTTGAAATCAGGTTCAGGTCAGGTCAAACGCGACATGTTCCGAGCATTAAAATGTATACAGGGGCACAATGTGCCATTCAGCTGACACTCCTGACAATGGTGCACCAACTTAAGTCTCCAGGCTGTTTCGTGTGGATTAAGACAAAGTGCTTGGGCTTTAACACTATTCCTTATCTTTCACCTTTAAAGAAATTCTACATTTTTTATGAGCTTTACCAATTAGAGTATGGATTGGCAGTTTTTGAGAAAAATCTACACAAATTGAAACAAAAATAAAATAAATCAGCGTATGTATGTGTTGGTGTGTGATGTGTATAACACACCAAATTATGAATTGTCACATTTAGTTCAGCTGATGGTTATAAGGAGCAGTTACATTAGCGTGCGATGTGAATAAATCGCGTAAAGTTTGTTTGAAAGCTCAACTTGACAAAATTGTTTTTATGTCTGTCGAGTTGAGCTTTCAAACGAACCTTAGGCGATTTATTCGTATCGCACGCTAATATAACTACATACTTCTATAGACATATTCTTATGTCATTGAGCTTTACAGTTTTTTTGACCAGCGTTGGCCAAATTTGAAATCGAATCTCCCACATCATTCAATCTCTACATTACGTCTTGAGCCAACTTCATTTTTGTTAAGTTGCAATTTTTAAGCAGCAATTTTATTTGACGCGATAAACATCGCCCGCGTAAGGGTTGCTTGAAAGCTCAATCTGACAAAGATAAAAAATTTGTTATCAAGTTGAGCTTTCAAACAAACCTCACGCGAGCGATTTTTATCGCGTCCAATATAATTACTGAAACTTTATATTGGACGCGATGCGAAGCGCAATGTTTGTATGAAAGTTCAACCTAACAGAAATGAAAATTATTTTGTCAAGTTGAGTTGGGATTTATTCACATCGCACCCAATATAGGATAGGAGAGGATAAAGTGGGTAGGAACACGCTAAATCGTAATTCCTTGCATCTAAGCCACCAATGGGCCTGTTGTTGAGGATATATTGCTTAATATTATTTTTTTTATTGTTTTTGATCCGATTTAAGTAGTTTAGTACGGTGAGAGTGATTCTTTATAGATTTGGGATTTACTATATAGGAACAAAACAATCTTGCTCTAGCCATAATGTTGTTGCGCCTGCGCAATGACAAAGAAGGTGTTCGGCGGTTTCAATGTCGCCGCAGCGATTGCAAAGTGGGCTGTTGATCAGTCCCATGGCGCACAAGTGCTTGTTAAGGAAGCAGTGCCCTGTCAGAATGTCAGTTATTCGTTTTACGTCTTTCTTAGAGAATGAAAGAAGCTCCTTAGAAAAGCCTTCATTGATTCGGATACAGTTTTTGGCATGACTTGCATAGTTTAGAGATTTGAGAAGGTACTTTCCAACGAGTAATTATTCTGAATAGAGCAGAAGCCGATACGGGCACACTCGGTTCAGGACCTATGAAAGGAGAAGACGAGGCTATTTTTGCTAGAGCGTCTGATTGTTCGTTACCATAAATATACCTTGATTTACTGGTAAGTTTTCTAGAGCAGAAAGCATTTCGTTGACACCTAATATAACTACACCTTACACGAATGGAAGCAAAAAAAACTCGTTAACTTACTCTTAGTTGTTTTGAGTCTTCCTTAGAGAAACATACAAAAGAGTGAGAGAAACAAAAAGCATTAACAATAATCGATAGTCTAATATGCTGAGCCATCTAATGAACCTTAGTCTAACGTGGCAAAAAGAAATTCTTAAAACCAACTGCTTTGGCCCAAAAACAGACACAATTTGTTAACATTAGAAGGTGAGCAACAAAAATTTGAATTGATTATGAGTCATAGCATTCATTACCATGAAGATATTTCGACGGTGGCAATTCAATAAAGCGATAAGTGCAATTACCTGTGTTGAATTGAATCACCTGAAACAATAAGAATGTGTTAGAAAACGATGTCATTGAGTGACGTACTTTGGTAGGCTAAGTGTTACGGGTTGTAACGTGAATCGAAAAATTACAGAATCAAAGCGAAACTGACTTCTTATTGTCTGGATTTGTGAACAATTGATTAGATCTGCAGATCCGGCTGTTATTTATTTATATTTATCCGGCTGTGTAATGGGATAGGAGGAGGAGTATGGGTTATGTGCTATGAAGTATTGAGAACGTCAGTTTCTTTGTATGAACATATGATTTATCCAATAAATGTTCTAGCGAATTGTGTCTAACAGTGAATGGTAATCTCTCTCACTCATAATTATCTCCTGTACACGCCGCTTTTCCTTCGCATTAATTTCTAACGAAAAAAATGTCTTAACACCCGTGTATAAAAGAAGGAGAAAGAAAAATTCCTTCTAATTTGCTTCCGAGGAACATTTTAACAACCAAATTTTAACAAAAACAAATATCATAAGAAATCATTGATGAAAAATCAGACTTAATCATCTGTAGAAGCACTTGTTGCATGTAAATTAACTTACTACTTGTTTACGATTGATCAAACTTCCGCAAACGAATCGTTTGTCTTTCCATTTCGTTGCGTTCAATGAGGTCGAGTGCCTCAAGAAAATCAATCAATTAGAAATCTAAGAATCGTACAAGTCAATCATAAATGGATCCACACCTTCTATTACCTGAGTAGAGCTAAAATCGCTATACGGCTTTTCGACATCACCAATTATAGAACCAGAAAAATGCGGCAATGTAATTATTGTAGAATCTTTTGCTGATAAAAAAACTACGTAATTACAATTAACCCAACCCAAGATTCATGAAGAATTCATGAACCATTCGAAATGGAAAATAAATTCAAAAATGTAGATATGTACTCTATGCGCATTCCCTTCTTTTACCTAGCAAATATTGTATGTTGTAAAACTGCGCCCTTTTTTTGTGGCAAATATTATGTTACATTTGTGGATTCATATCCCTGTTGCTAAAGTGTGAAAAGTGTTTTGTCCAATTCATTTATCGATCCTACATCAGCTCTGGAACCAGTCAACAAGTAAATTCATCAACATGTAACATCATCGAAGTGACCGTAAATCATACGAAGCGAAAGTTTTTCTCCTTACTGTCGCTAGGTTTGGAATTAGGTGGGCGCATTCATTAATTAATGCCATCACCACCATAGCTACATCTCGCTGATAACAATAGAAAACGTCCTTGACTTCATTTCCTAACTCATCGAAACAAAATTTTGAATTCCAAAGACTACACAAATGTTGTTGCCATGAGAATGTAAATAATTAATGAATGCAATTGAAAGTCGACCATATTAACGTAACATGGCAACACATAAAAGGCAATCGAGTAATTTTTGATATTCGTATAATGGTGAGAAACGGAAGAACAGTCAAATTAACGCTATAATTAACTTTACTTACAAAGGAAACGAATTGCGTTGTAAGTGTTCATATAAAATAGTAATAGTCCTCACATCAACGTTATGAGCACTTAACCACACGATGTAAGATTGTTAAACATTACGAAGTAGTAGAAATTTCATAACCGAGAATAAATTTTAGGGGCCATTCACAAAGTAAGGGAGGAGGGGGATTCGAAAAAAGCGTGCAGGGCCTATTTTTGGGAAATTAATTCTTAAAAATTCCCAAAAATAGGTCCTGTTCTACTCTATGAAAATAGACGTGCGAAGTGGGAGGAGAGGGGGTAAAGATCAACTTTTTTTAGTTCGCATACTTTGCGAACAAAGGAACAGAATAAATTTACAACAGCAGTGAAGTTTGCAGCCAGAGAAAAACAAAGGCCGGAATACAATCGACTCTAGCTACTTTTTTTTGTATTGCTTGGTCTGTAGTACATGATTTGGTAGATTTTGTATAGCTTGGGAAGACCAATTTGTTGACAGTGCACCAACGAAAGAATAATTACACAAGTAAAACCACTTGATCAACGACATATGACTAAGCCGTTCATCCGTAAAAAGATATTTGCTAATTTGCTAATTTAATAGTATAGAAAAACACAAAAAAAATATTTTGATATCTCAGAAATTGGATTTCTACCAACCGTAAGTTATGTCGAGAAAAATGTTTTTGAGGAAAAACTTAAGTTTTCTGGTCAATGCTAGGAGAGCAGCGGGGGTAGTGATGATGAGAGGGACTTTTCGTGACATTTCGTGACTGCGTACAGCAATTGTCCGGTAAGATTCACTGGTGAATTGTTAAGAATAGGGTTCGGAACAGATCAGGGGTCGTGCACATATGACTTGCTATAAAAAATTAGTATCCATAAAAGGGTCATAACTCAGTCAGGACACTAAATTTCGTTTATAGAACTTTGGCTACCCCCCCCAAAGAGGGGGTGTGTTTGGGGGGTAGCCGGAGTATTATAAGCAAAATCTCTGACCAGTTTGCATTTATGGACTTACTGGATTTTATAGCAAGTGTGACGTCATATGGGTCGTTTTGTTGTTTCAGATTAATCTGAAAAATTTTCAATCTGAATCTGATCTGGAAATTTTTTTTTGATCTGATATGATTTGATCTAAATTTAACAGATCTCAATTTGACTTGAAATCTAAGAGATATATGAATAGTATCTCTATAGAACTAAAACATTTTTTTGTGCTCGAAATTATATTAAAGGAATTAAGACGCATTAAGACTCAAGATCCAGAAGTGAGCAGGGTATGGGATTAAGTGGGAAATGTGTGGGATGAAGTGGTAATTGTGTGGGTCGAAATGGAAAGTGTGTGGGATGAAGTGGAAAGTGTGTGGGATGAAGTGGAAAGTGTGTGGGGTGAAGTGGAAAGTGTGTGGGATGAAGTGGAAAGTGTGTGAGGTGAAGTGAGAAGTGTGTGGTGTGAAGTGAGAAGTGTGTGGGGTGAAGTGGGAAGTGTGTGGGGTGAAGTGGGAAGTGTGTGCGGGATGAAGTAGGCAGTGTGTGAGGGATGAAGTGGGAAGCGGATAGGATGAAGTAGGAATTTTGTGAAATGATGTGAAAAGTGTATGGGATGAAGTAGGATGATGTGGAAAGTGTGTGGGATGAAGTGAAAACACATCCTACACAATTCCAACTTCATCACACACACTTCTCACTTACAAAACGTAAGTGTTTGATGGCACCAAACTAAATAATTCAGTTTAATCTGAAGTCAATCTGATATGATCTGAATCGGAACAGTAAAGATATGAAATGTTCAGATCAGATCAGATAATTATTTACAGTAATCTGAACTCACCAAAACGTTCAGCAAGCTACTTTTGTTTTTAAAATTTTGACACAGGAACATAAAAATTATTTCTTCAGGTTTTATATGTTGTTAAACAATTTTTCCTAAAATAAACTGATTTTTAGAAATTTACAAAAGAAGAAATGATCATTGAAATAAATTTTGGAACAGTTTTCATGCAATTATCAATAACTTTGATTTAAAATTAGAATGACAACAACCATGACAGCTCTCACAATTCTACCCATATCACCGACAATGGGTAGAAATTTGACATTCTGAGTTTACAACGATTAACTGAACGAGCCACCTAAGTTTTGTTACATCTCATAAAAAACATAAGTTTCCTAGTTTCGTTACCCACCTAGTTTTTATAACGTTTCGTAAAAGGAAAAGTTTTCTCGTTTCGTTAAAACCACTTAGTTTTTGTGGAGTTTCAGTGATGTTCCACGAATTAATGGCGTACTTTGTTGCAGTTTTACTGAAAGTCTCTAATACATTCAGCAATTATAGTTCGCTCACGCACTAGAATAATCCTTCCTCTAGCGCGTGAATTGACTGGATCTTGAATCCGAAGAACGCAGCCTTCAAAAAGTTGCAACAAGTGGAAGACTGCATTTTCGGTTAGGAAGCCTGGGGTCAAAAATGATGTTAGGCAATGTTAATGTAATGTTAAGTACTTTATGAAAAAACAATGGTCAATTTGACACCTGGCTGCGTACTTTATCATAATACGACGGCACAGAGTTGGCAGCCTGATGCCAAAAATTGGAGCATGTCACTATGACGGCATTGACCAATGCTTCAAAGCGCATAAATTTTCATCTTGACCAGGCTGCCTTCTTGAGCTATGCTCGTTTAAAACTAGATGGCAGCCCGGTGCCAAATGAAAAACTATTGTGCCGTAAAGTACTCGCCACTTGATTCAAATTTCCCGAAAATAATTTTTTGGCACCAGCCTGCCCTCCCCGTCTTGGCTACTGCAATATCACCTTAAAGTGTAAATTCTCTAGGTTCATTAGCCAACTAGCAACTTCCAGTCCATCAAACAGCTAATTTTTCTATGATTTTTTTTGCTTATTTTCAAAATTTTGCAATATATATTCTGATATGGGTATTACTTTTTCAAGAATGTCATTTCTTGCAGGATCAGCCAATTCAGTCCACACCTAAACCCATTCCTATGTTGACCCAATTGGATGACGAAAATTTCACACCTCCGATTCTTTGATATCACTTTTTTATTTCTGGTATATCAGTGTTCCGGATTATCAAAACCTTTATTTGGGATATCAGTTTCTTATTTAAGATAGATTTTGAAAACAAAGTGAACTATCGGAATCGTTTTTCGGATGATCAAGAACAATTGAGGTTATCAGTTAGTAACACCATCGAAGTCGGCACCAGGCTGCCTACTTGAGACCTAAAGCTGGGAATAAAGAAGGCAGCCTGGTGCTGAACATCTGTTCCAATTAAAATGGAGGCAAGAGTGAGCTCTATACGTCACATAAGTTTCAATTCGGCACCAGGCTGCTGCTGTCCTCTACATTCAAAGTATCATAGCTCAAGGACGCAGCCTGGTGCCGAGTTTAAACTTATATGACTTATAGATCTAACTACTCTTTGGTGAAAACAGATGCTCAGCACCAGGCTGCTGTCTTTATTCGCAGACTATGTGCTCAAGTACGCAGCAAGGTGCTAAATTATAAACAAATACGATGTAATGTTACTCGCTATGTCCTTATATTGGCATTTTCAAATTTTCGGCACCAAGTGTCCTGGATGAAAGTGCAGACTTATCTTCTAGCAAAAAGTTTGTTTAAAAAGCTTAGCAATCTTAAAAAGTAGCTGGACTACTAGATGAAAAAACAATGATTTTATATAGCTTTTTTGATATTTACAATTTTTTTTATCAAAAGTTACTCTGGAAAAATATTGTTTTTATCGGACGCGCTCTATATTATCCCGTTCTACATTGTGACAATGTCAAATTTAACAAAAGTAAGACAACAGATGTTAAATTCACGAATTCACACCTCTCTCTGCACAGATTTCACGTTTGTGGGGAGGAAACTGAAAAGTGCAGTTTATTCAATTCACCTCGAATTAACGATTAAGTTTGTGGTTTTGGGAACGTATAGGGCATTACGATCTTGACTGTAGAGATAGATAGATAAGAACGTCGAAGTATTGGCACCTGGACCGATGATAACCAGCCCCTAATTTCTTCGTTTATTGATAAATCGTCATGGCTATGGGAAAGTAGCGATAGAGTGTAGTCAAAGAAATTAATTTTAGACCTAAATCATCGGTGATTCACCGGGTAATCACCAATGGTTCACACAACTTGCCTCGTAAAGAGTGTATATCTGGGACAGACACTACCAGTTTCGTCACCATGACCACAAAGGCTTTCCACGCAGCTTCTGTCACAAAGGTACTTATTAAGTCCACCGTGATTGGTAATGGCTTCAATTACCCTCTCAATGTCTAGTCTAATGTCTAAAGTTTAACAGTGTCTTCCTGACCGTCGATGGACTTTTACAAAATAATTGTTGTGTCTTTGACGCCCTCGTACTGCGACTATCTTCTGATATGCTCTTTTCGAAGCCATTCTTGGACTATATCGGCTTTCTCGTCGACATGGAAATACCGAAAATGGCTTCAAGCAAGGTCTTCTGCTCTTTTGTTACCTGTGATACCGCTGTGACTTGGAGCCCAGAGAATTGTTACGGAATTCGTCTTTCCGAGCTCGGTAAGGCTCACTTCACAGTCAAGTACGGTTCTAGACCTGATACAGGGAGAATTATCCGCTTGAACTAGAGATTTTATTCAGTTCAGCGCATGCGCATGGAAATTATGCGGGATCCCGGAAAGTTTTTGGAAAAAAAAAATTGAATCCCGGGATTTTTTGCATTTCGACCGAGAAATTGTACCATAGGAAATTTTTTTACTATACAGCAATCACCACAGGGAAAAGAAAGCCACCGGGAAGTCAAAAACACCGAGAAGCGGGAAGTCAAAAGCACCGGGAAGTGGGAAGCGAAAGCCATCGGGAAGTCAAAGCCACCGAGAAGTAAAAAGCAACGAGAAGAGGGAAGTCAAAGCCACCGGGAAGTAAAAAGCACCGGGAAGCGGGAAGTCAAAGCCACCGGGAAGTCAAAAGCACCGAGAAGCGGGAAGTGAAAGCCGCCGGGAAGTCGAAAGCAACCGGGAAGTCGAAAGCAACCGGGAAGTGAAAAGCACTGGGAAGCAGGAAGTCAAAGCCACCGGGAAGTGAAAGTCACCGGGAAGTAAAAAGCAACGAGAAGAGGGAAGTCAAAGCCACCGGGAACTCGAAGTCATTGGGAAGTCAAAAACACCGGGAACTTAAAGCCACCGGGAAGTGAAAGCCACCGGGAAGTGAAAGCCACAGGGAAGTGAAAGCCACCGAGAAGTCAAAAGCACCGGGAAGTCAAAGTGAAAGAAGAAGAAGTGAAACTTTTTAGTCTACAATTTCGCAGGTGCGATTAGAGCGAGAGGAGCCCGAGCTTCCCAAACTTAAAACAAAAAACGAACTTGAATGTTCATATTTCCAAAATGTTCGCCTGCGACGCTACACGGAAATAGCCAATTAATAAAATTTTAACTTACAATGAACCCTTTATAATCAAACACTAGTAAATACCCCCGCCCCTTGTCCGCTAGGTCGGAGATTTGCGACATTAATACTAAAATGTATGCAAGGGTGTGCAAAGTTAGATTTAGATGAATAAGAAATGGATTTAGTAGTATTTTAGTAGTTACCATAAGCTTACGCAAATCTGGTTTCCGTACTACCATTTTCCCGCAAAACCGTTTTGCCGAACTACCGTTTGCTGTATACTATCATTATGTCTGTACTACCATTTTCCCCGTGCTACCGTTTCACCCTTACTACTGTTTCCACCATACAACACTTTTCCCCGTACTACAATTTTCTCCGTACTACCGTTTCCCAGTACAAACGTTATCATCGTGCTACTATTTCTTCGTACAACCGTTTCTCCCGTCCTACAATTTCCTCCTCCCTACTGTTTTCCCCGTACTACCATTTCACCGTTCGTAAAAAATAAACCATTTCCCGTACTAACATTTCCCCCGTACTATAAACCATTTCCCCGTACAAACGTTATCACCGTTCTACTCTTTCCCCGTACAACCGTTTCTCCCGTCCTACAATTTTCTTCTCACTTCTGTTTTCCCCGTACTCCATTTCACCGTACTAACATATTCCCCTACTACCATTTCCCCGCACAAACGTTATCACCGTGCTACTATTTCCCCGCACAACCGTTTCCCCCGCACTATCGTTTTCCCCGTAAAACCGTTTCCACCGTACTACTGTTTCCCGTACAACCGTTTCTCCCGTACTACCATTTTCTCCTCACTACCGTTTTCCCCGTACTACCATTTCCCCATACAACCGGTTACCCCCTTACTGCTTCTTCCTCCGAGCTGCCCAGCATTTTCACCAATACTGGTGACTTCAACTCACAAAACTCTGAGACTTTGCAAAAGAAACCTATGGTCTACCACCCATTCATTCCAAGATATTTTTAAAAGCATAAAAATTGACCCAATGCCCAACTGCCCGACATTTTCACCAATACTGATGACTTTTACTAATAAAACTCTAAGACTTTGCCGAAGAAACCAATGTTCTGGCTCTCATACCTTTACAGATACTTTCAAAAGCATGAAAATTGACCCAATGCCCAACTGCTCGACATTTTCGCCAATACTTGTGACTTTTACTCACAAAACTTTGCCAAAGAAACCAATGGTCTGCCTCTCATACCTTTCCAGATACGTTCAAAAGCATAAAAATTGACCCAATGCCCAACTGCCCGACATTTTGACCAATACTGGTGACTTTTACTAACAAAACTCTGAGACTTTGCCGAAGAAACCAATGATCTGCCTCCCATACCTTCCCAAATACTTTTAAAAGCAAAAAATCCTAGATGGCGTCACTTTGGCAGGTGGCAGCCATTTTCCTTGGATTCATAAAGATTCTACTCACTTTCCCGAAGAAACCAACTGTCCAAAAAAACAAAAAAAAAAAAAATTTAAATTACATCAAGAAAAAATTTCAATTGAAATCTAGGTAGCATAATGGTTTTTTTGCTATAAAAGGCAATGCAAAACCGCATTTTAATTCAGTCCCTTTGGACTCGTCAAGCAGGTCGGACGTATGTTGGTTCACATGCGAACCTTCTTTTGCATTGCCTTTTTTTGAATTATAAGGCAATGCAAAACGACACTTTGCTTCAGTTCCTCGGAACTCTTCAAGCAGGTCGGACGTATGTTGGTTCACGCTGGAAATTTGTGACCGACAATTTACAAACAGACAGACAGACAAACAGACAAACTTTTGAATTTTATAATTATAAATTTTCGCCTGCGGCGCTTTACTCGTTCGATCGATACTGAAAACCCTAACTGCCAATTAAGGAACACAATCCCAAAAAAATTCTATTGTAGGCCCCCCCCAGCAACACCCCCCAGCAACACCGAGAAATCCTAACAACGCCACCGGGAAATCGGGAAATGCCTGATTTTTGGTTGCCGGAAAATTTTGACTCGGTTCCCGGGAAGAAAACATTATTTCCGGCTGCCGATGAATTTTCTCCCTTGGAACCATCCGTGAAGCAGACGACGCCTTCAGTCGGAGGAAATACTTTACTCCGCTACTCCAATCCTCTACTTCAGGGATAATTGGACCGAAGCCATCATCGAGCATGTACTCAACTTTGATTTGCTCACTGTGTACAAGCAACCGTTCGTCCTTGACTACCCTTAATGATGGCTGAGTGTCCTTCTTCAAATACCACAACCACTGAACCGGATATTTCGCAAAGGTGTTGAAAGCAACGGATTTTACAAAAATAAAAATTAAGTTTATAGTTTTGAGAATATTAGGTTCTTAACTGTTAGTGACGACCTTTTCAGTACAACAATTCATGAGCAACCACAAAGTCTATGTCTCACACAACAAACCTACAGTTTTCATGAACATTTCAAAGTATTTTCTCGTTCAGAAAAGTATTGCAAGAGCAAGACCTCAAGCCAGACCCACCCTATCTACACTTGTTCAATCGTATGCATGATATTTTTCCAACAGAAATCGTATGTGTTGTGAAGACTCTTTTTTTCATGAACGAAACATTTTCTCCCGACTACAAATATAGCAATGACTAAATAAAGGAACGGAACTATTCATTAAAATTGCGCCGAATGGGTGGGTGAACCATTGAATTTATGACACCACCGACTCGAACGAATGAGACGATGATTTTTTTGTGTGCAAAATTCCATGTTCTGCTGCCAGAAACGAATATATGAGAAAGTAAGAAAAACTCACAATATGAAAATAATGGTTTACGGAGCCTTCAAAGGTCAATGTCTATTGTGTATAAAGGTAATACGCTCTGACAAAAAGAACTGTTGCTAAGAAAAGTTAATAAACTTACTCGAGTTTGTTGATCCAAATAATTTTGATCCGTAAATAAATCCAAAAGTTTTTTTTTTCTCTTCTTTCGATTTCAATAGGTTTTGAGTGTAACGTGTGCGGGAAAGTATCACATAATAAAATTGAAACAAATTTTCACCGCGAGAATTGGAACGAAAATCTAATTTTTGCAATGATCAATCAACTCATCAAACTTTTCTCTACCGCCAACGTTCAATGGCCCATAGATAACACATCCGCTTAAAGACTCTGTTTTTAATTAAATGTTCGACACAACGAACCTAATTTGTTTTCACTCAAATATATCGACCGCAATGCAAAGCAGATTCATATCTCGTTTATCAATTAATTACACACTGAGCCTCCATATAATTGAAGTGCAAAAAGAAACATTTCCAATTCAAATCATCTGAGAACTTTAGCCTATTCTGTCACAATGCCACTATTGCACGTCTTGTGGGTGGACTTTTATTTTCATATTATGGTCTGGTGTAGAACGGTGAACATTTATGCCAAAAAACAAATCGAGAGCAAAAATAACAAAAAAAATAACAAACCCGTAGCCGAAGAACAGAATCGAACCAGCACTTAATGTCATCTGCGAGTCAACGATTCGATCGAAGTACAACAACAAACTGTGTGACGTTATATTTCGAAAACCCATGCGCAGTGGTCAGGTAACACATGAAATAGCAACAGAGAAATGAATAAAAGAGATCCCCATCCTACAATGTAATTACTTCACAGTCATCGTTTGTAATGTGTGTAATTCAATGTTACAGTTGAGAAAGACGTGCATCGAATAGTCGTAATAAACATACGCAAGCAACACTCGCATACAGGCGCATGATAATTTTAAAACAGTCGAAACACACAGCTAATAAAACGCACACAATCTTTTAACTTTCAGTTGAATGATTTTTTCGTTACACTGGACATGGTTGGGCAATTGGTAGATTTTTTTTTTTGCTTTGAATTTGTTAATGAATATGAGGAAAGTATTTGCTGGACTTTACCGACTTTACTTTTAATATGTTGAAGACTGCTGAAAGCTAGTCTCACAGTTTCCTTTTTACAATTGAGAATGTGAATCTTATCCTTCAACCCCGAAAAAATAGACTTCTAATTAGTATGATGTTAACTTTTTAACTGGTTGACTGCGGCTAAAAAAATATTGACCTGAAAACTCAAGTAACAGCAACCTAATTTTGACCTTGGGCGGGTCTAACCTGGGGTGGGAGTAAGGAGAACATTGAAATAACTAGTTCTCTCTAGGCTGGATTTGCAGTTGACAAGAAGTTCTTCGTTGGCACTCCGTTTTGCATCCGTGTGAGAGAAATCTCTCACATAAACGCAGGAAAAATTGAAAGCGATTCAATTTCGCCTCCGTAACAAATCTATCATACGGAGCGCTCTCTTTTCTAAACGGAGAACTTTTTTTTAGTGCAAACCATACCTATAAGTCCTAGTTTGCACTTAAAAAATATCTCTTCGTTTTGAAACTGCGAATGGGTATAGAAGAGAGAATTTAAGTGCAAATCCAGCCAACACATCTCACAATCTTTGAGAGGTGACAGAATTGGTCTTAGAATCTTTGACCTGACTAGTTACAGTGCAGAATTTCGTAGATTTGAGCACGACCGATAAAAACGACATTTTTCCAGAGAGTAACTTTTGTTTAAAAAAATGTAAATTTCAAAAAAGTGCTTCAATAGCTATATAAAATCATTGTTTTTTCATCTAGTAGTCCAGCTACTTTTTTGAGATTTCTCAGTTTTTTAAACAAACTCTTCGCTAGAAGATAAGTCTGCACTTCCAGCCAGGACAATTGGTGCCGAAAATTTGAAAATGTCAAAATTAAGGAAGTAGCGAATACACTACATTGTATTAGTTTATAATTTGACACCTGGCTGCGTACTTGAGTCCATAATCTGCGAATAAAGAAGGCAGCCTGGTGCTGAGCATCTGTTTTTACCAAAGAGTAGATCTATACGTCATTTGAGTTTCAACTCGGCACCAGGCTGCGTCCTCGAGCTATGACACTTTGAATACAGGGGGCAACAGCAGCCTGGTGCCGAATTGAAACTTATGTGACGTATGGAACTCACTCCTCCTCCACTTTAGTAAGAACAGATGTTGTCGTTCGAGTTGCCGAAACTCTTTGGAAAGCATCTGGTATTGGCCGAGAAGGTCAAATACCTGGGGGTCATACTGGACAAAGGGCTGACTTGGAAGGAGCACCGAACAGAAAGGGTCAGTAAAGCGATGAAGATTTTCTGGCGATGCCACTGTGCGTTCGGCAAAAATTGGGGGCTTACGACCCTCCGTTTTACACTGGATGTACAAAGTGATAGTTAGGCCAATTTTGTGTTACGGTAGCATGGTCTGGACCCACACGGCAGAAGTTGCGAGTGTGGCGAAAGATTTGACTAAGGTGCAAAGGCTTGCAAGCCTGAGCATAACGGATACAATGACTTCTACCCCCACAGCGGCGCAATAGAGCCCATAAGCCTGTTTGTGAAGCAAGAAGCGGAACGGACGGTGGCAAGGCTCTACGGAGGTGGTTAATGGCTCGCGGAGGGAAGAAGTATAGGGCACGCGGGTATCCTTCACTCTTTAGTGAGAAACTTTGGAGAGATGTCAATGCCTTCGGACGGGATAAGAACGTTGTTTCGGTTTGAAAGAAACTTTAAGACGATCTTCCCGAGTCGGGACGAGTGGCAGAGCGGAAATATTCCGGTGATAGGAGACATAAACGTCTATACTGATGGCTCTAAGGTGGCAGGGGGAAGGGCTGCGGGTATTTTTTGCGAGGATATGGAACTTAACGTCTCCATTCCCCTTGGAGCATACCCGACAGTGTTCCAAGCGGAGACCCTGGCGGTCGGTAGAGGTTGTGAATACCTGGGACTGACTCTCTCTCATAAATAAGCGGATCGTCATTTGCATAGACAGCAAATCGACGATAAATGCGCTTTCATCATTATAAGCTTGCGACTAAATCGGTGCTGGAAAGCAGAGTGGCACTAGATGCCCTATCCGAGAGAAACGAAGTCTCTCTGGTTTGGGTTCCGGGACACTCAGGTATTCTAGGCAACGAGAGAGCCGATGAGTTGGCGAGGCTAGGTAGCGAAACGGCCTTTGAAGGACCTGAACCAGCCCTAGGCATTCAACCTGGGCTGATAACGGAACTCATAAAAAGGAAGACTCGCGAGAGGCACCAGAGACTTTGGGAAGGGTTAAGTTCATGTAGACAAGCTAAGGAGTTCTTGGATGGGTGTAATCCACATACTACCAAAGATCTCTTAAAACTTAACAGGAAAAACATAAGGTGGACAGTAGGGATGCTGACGGGCCACAACACGCTAAGATGCCATCGGAATAAAATGGGACTAAGTAGTGACCCGAACTGTAGAAGGTGCAGAGACGTACCAGAAAAAGCAAAGCATATCCATCTGCACTGTACAGGCCTTACGAAATTGAGGGTGAAATGGCTGGGAGACTTCTACCTTACTCTGGAAGAATTCCGAAAAATACCGATAGCTAATATTGCTTCTTTTATTACAGAAAGTAAATGGATTGAGGGAATACCTCAATAGTAACACCACTCACACATCAACACCACACATAACCAAACACCCAACACCAAATCACCACTGCAATAAGCCAACATAATATCTAACACATTAATACAACGCATCGTTTAACGTCTTACGAGTGCTTTTAATAAATGCAAAATCAAAAATACTTACTTTTCGCTTCAATTTTTTGAGTCTATTTTCTTTTACGATGGCTTTGTGTTGGTTTACTTAAATAAAGACAACAGATGTGTGTTGGAATGGCATGTACACTGTACAACAACAAAAAACAGTAATGACTCATACCCGTCATTTTTTCAACTTGTTTTGTTTGTGGATTTTCGTTCATTGAAAATTTAAAAACTGTAGGAGCTATAACGCTACTTCTGGAAACGAAACAAATTGGATTAATTTATGTATTACGGTACCTTCGTACTTCTTATCATCTCTTCTCAAAAGTGAACCGTAACAATAAGTGCACGAGGGATATACTCAAAACTATTGACGAAAGGTATGTGATGAACAGTAGAGGGAAAGTGTTTGTCTAGAGAAGAATAAATTGTAATGAGAGTTAAGGACCAGAGAGAGATACTCGGGTAATTCGTCAGAAAATTTTGTGAGATTCATTCATTAAAATTTAAATATTCGGACTTGGCCCTATATTCACAATGAATAGAGTGGTGCCATTGCCGCTCAATTTCTTATGAACGTTAAGTTAGAACAAGTTTTCCAAAAATTGTTTCCTTCCCGCTAAATTTTGTTTGGGCCGCTATTTTTATTATATCAACCACACAATTACTACGTGCATTATAAGTAAGCTTAAAGACTGGAGTGTAGTCACGTACGTAAATTCTTCAAGAGTTACGGTATTTGTAACTAAAGGTTGTCCCCAAGGAGGAATTCTCCCCCCTTTACTTTACTGTCTGGTTAAAGATAGTTTACTGACGCTCCTTAATGACTTGGGTTTTCACTCCCAGAGTTTCGCCGACGACCTTACAATACTCTTAGTGGGAATCTGCTTGTCAACTCTCTCTCACCTAGTGCAATCAGCTCTGAATCTTATCGAGTTCTGGTGCGAAAGCAATGAGCAAACAGCTCGACTTTTTGGCAATGACTGGGAACTTAGTCCCAAAGTACTTCATTGGATATATACTTCCATAGTAAGGCCCAGACTATTTTATGCATCCGTAGTGCCACCTAGGTGCAAGCTTAAAACAGTTCAAGACCAGCTAACGAAGCTACAGAGATTAGCATTAGCAAGAATAACTTCCGCTATGAGAACCACTCCATCAATAGCACTTGAAGCGTTAAAAATTCTTTTAAATTTTCAAAAGAGGGTTTTCTCACTTTTTGACACATTAGTTTGGTTTGTTGTGTGCGTTGCCATCAAAATCAAGTCTATTTGAGGTTTTGACGAATTTGAAAAAATCATGCTCGGAGCGGTAGCGGAGAGCGTGACGCAGTCCCCACACCTCAAAAAAAAACGTCCACAAACCCAAAAACCTACATACAAAAACCTTTGGGACAAGACATCATGTATATCATGCTCGGAGCGGTAGCGGAGAGCGTGACGCAGTCCCCACACCTAAAAAAAAAAACGTCCACAAACCCAAAAACCTCCATACAAAAACCTTTGGGACAAGACACCATGTATATCATGCTCGGAGCGGTAGCGGAGAGCGTGACGCAGTCCCCACACCCCAAAAAAAAAACGTCCACAAACCCAAAAACCTCCATACAAAAACCTTTGGGACAAGACACCATG